>WOVY01011266.1:0-181278 GCA_013436015.1 Rhipicephalus annulatus | reverse complement strand
GAGCTGCAAGCTTGCGACCCACGGCAATCTTTCTTCGGAGCCCACCGATATCGAGAGTTCCAAGCACATCTCATTTCCGAAGCAGGGGTGGCCGGAGGAAAGCACTCCAACAAACAGCTTTCTTGGAGAGAACTGTGATGAAAATTCGATGGCTCGCAATTCAACCAAGAAAAAAATTATGCGCGTAGCCACATATGCCGATAAAATGAACAAGCGTTTCTTTGAGATAAGAGCTTTCGGTGAGCAACAGCAAGATAGGCAGCTTTCCGTGTGTTCGCCAGCCACCCCTGCTTTTGAAAACGGAATACGCTTCGCTCCCAGACGTAACCGACGTAACTACGCCACGATAAGGTGTGCTTTCGCGCTTGGCCAGTTGGTCAGAGCAATGTCCGTCCGCATTATTAATGCAATCAGCCAGACGCATAGGGTGGATTATCACAGTAGCGTAGAGCGTTTTCGTTGAAAGAAGGCGCCGTGACCACGTTTTGCTTGTTTTCGATCAGCAAGTCAATCCAACTGCCGCGACGCGTTCGCACTTTGCTGCGACTCCGGCACCGCAGTCGCAGTTCACCGCATTAACGTCTTGCTTTGATCGACCTGAAAACACTGCTTTAAGTATTCTAAACTTTAGAAAACATAACTAGATATTCGTAGATCTTAGCAGCGAGTTTATTGGCCTCTGTGGAATGCACTTGCTTGACGATCTGTCAAGCAACACCTCTTTAACGACGCCGTGAACAGCTTTCTGCCCTTCAAACAGCGCTTTTTCAGAAGAAACCATCTATATTAGGTAGCTCTCTGAAGCCTTATATAATACTGATTGACGCACTTTGCAATGCCATGGCTATATAGCGAAACGCGCCGTGACGACAAGCTCGGGCTGCACTGTTTTGAAATAGGCGCAGTGAGTGCAGTGGCGCACTCGCTACGGTGGAAAACGCTTTTTTATATAGCGGCCGTCAGAGTTCAATCACTGGTAACGTTCATTTCAAGATGCCACCGAGCTCGCTGCCACGTTAATCCGAAGCTGTTAATAAGCTGCGATCGTTTAGTGAGGCGAAGCTGCCCGCGTTACACGCGCGCAGTTTTCATTTCAACCGACTCGTCGCCTCCGTTGTTGTCTTCTCCCAGCTCATGCATTTTATGCGTATGCCTGAGAGTGAACGAGGTCTGGCGAAAAGAAGGTGATAACACTGCGGTTCTCTGACCGGCTGCCTAACAATTTAGTGTTCGTTTAAGGGAAACGGAAACGCATAAAGCGGAGCCGCCACCAAGGCACGCGTCGAAGTGGCTTGCCACCGCTTTCGTCGTCTGCTACCGTATCCCGTCAGATTTGCTGCCGTGGCTGCTTTGGCACTAGTGGCAGCGCATCAATGTGGTGGAATCTGACTTATGCACGATGCCTGCTGTCGCAATTTCACTGCTGTGACCACCAGTCACTCGTGCCAGTCTCTTCTTTCTTTGCGACTGTACGTCGTTGAATGTACCGGGAAAAGCTTTCCGACTGAAACACAAGTGGCTATAGAAAAACCACAGATCTTAGTGCAGCGTTGGTATAGCTATATGGTTTTACGTAAACACGCTTAAAACCAAGTTTCACCTGAAAACGCACTGGCTGTTTTCTTGTCCTCTTCTGGAAGTGCTGGTGAAAATTTGTTTGAATATACAGCTGCCGCAATCTACACCTTCTGAGTTTTCAGAAACTCTGGAAAGAAAAAAGCAATCGCTTTCCTTAACTAAGAACAACAGAGTCAATCTAAATATGTGATGAAGGTGTTTCAATGTGACAAAATTTATGTAAAATGCAACTATGAAAAAGTAATAGAAAAAATTAGCAGCATAAGCACGGAGTGAATGATGGAGAGTGGGGTGAAGCATTCGTCAGTCGATTCGTTTTTGCTTCCATCTGACCATGCGTCCGTCTGTGTGACCGTCCATGCGTCCATCCACCCGTCCGTGCGTGCGTCTATTCATGCGTCCGTCCCTGCGTTCGTCCATACATCCGCCCGTGCGTCCGTTCATGCGTCCATCCATGCATCTGCCTGTGCACCCATTCGTCCATCTATTCAACACTCCAGGTACCACCATCTCGCATCTTTTCATCATATATTCCCCATATAGAAGCACCACCATCCAGCGGACATTCCAAGGACTAAACGAGAGGAGGCGCACGCACACTTTCTTACAGCTTGCCCTTCGGGTCTACTTTCCACCTTTAACCACCTCGAATTCATGGTCTATACTAGTTGACTGTATTCATGGCACTGCGGCCCAATGCTCGCTAAACCTTTCTAAAACCAAGGAGGCTACACTCAGCAAGTATAACGTAGCAATCTTTTCCTGTCAGATATCGCTCAATGTACATGCCAATGGCTGCTAATGGGAAATGCGAGACAGGAGAATTCGGCTTTTACTTTCTTACGGCTTGCGCTTCGTATCTACTTCCCACCTTTAACCACCTCGAGTTCATGGTATATAATAATTTATTGTATTCATGGCACTGCGGCTCAACGATCGCTAAACCTTTCTAAAACTAAGGAGGTTACACCCAGCGAGTATAACGTAGCAACCCTTTCTTGTCAGATAGTGCTCAATGTACATACCAATGGCTACTAATGGGAATCGCAACGTGCGCGTTAACTAAAAGCCGAATGCTCCAGACTCTAATTCCCCATTAGCAGCCATTGGCATGTACACTGAGCACTATTTTTTATTGTTCAATAATGCACAAAAAAATCTCTCACTGGCATCCCCTTGGAGGTCAAAATGTTATACTTATTACATACTACAACGGCTACAAGGGACGAACGGGTGTTGTTATAAGAAGCTTCGCCCCTAATAAGTTCGCAAAAGTTTCGTCAGTCACTCTGCATGGCGGCCGCTGCCCTCATTATATTCCTTCATCGCCCCTTGACTCTTGCTGACGCCGCTCTTCGAGAAAAGCCGCATCATGTCTGTCGAAAACGTAGAGGCACGCGGTGATGGCCTTCGATCAAATTCAATCTTATCGCGAAGCCACAGCTGAATTTCACCATCTCCATCCTCGGCCAGCTGGCTCGTAGACGCTGACGTGGTCTTTAATTTTTTTTTCGAATCAGCCGATAACACATGCACGAATTCTCAATTTTATGCCATTACAAAGCATGCCGCAGTGAGCACTTCGCGGAGGTATCTGCAGAACATACCGCATACTCCGAACATTGGTACCATGAAACAGCAAGCCTCAGGGGGTATGAATAATTTTACGGGTCGGTTTCGGTGCAACCATATGGGCTCTCCCCATGTCGTTTTGCGTCTTTACCTAAACGAACATCGTTACGGTGGACGCATCCACATGAAAACGAGTACTAGGTTGTTGCACTAGGGGTTTGCTGACCTAATCTATTATTTCACGTAACGTTATACAACAACAACAAAACATTCACTCACCAGCACAAAGTTGCAGCACGATTATGTCCTGCGTAAAATACAGACACTTATTTGCCTTCCGAACGTAAACTCCCTCGCGTATCCGTTACGACCTCTGACGTCGCACAAACAGCGCATCACCACGGAAGGCAGTGATGCTCCTCCTGAATGCAAATACATGACAGCCTGTGCGCTTTTTTTGCGCTGATGAGATCAAATAATCTTTCGCAGAGCCGTTTGACGAGCGCAGTGTAATGTTAAGCGTACATGATTAAAACGCGACGTCATTTTTTGTTTAGTACGATGACTGGCATACGATATTTCTCGAAATAATGAATGTTTAGACGAATCCGATCTCTAGAGTGATATTGGCTCCGATAAACACGTTCGAGTTTAGATTACACCGGTATCACTGGAACGCTGAAGCTGGAAATGTGTGCGTAAAGCCTTCAATTTCCTTGTTTTTTTTTAATCCGTAAATACTGATGGTACGTAAAACTGCGGAATTATTGCGCTAAGCAAACTCCAAATGGGCATCAGAATGGACGTGTTATACAGTACGCACCCATATTCGCTTATGACGTTCCCATGTGTATTTCACATTGCTTTGGTTACAAACGAAGCCAAGCCGCGGGTGCTCGGAAGCAGAAAACCAATATGTAGAAACTTCCTGCCAGAAAACTGTCAGACATAGCTAAATATTATTCTCAAGTGCGTCTTTTGACCAACAATGGGCCACACTTGCCGGCATTAAATATGCGACATTGGCTATTCATGACACACCATCGTTTAGCTAACAATAACTACAAAAACTGCGTGAAAGGGAGACAAAAAACAGAGAAGGCACACACCCAAAGCACAGGCACTGTCTCAGTCGGTTCACGTTGCGGACTTGGAAAATTTAAGTGTCTTCGTGAACTGCAAACGTAAACAATTCGTACGTACAGAAAAATTTCATAAGCATATAAATCGGGCGATTGTAACGTTAGCGTTAGCATCTTGTATGAAGCTCAGGAAGTCATACCTCTGCATGAGCCTGTGCTAGAGGTATTTCTAGGAAACCTTTTCATGCTTTGCCATTCTGAAACTCGTTTCTGTTCCGTTCGAAGTCATTTATTACTGCCGCGCTAGCCTAGTGGTTATGGTGCCCAGGTGCTCACCCTCAGGTCGCGTGATCGAACTCCAGTCGCGGTGGCTGCATTATTATTGAAGGCGAAAATGATTGAAGCCTATGTACGTATATTTAGGTGCAAGAACCCCAGGTAGTCGATATTTGCGGAGCCCTTCACTACGGCGTCTCTCATATTCCTATGGTGGTTTTGGGATGCTAAATTTCAGCAATTATTAGTAATGCTTTATTCCTTTCAGAGGCCACCAGTTATACCATCAATGCAGTGCATGACCATAACCCAAAACACATCAACGTTTCTGGTGTAGACCATATCATTCTTAATTTTCCTTTAAGAGGCCACCAGTTATGCCGTCAATGCAGTGCATGACCATTACCCAAGAAACATCAACGAGTCTGTTGTAGACCATATCATTTTTGCTCTCGCGTCCTTGTGTAGAGCAGGCATACATAGTCTTGAGCCCAGTTATATGTCGGCGCTGCCAGCAATTAAGGCTGCGCGTTTATTTACGTCACACCTTATGGCGAGAAAAAACTGGCTGCCAGGAAGCGATAAGCACAGGCCGCACGTTGTCAGGTCATGCGTTCCACCTCACCTGCAGCCTCCAAGCAAATAAGTTGCCCCCTGCAAGCAATTAATAAAATTTTAGTCAGCAAGTCATACAATGGGTCTCAAACACGCTGGCAACATACGACCCGGCACGCACATGACTGTGTTAGATTTAAAAAAAAACTTTTTCTTAATAAGCATGTTCATGATCTTCGCAGAGGTGACTTGTCTCAAGAATTGTTTTACGTAAAGCATCTCACACAGTAACGGTGTGTTTAAACATAATTGTAGAACAAATATTTCTTCTATTTTTTCCGAATCATCTTCCTGATTATAGTCAAGAGATAGGTATCAACATCTCCCTCCAATCTAGATGCCAAAACCCTTCAGAAATAGAACCAATGTGCGAGATATGGGAAGGGTCTTCTTTCAAAAGACAACACTATAGCTAACTTCTCATTCAAACTACTTCGTCATCCCCCTCCCACTCCTCAACACCCTTGCATAACTGCTCTGGCCCTCATCGACTAAATGTTGAGTCTGTGTCCCACTAGGTGAAGCGAGTCTGAGATCCCTGGCTATGGTGCAAATATTCTACGTACGTTATACGAACGGTTAGTGTCTTGTAAAATCCACCATCTCTACTGAATTCCCAACGTTGTCGAGTGTCATTTTGCGTCCTGTATGCTATGGCGAAACAAAAATTTCGGGATGGGGAGGTGGAGGCACGGATTTGGTGTGCCACTCCTCGGCTATGCCACTGGCTGAATAACGACGCCTGCTCAGCGCGCATGTTCGAATGGTCTAGTCTCGGCTAGTCTAAAACCAAAGCAAGCTTGACGGTGTTCAGTTGAGTTCAAACTTTCACATACGATAAATTTTATTTCGCCTAATTTAGAAGACCATCAGCAGTGGTGGGAGAGTTCTAAATGAGAGTTACGGAAGAGAGATCTGCATTAATAACGACCATGTCTCCTTAACATCCGGCAAAGTTGCAGCACTTGAAGATGCAGCTGACTCTGCACATTCACGATTACGCCCTCTGCTGGCGTCGTTAGCGATCGATCATCTGCACGTTAGTCGGGAACTAAGCCTGTTTTGAGCTCGTGGGGCACCTCTTAGCGAAATTTAACACTACTGAGGCCTAGATTCAAACCACGGATAATGAAGGTAGCTGCTGTCTTGTGCTGGTTGGACCGAATATTAACCAGGGACATTATCAGAGACTTCATGTGTTGACTTTTGAACATTTCCTTATCATTTTGTAGTGATATGTGCGTATAAATGTGTCTTTGCATATCTGTGCCCGAGTGCATATCTGTGCCCATGCACTGCTTTGTATGTTTTACTTCGAAATACGTGTTCAAGTTTCACTCAAGGGCTAAGAAGTAGCCGGCGCCATAATTGTGCGCCAACCTCTCCTTATATATCATATCAATAACAAAAAAGCCACTTCGTGTCTTCGTAACACTTCTCAACATTGCACTTCACCACACTTTTTACCCTATATAATGGTATTTGCGGCAAGGTAATGAAGTGATCTAACTGTAAAAATAATAACTTACTTATCTATATGAATTCGTTGAGGAATTTTTTCACAGGCAATATTGAATAAAGTTGCCGTATTCGGGATTTTTTTCCTGTGAACATGACAAGCTCTAAGGACCCAGACAAACCCAAACAAAGTATGTGGTGGTGGCCTGTTCAACATGCTACAAAATAAAATAATTTAGGGGCTTAAGTTATAGTCGATAGTCTGAAAAAATGCAAATTTCATTTTTTAGGAAAATCTTTATATTCAGCGTCAAAAAACTCGCCTTGATGGTCAGACTAAAAATATGCACAATACGTAATTTGAAAGATCTGTATTAGCTAAAAATTCATGAAGGTACTAGAAAGTAATATTTTTAAAACTTAAGGAATATTAGGAATATTTTTAATTATATATTTCATGTCAAGCCGTGAGTCTGGGCCTGAGTGAGTCCGGATTAGTAATTATTGATGATTCTGAGTCTGAGTGAGTCTAGTTGAGGAAAACTAAAACTTTGGTGAGACTGAACCCGTGTAAGCCCTATGAGCAAAATATATTTCTTGCATGAGTCTGAAAGCACTGCAATTTATTTCAGACGCATGCTAACGGGAAATATACACTATTTGAGATATTTGCGCTATGCAAAATTACAACTTCAGACTCTGCACATTGACGGTTACACCTTTATCTGGCGTCGTTAGCGATCGATCAACTGCATGTTTGTCGGGCAACTGACGCTGTTTAGAGCCCGTGGCGGCACCTCTCAACGAACAGTAATAGTACTGGGAGCAAATCAAGACCACGAAATATGAACGAACTTAACTACATGGCTCTTTTTAAGGTCTACATGAAGGTATCCAGTTCCTGCACTCATAAGACCACGAAATATGAACGAACTTAACTACATGGCTCTTTTTAAGGTCTACATGAAGGTATCCAGTTCCTGCACTCATAACACTCCCCAACCTAGCGCTTCGCCACACTTTTTACACTATACACAGTATCGTAACACTCCTTTCTTGTGGAGGACACCCAAGCTCGTACGCGAGAATGTTTCAAACCGTCTGACCTATCTAGAATACTCAATCTCTCACCTTCCTAGTGGGAAGCCGTGCTTCGCAGCACCAGGCTGAAAGACCAGGAAAAACTGTTTGACCAGGGCCAATCGGATAACAGTGCTACAGTATATGTGGCCCTGGACTGAGGCCATCACCCCATGAAAAAACAAACGACACGAAAAATAAAGCTTACAACAACAACAAGACAACAAATGATGACGACAACAACAACAAGAACAACAACAACTACTACTACTACGACTACTACTATCACTGCGACCACTACCTCTACTACTACCACTACTACTGTGCCACTACTACTGTGCCACTACTACTACCACCACTACTACTACTACTACTACTACCACTACTACTACTACTACTACTACTACTACTACTATTCAAGGGTTGCTCCAGCACACAAGAAATTTTAACAACGTCAGACTCCAGACATTCTACGACAGAGATTTTGAGATGCGAAGCATCTTATAGTCGAGCTCAATCCGGTGTGCGGCGTAACCCCTCTTACTGCGCATGCGCGTCCCCTCTCTCCTTCTCGCCTCGCAACGTTGACGCAAGCAGCGTCTGCTAGCCTACACATACTCCCCATCTTTCTTCTCTAGTAATGCCTCCCTGCCGCGTTTATACTCTCATTGCGCGTGCGCAATGGGGTGTAAACTGTGAGGACACGTTTTACCGTGCTATACCAATTTCTATGAAACACAAATCAACCCCGTTTTTTGTGTGATTTTGGACAGAATTTTTTATCCACGTCTAAAAGCATAGGTGAAATGGATCCTGAGGCAACGCCATTCAGTTCTTTAGGTTAATGTTGCAGCTCAATTGCCGTGCGTATCCATTTCTCGAACCAACAAAATTTGTGAACAGCGTTAATCCGTATTGTCAGCCTCATCGGGGACGCTGTCATGACAATTTAAATTCAGCAGAAAGGTCCATACCTCTTCTGTATATAGGACGCGCAAGGCAGGTCGATGGCGTCACTGTTCCTGTTCCCTCCTTTCGCGTTGCCCGCAAAAGCAACGATTTCTGGTTGACGTCGGAGGGTTGCTTCTCAAGCAGCATCGATCTGCGATACTTATGCGGTGAACATGCTGCACAGTGTCTAGAATGCATTTCTTCTTCTGGGATTCTCGGTACTGAAATCGAGCTTGCATGCACAGTGCAATCGAAAGCACCCACCCGGCGTGCTGGACGTCCGCTGCACCTCTTCGAGAGGACGATGTTCGACATCCCGACTTACCTCTCGCGGCACTTCTGAGAGAGTTTAACTAGTTCGATCTCCTTACTGAAAGGGGACTCTCTTGAACTTGTTCGTCTTCAGTGAGCTTGGAGTGGTTTCTATATAGTGCTCTTCGCCAGCAATTTATGGGACCACATTTTCGTGCAGTTGCGGCATAGTATATACCTAATATAATACGTGTCGAATACGTCATTTCTTGCTTACTTTGTTAGGGTAACATTTTATAAATTTTAGCCAATTAAAACATGGAAGACACTTGAGCTGCAAGATCAAAAGTAGAACGCGTGATAGCGTAATCGGGACCAGAGCGCATCGCCGTCTCCGATGCTAACCTACCTTCGGTTATCGGTACATGACTAAATTATCCCGTAAGGAAACGAGCGACTGTGCGTGAAACATTGGGCCCTTCTATACTCTAAAAAAGATCGGGTAAAAACGGTGTCTTTTTGTCCCACAACAATAACCATCATCCGGTTTGCTTGTACCGCCTTTCTTGAAAACTCGGCACTGGCCACTTTTTTGGTCAAGAATCCTACGTCATGCTGATAATTCGCACGTCTTTCGTGACCTGTAAGTGCCGGACGCGCGGCGATAATGCAAAGAAAAGAACACAAGATAGATCACGATGATTCTTGTGGGCCAAAAAAAAACACCCTTTTTAATCGATCTTTTTGACAGTATAGGCATCTAAGCATGCTTACTGAGAGTACAGTGAAGTGCCCAATACAGACATTTCTTCCTTTCGCGAATCAGCGAAGCGTCCAATGCTTCCACAACGCAACACGTGATTCTAAGCAGCTGCCTACTTTGTTGATGCTTTTGAAGCTGAGGATGATTATATATGTTTGAATGTTTTGTTGTGGCACGCCTTTGACTCACATGTTTTCACGCCTGTCGTAATTTCACGCTTCTGCCACGTAATACTACAGCGCTAAGGTGTCTTCTACAGCATGACGTTTATATAGCAGGGTTTTTTTACGGGCGAAGCTCCTTAGGGTGAGAACCGTTCTCTCGTAGTTGTATGTTGATTGATTGATTGATTTGTGGGGTTTAACGTCCCAAAACCACTTTTGATTATGAAGTTGTATGTTGTGGTAGCCATTTCCAGTTAGTTTTGGGAATTGCTCCCTAAATGTCGTTGTGTGTATACGTTCTTGGAAACAATATCACTACACGGCGTTAGTGATTTTCGTATAAAAAGAAATTCACATCATATCCACGGAGTGAATGATAATGAGCGAGGCGAAGCGTCCGTCCGCCCGATATAGGAACAAACAGACAGACAGATGGACGGACGGACGGAAGCACGGACGGATGTATGGATGGACGCTTCACCTAACTAGTCTAACATCAATCACATAAATCCCACATATCAATCAATCATCAACTCATCATCACTCATTCCATGGATATGCTGTGATTTTTTTTTTCAAGTTTGAAGCCATACCGTGGCTCTGTGATAAAACGTGCACCTGCTTGCCACGATGGTGGCCTGAGTTTGATGCTCACTCGCCCCAAATGTTCTTATCATTTAGTTGACACTAGCAACGCGCTGTTTCAACACTTGTCTTCGCTCTGCAAGTCCTACGCGTGCGCGCCTCATTTTTTTTTCAACCAGGGTGCTTCAGACAAGTCGTATAGGCAGGTGGCCTGAAAACTGTTGGAAGCTTTTTTGCATCAACAAAAACAGTGTCCAGTGTGTTAGCGTGCCGTCTTTGAATCTTTACCACATCGAATTGCACTTTTTAGACAAGATTTGATTACTGATTGTAGTGTCATCATTCTGTGAGCGTGATTGATCACCAATGTGACTCGCTCATGCACTTCAAGCTACATAGGATGCAAATGTCTTTCCAATAAATCTGTTGTTAGTTGGCCCCAGTCCTGTCGTTTTTTGTCCTCGTTCCTTCGTGCCTCTTATATGTAAATGGGCACAATGACGAGAAAGGAGGACATGTGTTGTCTTCTCCCTTCTCGTCTTGTGTCACTCCGTCATAAAAAGAAAGGAAAATTCGGCAGATCCCACGTACATGGGAATCGACGTTATGCGAAGCACGCGAAGGGAAGGTGACCGTGTTGCAATGTTTTTTTTTATTGAGCGACACGTCATGAAATGCTACTAAATATATGTGCAAATGTTGTACGCACAGACAAAATTGATTGATATGTGGGGTTTAACGTCCCAAAACCACCATTTGATTATAAGAGACGCCGTAGTGGAGGGCTCCGGAAGTTTTGACCACTTGGGGTTCTTTAACGTGCACCCAAATCTGAGTACACGGGTCTACAACATTTTTACGCACAGACATATGTTGAAGAGTTGCAGATGTTTATATGACCAGTTGCTTCGACAAGCAAAACGATGCCAACTGCAACATGCGTATAAGCAACACCAGAAGATGATATGAAGCGCTGATGCTTGTGAGGAGAGCGAGAGAGAGTGAGAATTTATTAGAAGGCAGAGAGGTTGGCCTGAGCTAGTTCGCTCTAGCCTGCTACTCTACACAGGGATAAGAGAAAGGGGAAGGAAAGAGGAATGAAGGGTGATGATGGGGACAAGAAGAGGTGGTGCGTATGTACAGAAGCCACTTAGCAGAGTACCCTACAGTCTAGTTTCCAGTCCAGTGCTTTTTATAATGTCTAGAACAGCCTTTGTAACAGTTTTTGACACTGTTTGGTCGTTCATTGCTGACAATTTGTGGCTTTCACTTAATGGTGTTCGTCCAATGCTTGCCAACGTTGCAGTTAGCATTTTTCTTCGCGCCACGTGTAATGCACAGTCACAAAATATGTGAGCTATCGTTTCGCGCACTTGGCAGCGTTCACAATTCGGGCTGTACGCATGGCCGATTAGGTGGGTGTAGTGGCGAGTGAAGGCGACGCCCAGGCGAATTTGGTGCAGTTTATTAGCTTGTCTTCGGCTGATTTTATCTGGAAGACGAAAAGTCATACCGGGGTCTGTTCCCCGCAGGCGCTTGTTTCGGTGATCTGGTAGCGACCAGTAAGTGGCAGCGCATTCGCGCATGAGTGATCTCAACAATGTGTTGACGTCACTTCGCGAGTACGGTACTTTGTGAGGAAGCTGGCCCTGGACACTGATACATAAATTAATTTCAGCGCATGGCAACTAACCACAATTGACGTTAACCCGATGTAACGGCTGTGTCAAAGGAGTACATATGTAATGTTTGTAAAATTTGGTAGGCAGTGCAGTGACCACTATTGACGTTTCACGGAGATTATCGTCTATGCTTTATTGCCACGTAGAATGCTTGGGTTCGATTTCAGCTGGGAACCTGACATTTATTCTTTGCATTCGTCGGGTCGACGCTACCGATGTCGGGTATTTCTTAACGCTCGCGCGTTAAAATTTGCCCACGTGTGTTTTATTCGTTCCTGGGTAGATACTAAGTGTAAATCACCGGTGGCACATATCCGCATACCAGCGGCACATACCCGCCCGTAGGTATGTGCCCACTGTCTGGTGGGAAGTGTTTGACGACGTACGCGACAGGATTGTGGCATTATTCATGCCCTTGACCAGCGCGTCATATTCGTCAAACCATCTCACCTTCGCATGGTAATTTTGGTTCACGCTAAGTTAAGGGGATGACCACGAGATCACCAAACGTAAGCGGATAGATAGATAGATAGATAGATAGATAGATAGATAGATAGATAGATAGATAGATAGATAGATAGATAGATAGATAGATAGATAGATAGATAGATAGATAGATAGATAGATAGATAGATAGATAGATAGATAGATAGATAGATAGATAGTAGATAGATAGATAGATAGATAGATAGATAGATAGATAGATAGATAGATAGATAGATCGATAGATAGATAGATAGATAGATAGATAGATAGATAGATAGATAGATAGATACGCTCAAAGTCGCCCTAAGTTCGCTTAGAAATACTTCGCATGAAAACACGCGCACACTCAAGCCACGGTAGTGTCACAGTCGTTTTGCGATTACTCTGCAGAGTAGCGAACTGGAAATTTTCTTCTGGTTAACCTCCCTGCCTTTCACTTCACCTTTGTCTCTCACTCTTTCTTTGCGTTATATATTGCAATAGTATGAAAAGTTGGGCGAGTTAGTTTGAGGACATTCTTGGAAACATTCGTCGAGCACACAGTGGACGGAAAAACGGAAGGCGGACAAGAAAAACAAGCGCTTGTTTGTCTTCTCACCTGCCGTTTTCCCGTCCCTGTGTGCGTTCCGAAATGTTCCAATAATGGCCCTTAAATGTTGCTTTTATCGAAAAAAAAAGAAAACGCAATACCATGAACAAGTAACAGAAATAAGGTTAGAATCTCTCCTATCTCCTCTTTACTTCCGTCGTTTTCTGTCGTTCGCTGTCCCTGTGCCTCGCTCTCTCCTTCCTCTCTCTATCTCGATACCTTTAATCCTATCCTTTTAATCCCTCTTTGCCCCCATCTCTCGCGAGCTACTGTTGAGGTGTCGCACTCTGATGCAGGCAGTTACGGGGATCACTTTTCTCTTCTTTTCTTTTTAAGAATCACATAAGGAAGGTAGGATTAAAAAGAGCTTGGCTAAGGTAACACGATCTGAAATTACGGTGAACCGGAAGCTTATACTGTAGAGTACCACAGGAAATAAAATGGCGTATTGAAGTTAGGAAGCTCGTAGGCATGAAATAGAATCGATTTGTGTAAGAGAGGAGCAATTTGGGATCACTGGGTGTTACCTTCGTACTACAGTCAGCATAAAAAAAGTGGGCCGTAGATAATAAAGGTTACTACGCTTCCCTAATGTGCCTCGCAGGAATCATGTTATTGGCAGAAAACAACCTTGAAATAAGGTGTCGCTTCCATGCATACGGCATCGGCGAGAAGCTGATGCTGATGCTGATGACCTCTGATGGATGGCGCTTACCCACAAAGGGGGATGGGCCAAGAACCGGACGGCAGGATACTTAAATGAAACTAAAATGAAAATGAAGCCAATCTGAAAAAGTAGCTAAGATAATACTACCAAAAAACAAAAATGTTAGCTGAGCAAGCGGTCAAACCATCTTTTGTTTTTGAAAGACATAACTACGAATTATAAACTAAAGATCTGAAAAGGTAGGGGTTCACAAGCATGGTAATCTTTTAGTTGCGTTGATGTAATCAAACACAGCGGAGCATACATCCCTGTGGCAGTAACCAGATGTTCCGCCAAGTGATAAAATTACTGGTAGATTTACTTGTGTTCCTAGCTTTTGTAATGGGGCTACTACAAATCTTATTCTCTGATAAGAATAACGATGACAGAATAAAAAGAAATGTTCAATTGTTTCAATTTCGTTGCACCAAATGCATAGCAGTGACGCCTTGAGCCGAGTTTTATTAAGGTAATAATTTAGTTGTGGAACTGCACAGCGCAATCTGGTATAAGTGACCTCTAACTGGCGAGATACACACCACTGTTTATTCCAGCAATAGCTCAAATGCTCGAAATCTTTGAATTTATCCAAATTACCTTTTCCCCATTGCAGGCAAGCATTTCGGAACCTTAGCGCGGTTACGTAAGCCGTATCTGGCAAAACTGGAATGGTGGGCACACCCAGGACACTGTTGCTAAAGAGTCCGCCACTTCGTTCAAATATAATCCGCGGCAGTAAATTCAGAGCTGATGATACGTTTCGGCATTTAGTACCGAAAAACGTAAAAAAAAACTGCATTTGCTATGGGTACCAGGCGAGAAGCTTTTGGCGTCCTGTCTACTTCATTGCTCTTTCTAACATTTAGCCATACATCCAGTAGCCCGAATGTTAGTCTTGCTGTTGCGACACCTTCGAACGTTAAGGCCACGTAAAGATGACAGCCATCAATAATGCCAGCGTCCGGCTAAGGCCGTGCTCTTTAGAATTAGGCGTCCAGTGTCACTGAGGAAATAACAGAAAATGAGTTCAAGCACCTAGCGATAACATCGTTTTTTCTGAGTAAATGCTACCCTGTCATTATGTGCATGCATTTTGCATTGTTTTGCGCAACTCTGCCAACGAATATTATCTGTACTTTCCCACGTTAACATAGTACGCTTAGGCAGCTCTCGCCGAGCGGTTCTCAGCGACGTCTCTTACCACTATAGTTCCCGCACTGCAAACAGAAAGCTCATTCTATTTCGCCAGCCGAAAAACAACAAAGGCCACGTGTACCAAATCTTGAGTGCGCCACTGCTTGCCTCGCAATCTATGCACCTGGTCCCGGGAGAGAAACGTGGCGGAAAATCGAAGAGACGAGCTGCGCCATAGTAACGCGAGTGCGAGAAGAAAGAGAGCAGAAACAGTCAGACAATTGTAGAAGGCAGCAACATCCACGTGACTACTTCTCACAAAAGGGCGCCCACCCTGATGTCTCGAGTCATTTTTCCCGGTGACCTGCCACGTTAACAATGAAAGGAGCGTGGAACTTCCTCCATCCACTGGACGCGTTATCCGCTGCCCTGGCCAGATGGAATTTCACGCGAAGAATAGTGGACCCTGAATGGACGAACACATTTTTTCTCTTCCCCTTTGTTCCTCGTGTGCGCAATGTTTTCGATTTCAGTTCACTCCTCTCCAGCAAAAGCTGCACGGGCCGAACAGGTATCGACCACTTTATGATTTCAGTGGTGCAAGTGATTTCAAATGGCCATTTACGTGCCTTATCTCTTCATCATTTCACCATCATTTATTGAACCCTTAAAGGCCCCTTGCGGGGTATTACATAAGGGGGAGGCAAAAACACAATTCAACAGATGCATGATTGTCAATGGTACAAAGCAAAATTGAAAGTGAACTACATGATAAAAAACAATGTCAACAGAAGGAAATATATATATATATATATATATATATATATATATATATATATATATATATATATATATATATATATATATAGATATATATATATATATATATACGTGCAAAAAAAACGGCAACAATTGTAAATTAATTATCATATGAAGTAATTTGTGATTAGCTGTTTAAATTTTAAGGGGTTTTGTTCGTGCACTATGGATTCAGGCAGGTTATTCCAGTCTTCAATGGCAGTAGGTAAAAATGATTTATTGAAAGCGTTAGTTGAACCATGTAAGCGCTGTAAACATAGGGAGTTAAAGAGGCGACGCGATGAACGGGCGGGAGGTAGAAGAACGGTATTGCGTTGCGACGGGAAATTATGGTATAGTTTGTGCAGAAGGCAGAGCCGAGTGACCTTTTCTAGAGGAGGGAGGTTGAGGGATAGTTTGATACTGGTAATACTTAAGCGAGAACTGTATATTGTGAGGTGATGAATCTGGCAGCGCGATTTTGAATTGCTTCTAATGTGTCGATTAGGTAATTTTGGTGAGGGTTCCAAATAGCAGAAGCATATTCAAGTTTAGTACGCGTGGAGGTTTCGTAAGCTAATTTTCGGATTTGTGGTGGGCAGGACGTAAGCGATCATGTAATGTCGCCAAGTGATTTTGCTGAAGAGGAGACTAGTTGTTCTATGTGCTCGGACCATGTTAGTTTGTCGTATGAATAAACCTACAACGTACTAAAGTGCACACCCTAACAGCGCTACGGACAAGAGCAAACTTTCAAGGTCTAATGAAACCGTCAGACCTTGTTTTGTTGTCGTCATGATCAACGTCGTTGTTCTAGTTGTTCAGCAGTGATCTATACGTATACAGAAAGAATCACAATTTTGAAGAGCAGTGGAGTGCGTAAGTTTGGGCGCAGTTGTCCACATATGATACCTCACGTTAGCTGCAAGCTTCCGTTCATACTTGAATTATAGCACAAGCACCCCGCATACCGTATGACTATGTTACATGGCATTACAACATCGGTCTCTGCACATTTATCTAGCGTAGAGCAGCGAAAGCACATGATTGATAGACATTGATATGTGATGCTTAACGTCCTTAAACCACCTTATGATTATGAGGGACGCCGTAGTGGATGGTGATGATGATGATTATGATGATGATGGTGATTATTATTATTATTATTATTATTATTATTATTATTATTATTATTATTATTATTATTATTATTATTATTATTATTATTATTATTATTATTATTATTATTATTATTATTATTATTATTATTATTATTATTATTATTATTATGATTTTAGTGGCGCAAGGGCAACTGAGGCCAAAGAGCACCAAACACAGGGTTTTTGGTTGGTTCGATTATAGAAAAAAAATCTACTCAGGGTGGCAAGAATAAAATAGTGGTGCATAGGGCTTAAACTTAAGTGTAATGACTATGAGTTTAAAACGGGCTAAACCTATGGGTTTTACAAAGTCATGCAGTGTCGGCAGCGGTCCTTGTCAGGACAAGGAGTGCATGCTGCGTGACATTTGGTAAAGAAGTCTCAGTGGTTCCCTCAGGATTGAGAGAGGGCTGAGGTTTAAGAGAATATATAATCGAATGTAGGAAGCCAGCAAGAGCTAAGAACTTTAAAACTACTTTTGTGGGAAACATGGAAGTTTCGACCACCTTGGGTTCTCTAACGTGCACTCAAATCTGAGCACACGGGCCTCAGCACTTTCGCCTCCATAAAAAAATGCAGCCGCTGCAGCCAGAATTTGATTCCGCGACCTGCGGGTCAGCAGCCCAGTACCTTAGCCCCTAGACCACCGCGGTAGGGTAGCGGAAGCACCTGCCTGGACGCTATAGAGAAGTGCGATTCTGTCAGCGCAATTATTCTCCCGGTGCTTTGATTCGACACGAATTTCATGTGGGCTGCGCATCATATCAGACAGCAGCGCTAGACTGAGTGGGTCAGTGCCAGCCTTTTGTTTTATTTACACATACTGCTGTCTCATGTTTGAGATATTACAGGAGTGGTTACAGGAAACGCACAAATAAAACAGCAAAGAATATTTACATCAAAATACATTATTAGGCACTTGATTCACAAACTGTGCATATATGGTTACTCGTCTAGAAGAATTGTCAAGGTTATTCCAGGTGTCAACTGTTCACGGGAAAAAAGAGTATACCTACAACCACCAATAAAATGTGTGAATACCACAATGTTCAACGGTTCATATCAACGGGTCATATGGGTCAAAGAAATGACTGGTTAAAGAAATTAGTGTAGCTATGCAGACATATTTGCGAACGATGTTATGTAACATAATAAGCCGTGTCTGGTGCAAACAAGGAGTCTCCATTTTAGCTATACGGTGCGAGAAAGCTTGCCGCCTTATCACTGCTCCCTCTGTGGTGGTATGTGAAGGTCGCAATGTAGTGTACATCTCATATGAACAGTTTTAACGCAGCATCAGCTCATAGTCGAGCCTTTCTTATCCGGGATCTGTGGTAACGCTTGTGGCCATCATCAACGGATAAGCGCCATAGACAATGTAAAACTTGCACAACGCATTGCCTCCACTAAAAATGAGGGAAAAGGTCAACCCAACAAATGACGAGCGCGTTACTATAGCCACCCCGCTGTCACGTGGTATACTTTATTCTTATAAAAGGTGCAGGCTAAACTATTACTCCAAAGCTCAAGAAAGAGTACCTAATTAAGAGCAGTGATAAAACAGATCAGGACATCTTAACCGAAGGCATCTTTGGAAAACTGTGCATAACAGTGGTATAGTCAAGTTGCAATTAAAGTACACTAAATCCTAGAGCTTTAACAAAGAGCAGTGATACAAGATATCTGAAGGACTTGCGAGACCTAAAAATGCGTTAGCCTGGCGAAGGAAATGCCACCAGCTCTTCGCTGCTTCATTGGTGTCCCCGAAGTGCGGCTGGTTGATTTTTTTTTCTATTTCTCGTCATAATAATGAGCCTCTCGTGACCAGGTGTATAATCCAAGACTTAGTTTTTAGCAGGAAAAATATCGCACGCATCGAACTGACTGGCGAGCCATCTGTGTTGAAAAGTCACGCAACCCTAAAGAAAAAAGATTGGCCAGAACACGCTCTCACGCAAGCACACACGCACACACACAACAGCAAGCTGAACGTGTATCCTAACCGTCTCTACATCAAATGACTCTTCCATTGTTCAGTAAAGTTGTTTCCCTACCTACCTACGTATGTAATATGACAGCTATACTATTCCTTGCGCAACACGTCTGAACAACACGCCTGAACCAATGCGCAAAAATAAGCCTATGCATACATAACCGACCAGCCATGTGTGGAATTTTCATTGATGACATCACATCAAATTGGCGATGACACTGGTGACAAGCGAGGTTTACAACATCAAACATAACTTTTCAATGAGAAGCGGAGTGACAATAAGCATGAATTTTTGTATTGTTTACTTGCCATGGCGTTGTGTCAGTGGAGAGATCCCATGACTCTGAGGGCCCATTTGTATAATTATTAAGGCGAAAGCATCCGGAGTGTATGTAAATAATTCTTGGAAACAGCTCTGACTGAAAAAAAAAGAAATTCTATGCGCGCGTACCTGACGCCTTCTCTCGAGTAAACTCCGCGGTGTGAATGTATTCTTGCGCACAAACTTGCAGGTCACGCATTCACGTCAAACCAGACGCAGTCACTTTGGCATTGGCTGTTTCTGATAGCGGTATAGCCGGCGGTGGCGATAGCAGCGACAGAGCATGTCCGCCATTATGGCTTACGGGAACAGCCGCACAAGTTCGCCACAGTGGAAAAAGTGCTTGTCGGTGATATAGTGCGTCTATGACAGCACGTGTGAGCAGGATGACGAAGACAAGAAAGTCCCGTCTTTCACTGTTGCAAGAGCGTTACACCTGTCTTTTTTTTTCTTCGCTGCTTTCAAATAACTCAACTTCATCACGCTCACAATCATCGTAGTAAACATACGTCGACGTTTAAGGATCGTCCCATTACCCTCGCGCTGTTTCTATTACGATTTATTTCAAACGTATACGTCTGCGTAACTGTTTGCTCCTTCATCAGTTTCATCAGCGGTTCACTCGAAAAACGCACTGGCGTATTTGCCTAATGTATCATACTTAACCAGCAGGTGCGAAATGCGGGCAGTTTGCCGAACCCCTATAAGAAGTGTACTGGAACAACTCAGCCACGTAAAGAGCCACGGATGACGGCAATTAAGGCCACGCACTGGTTCCGTGCGCCACCGTGTGTGTATAGCAGGCAAGGTCTCTCTCGCTGCTCCACCATATCGATCCGCCGTTGTCCTCGATGCACCAGGCCGTTCGCAAACACCTCCACTGGGAAACACAGAGAGGCGCCAGCATGTGTTCTTTGTGACAACGGTCTTTGTGCGAGGTCGCCTTATCACCCCGACAACCCGCTTTTTTTCTATTGTCTCGCCAGCTTCGCCATCGCGTCGCCACTTATTGAAGATCTTTGCCGTACACTGTGTGCGCATACGCCCAAGACGAGCTGCACGAGAGAGGATGAAAAGGAGTGCAAGAGTCGGCGCCCGCCGGGTTTCTTAGCGTAAATCACTTGCACCGTTGTTTGTTGCAGCTCCATTGTGCCATTGTAAGGTATAGTGACTGACTCGGATCGTGCCACGCACAAAAAAAAAGGATGGTTCGTTTGTGGACCATGAATGGTTCCGGTCGCTGCACTCCTATAGAAAGGCAGCAAGAGCAAAATGGAGTATCTCTATATGTATAGGAGAAAAGAGATCAGAAGCTTGTTATCGCACTTTCGTCGACATACAGTCAGGCTTAATTCTTTTCTATCACCACGCTCTGGTTCCGCCTGCGGAGGCTGTCTGTTACGAGTTCGAGTTCTCTATTCGACAGGTCATAACTGTTCTGTGTTATTATTAATGCGAAATATAAATGTGAACCAATTCCTCGTGCTGAAGTGATGTACGAAAAGCCCACAATATGAATGACTTTTTTTGAGGCACAATCATGCAGTATCTCGATCAGCGTAAAACATAGGTTAATGCTAACTATATACGTGTTTTAGTGACAATATGAAATCCAAATATAAAAATGGAATTCTTTTTCGTTGTGCAAACTGAAATCATTTTTTTTTGTCTGTTCGAGTGATTGAAGCTCCCTTACTTCGCATTTGTGCATCACGTTTCAGAGACTGAAGGGTGAAATGCCCTGGCACAATCAATGTTCTGTTAAATGCTAATTTATTATGAATGCACCTAAAAAATTTGCCACAGTCCTGAAATCGGTTTGAAAATTCGTGCAAATTTCCGGAACACTTCATTGCTCATGGCGTCTCTCATAATCATATTGTAGTTTTCGAACGTGAAACCCCAACAACTATTACTCAACATTCACGAACTATCGTTGAAAAACAATCTGCCAGCACTTCTTTTGAATAGCTAATATACGCGCATAGCTTTTGTAAGCAGTGCTCACTAATTTTTGTTCCACATGTCAACTAGCAAGGGCTCTACGTTGAAGGTGAACTCACACTTACGCCACACGGGCAATGTTGACGTCATATCACAGTATTACGTAGCAACAGGCTCGCGCAGCCGCTGCTTCTGATGCTGTAATCCATCGAAAACATGAGTCGCCAAACACGCGCCTCCAGTACTTCTGGCGGATGCGAGGACTCTCTGTACGGCTCCAGTTTATGAAACTGCCGTACATATTTGTGAAGGAGACAACCATAGAAAGCTCATCTGCAGTTCATAGAGATCCATCATATAGGAACAAAAACCATGCAAAATCATAAATACAGACGAAAACGACGAAGCCCAAACATCTGTCTTTGTGATCCTGTTCTCTTGTGTCTGTTTTTGCGCCGATGCTTTCTTTATTCACAACTCTAAAAAGAGCTAAAAAAGCGGACGAATGCGAGACGAGATTTTTTACTCTCTCTTTATAAATATAAGGTTCATAAATCTATTCCAGAAGCGTGCCAGCTTGAATGTGTTGGTATCACACTCACAGTAAAAAAAAACAGCGAGAAACAACAACAAAAAAAACCAAAACAGGACGGGCGCTGTCTACCAGCAAGTGCATTTATATTATGAATTACCTTAGTGTACACAGCATGCAAAAGAAAAAAACAGGAGGATAGAGATATTTTAGGAGCACATGCGCACAGACGTACAAAAATATTAACTATCGACGCAGTTGTGCGTTCCACGCTATACTATAATCACGGCATGTGCTAATGTGCTAGAAAGATCTTATCCCCCTCCTCTTGTTTTTGTTATTTTTTTTCCTTCTCAGAATGCGCATATATTGGTACTGCAAGAGTAACACAATTGTTGGTAGTGAGAGCTAGCCCAGGGCTCCACCAATCCAGGTTCTTTGTGCAATTAATAAATGCGATAATAAGCTGGTGATTTTCGGAAGCCCGGACGTATTTGTAAATGTAATGAGCGCAGCCTTCACCCCGCGCATTCTATATACAGTCAACAATAAACTCGTTGTTGCGATAAAACTGTACAACCATGCTATACATGCACGACACTGGCATGTAGTAGACAAAAGCGCGTCGAATTGATCGGCACCTAATTAAGGTGAGGAGAAGAAGAAGCAGAGTGAGTGAGTGAGTGAAACAACTTTATTCGAAGCAGAGCACACAATAGAAAATTTACTTTCCTTTGGAGCTTCCGACGTGGGCTTCGGCCACGAGAATGTTTTTGATGCAGTTTGCAAGTACCTTAATGAAAGTAAAAAAATTAAACGTTTATTTGTGTGATTATTATTCCTGCGGAAATATTCCAACATAAACAGGTACTTTGTTTAACCACGCTAAGTTCTATTTAAGGTAATGAATGCATTGTCTGATCTGAACGAGTGACAAACAATTATTGCACTCCTTTCATTTTACCTAGGGTGCCTTTTTTCTTTTTTTGCTCTGGTGGTTGGTTTTGATATTCAATATTAAAAAAAAAAGTCTCACTGCAATAAGTCATCGATTCTTGGCCGATCCCCCTGAGTGGGTACAAGCCATGGCTGTGGAATCATCATCATCATCATCATCATCATCATCATCATCATCTTCATCAATTATCAGAGTTGCTTGTTGGGCAAGTTGGTACACCGTCCCATTCATGGCCTATCCCCCTAGGTGGCTTGCGCCAAGGTGTTGAGGAACCAACCAACCAACCAAGTTGGTACATACTTAGTACACTACGAAAGCCACAAAATGTCGAAATCGGAAAAAGCAGACCCACGTCTCTGCTCCCCGTTTCTGTTTCTACTGCTCTGCTTTTTCTGATTTCGACGTTTTGTGGCTTTTGTAGTTTTGCATAATTAGCAGTAGCCGTGGTGTTTTCAAACGTCCCTTCACTGCGCAATACGCTAAAGGCGTGATGTCACGGAGATTAAATTTCTGTACTGATATACCACTTATATAATTAGACCGTATTCTCCCTCACCACATCCTAGAAAAGGCTGGTCTTTAATGTAGTCATCAATCAAGAACGTGATTGTGCGTAAGGTTCATCTCCGCTTTATAACTTTATAGAGGAAAAATTAACGACCCAACCTGCCCCAGTGCTTTACTAAATAAAAAAAGCAAGAGAGACACTATTTTACTCATATTTCCTGAAAACGAGAAATAACATAAGCTTTGGGACGTTGAGCAGTCCTGGAGCAGGTGTAAAAGGAGCGCAATCACCGACTATGTCGTACAAGCCAGGCAAAATAAAAGGAGGGTCCACATTTATTGCTGACAATTATTACTATATAAGAGGGTCAGATATGTCATTAGTTCGGTGGGTAGGACGCAGCTTGCCACATGTATGGGCGCGAGACTGGTGACTATATCGCAAGAAAAAAGCCGCTTTACGGTCAGAAATAAAAATAAAGAAACATAATAACCGTGTGGCACTGTTTCCAAACAATCTGTACGGTGATATCAGCAAGAAAGATAAAGAGGAAAAACCATACACTTAACCGCGTCACGTGCGTGTAAGAGAAGACGAGGCCTTGGGAAGGTTTGTAAGCTAATGAGCTGTTTTAAAAACTATCTATTGCTAAACATTTTGAGATTTAAACAAACTCAATTCTATAACAACGGACCGCCTATTTCATGGCTGATCGCCCATGGTGGGTTGCGCCAGTTTAACAAGGGTCAACCAGTCAACCAATGATTTGGACAGCATGCAGGAAGACCTGCCGACTTCGTGCGATCTGTCGCCGCTGTACGAACCCAGTGAGCACATGACGCCGTTCTGCAACGCACACGACGGTGCCAGCGCAGCGTCGAGAAAGCGGAGCACTTCGGCTTGCAGGCATTCGACGGCGGCGCCCGTTAGGCACAGCCCGTCGGGATCGGCCGCCCACTTCGACAGCTGCCCACCTTTGCCCGAAAGCTCTTCCCCTCTGCCAAGTGCGTCTTCGGTGATGGCTGCCCCCTTGTCGACGATGCCCGTGCGAAAGCCGCTCATCGGTGACAGTAGCTGCCTATCGTACGACTTCGCGTGCAGCTGCTCTATACCGGAGAGCCGAGCGACCAACAAGGCGCCTCCACAGCCCGCTGCTCCCTCTGGGTGAGCTCCGTAGCCTCTGTTGTGCGGCATGGCAATTCGTAATAATCTAAGTTTCGTCGGATGCTGGCTACTAAATGAACATTAATGGGGGTGAATGGCAGTGACGTACTCAGATGTGGCGTATTTGCGACTACAGATGACGCTCGCGCTGTTCCACGCGCGACGCTCCGTCGTTATAGACATGCGAGTTGAACACTGTACGTGCTGCTTCTCGATGACATTTTATCACTTGAGGCAGCACTCACTGGCCGGCGCCGAAATGCACGAGCGGATGCGATGACGCCGCTTATTTCGAACGGCACTCAGCCGTACTGTGAGACGATGAGAAATATTGGCCCAGTTCCCGCAGCAACGGTGAAGATATCCCGCTGCATGAGTAAGGGACTTTAGACAATGCGGCCAGTGTGCGCCACCGTAGCCGACGACGCGGTTCAACCATTCAACGCAATGTCCCTCAAGCGTCTGCGCACGCGCGAGCTGCTGCCGCGCTGGCCACATCATTGCCGTTCGTGAGGTCACGTCCTACGAGATTTCCCCTAAGTGAGGAACAGACTGTAGATGTTCGGGTCGCAGCAAATGCCCAAGAGTTCACCTTCAGCACCGACAGAGGGCGATCTGGCCGCTTCCCGAACATATCCTGCTCATTACTGCTATATACCGAATGAGTTTACTGGTATACGTGAAACAGACGCTTCCAAGCAGGATAAGTTGCATTTATTGCAACCAGCTGCACGACACAGATGCCCTATTACATGGTACAGCGGCGTATACAATGTAATAGAACGTTGTGCTTGTTGGTTATGCCGATTGGTACATCGTTACTTGCATAAACGTGCGTAGGGTTGTGTGCGTCGCCCTGCCCTCCTCTTTAATGCCAATGTATGGGGATGGCCTTGCACCTCCCTCTCGCCCCCACCCTGCCCCCCTTCCATGCGTACGTCCACGGTTACTTGAAAGACGTGCCACGCAGTTAGAAACGAGAAGAAACAAGAAGAGACGACAAAGCTTTGCAACATAATAGTGAATCCCAACTTTCGAATCTAGATGGGCTGTAGATTGCTTTTGTTACAAAACAGCTGTCAATTTTCTTTTTCGTTGATCTGTGTCCAGGTTTGGGTTTTCGTCTTGTTCTTCCGACGCCTTTACATTAGGATCTTTTAGTTTGTTGCTCGTTCTCAGATATCATGGTTGCGATATTTGATACGCCATCTGTTCGTTCCTGCACATGCAGTGAGTGAAATGTTCTGCGCAAGTCTCCCAAGAGCGTTTATATTGCAAATGCTTCAGAAAAATGAACTTGGTTGAGAATGGCGGTTTTTTTTTCGTCTCTGTTTTTGTTTCTTCTCGTTTCTTACCACGCAACACATCAGCGTATACAGCGACTCCCGATCCATGACAGCTAGAAGAGTAAGCATGCTTATAAGTTGTAATCCCCGCACTGGCTCGCTCTTTTGGTCCACTTGTGACGATCACAGCAATACTTATGTGTTTTGCAGGAAACATGTCAGGATGTTTACCTTTACATTAAAATAAAATTCGAATTGGTATCCAAATTGCATATAGCATCAGTAGAACATCGTTCCTTTTACATTGCTCCTATTTGTCTGTAGGAGCGTCTTTGATCTTTACGCATGTTCAGTTCATACCGTAGACGGTTACGCCAAATGTTGCAGTGAAAAGCACTACAGCATTTTAACAGCGGTCAAGATAGCCCGTGGAGCCCCCCCCCCCCCCAGTTTCTCCTCTCTGTAATCTGGTTGGCGTCGGTGCCCCCCTCATCTGTAATTTAGGCAGCATCTGCCGCAGGACATCATGGTAGTTTTCCTCTCCTCGTGTGATATTGCTTGCTCATCGGCGACTGCTCACGCCTGAAGCTGAATTGAACCATACATCACTATCTGTACGTAGTATCACGCACGCTTTTGCATCTCTTCTTCGGGTTGGCTCATATTATTGGGCGTTAAATAGCTTTGACCTATGCGAGTTCTGTTGTTTGCCCTGCACGCTGGATAAGCTCGTTTTATATGTTAGAACACGTTTACTTAAGTAATCAATTGCAGAACCCTATGTGAACCACTCTTAGGGAACATTTTATTACGACTATTTATCTAGTTTTCACATAGGCAGGAAATAATAACAATTGTAAGTGTATAACGTCCCAAAACCACCATATGATTATGAGAGACGCCGTAGTGGAGGGCTCCGGAAATTTCGACCACCTGACGTTTTTTAACGTGCACCTAAATCTAAGCACGCTGGCCTCAAGCATTTTTGCTTCCATTCGGCTGCCACGGCCGAAATTCTATCCCATGAGGTGGGTCGGAAAAACAACCCAGTTAAAAATGTAAGGTCATGCACGGACATGGAAAAAGAGAGAGAGTTTCAAGTTGCCCCGCCACGGTGGTCTAGTGGCTAAGGTACTCGGCTGCTGACCCGCAGTTTGCGGGTTCGAATCCAGGCTGCGGTGGCTGCATTTGCGATGGAGGCGGAAATGTTGTAGGCACGTGTACTCAGATTTAGGTGCACGTTAAAGAACCCCAGGTGGTCGAAATCTCCGGAGCCCTCCACTACGGCGTCTCTCATAATCACAAGGTGGTTTTGGGACGTTAAATCCCACATATCAAGTGTTACAACGGTGTGTCATTGATTAATTCGCAGCACTAACTCGCACGCCTGCAAGCTGGCGATATTCATCGGCTGCCTGATCCTGCTGTCCCTCGCCATATCGCAGTTTTTAGTGACACGTCAAGGCAACTACGCGTTCTCGCTGTCATCCAAGTTCGGTCACGTTCAAGGCGACCAAATATTTGTGCACGGTGGGCAGCCGGTCATTCGCTACCTCGGAATTCCTTTCGCCGTGCCACCGGTGGGCAAATTGCGTTTCCAACCATCCCAGGTCGCCGAGCCTCTAGTTGGTAAGAACTTGTAGTTACAATTCGACCAGTCCGATATGGTGATATCATTAGCGATACAGCGCCAGGTTAGGCGAGAAATAATATACTGTTGAGTCCTCCTCACCCTTATGCTCTATAGCCCTGTTTGGCTTTACGTTCCCGCGCAGACCCATCATATTCTGACAATCGCGTTTAGACGACCAGGTTGTAAATATAGCACCAAGACATACACGCTGTGGGGGTGCTATCGCCCCTGCAAAGTTGTTTGCGCCTCGCGGTGCACTTGTTTTGCGCATAGCCGCCTTTCAAGTTTGCGACTACCGAGCACTAGGTGGCGTTGTGCTCGCGAGCGTTTATCACCACCACCATCATCATCACGGTCGTTAAAACGGTAGCACGGGCGGTGGCGCCTGGCGGGAAGCTTGGTAATTGCAGAGGAGAGAGGAGTAATAATTTGGCTGACCATATCGTTGTTCCAACCGCAGTTAAATAAATGTGTGTTGTTTGGTTTGTTCCGACCGCATCTACTGTGTCCGTTCACTCCGAGACCGTGGTGCTTTGTCCCATTTTGATACGCCACACTGGCCTTCCACCAGGGGTAACCGCCGGCGCTACCGTTCTAACAACCATGATGATGATGGTGGTGATAACAAACACTCGCGGGCACAACGACACCTACCGCTTGGTATAGTTGTGAACCCAGCCCCGCCACGGTGGTCTAGGGGCTAAGGTACTCGGCTGCTGACCCGCAGGTCGCGGGATCGAACTCCGGCCGTGGCGGCTGTGACGGCTGCATTTCTGATGGAGGCGTAAATGTTGTAGGTCCTTGTACTCAGATTTGGGTGCACGTTAAAAAACCCCAGGTGGTCGAAATTTCCGGAGCCCTCCACTACGGCGTCTCCCATAATCATATGGTGATTTTGGGACGTTAAACCCCACATAGTGGTGAACCCGAAATGTGGCCTATGCGCGAGACACGTTTGCCATGAAGCGCAGAAAACCTTACAGGGTGTTATCACCCCCACAACACGAACCATAAACAATACGCAGATGTGGCATCCACGCAACACCTTATTGCATTTAACCACGACGCATTATAAAAGATTGAGTAGTGCATGAGCACGCACACAAACAGGAGTAAATCACAACCAATAACATTTCGCTCTATAACAACTTCAACTGGAATCTAACCAGACAGTAGCCAATGAACTGCAGGGTTTGGAGAGCAGCTGACTGTCACTTTTCAGCGCACCTGAACAATGCCTCGTCCAAGCGAAGGATTAATTTCGTCGAGCGAGCCCTCCCCTGCCCTCAAGACAGCACGATTGCCCCGAGCTGGATGCACATTGATCTCGAGAGGACATCTGAAGATTGCCTATACTTGAGCCTGTGGACTCCGGACACGCAGTGCCTGTTCCAGGGTCGGGACTGTGGAACTCGCACCGTCATCGTGTTCTTTCACGGAGGAGATCTTCACCATGGTGGAAACAGGTGCGTACTGAAATCCATGCTTTTACTCACGGCCAACTCTCTTCGTGTGAAATGTGCGTTATCACTTTGTTCGTGTTTCAAGTTCCCATTTTTACATAAAATGCGGTAATGGTGGGGTCAACCGATGTTAACGAAGGTAAGATTATTTAGGAAAGTTTAACCCTGCGCGCAAAAACAATACAAATGTCATGTTTTTCTTCATTCGATTTCTGAACGCGCCCAGCATTGGCATGTGGGAGAGGCTCTTAAGTTGGGCATCTAAACATTCGACCAAAAATTTTCCAGTTTTGCAAGCGTATATGAAAAGGCGCATACACAAACGCACGCAAAAACATAATATAGTAGTGGACCCCCCCCCCCCTAAAAAACACAAAATCTGGCTATTCCCCTAACGTTTTTGCTTTCCCTATATATCCTGCGCGAATGTGCTCTCCGTCTACCGTGCATGGGACCTTCCCTTGATTCCATGGCTTCGCGCGCTGGCGTGAACGTTTTCTATTGCCATAGAAACCATATAGGTGTTCTGTGTAGAAACCATCGTGAGAGCGCATCTACGCAGGACACACGAGAAAGAACAGACGAGGGCAAGCGTGTGGTTGCGCTCTCACGATCGTTATATGTCAAAACACCAACTTGCCCAACAGTCAACTTTTTTGAAGCGCGTCTTACTGCGTTTTGGCTTAGTATGGAGTACCATATGCCAGCACCTACGTCGAACTCTAGCTTGGAGTGTCTGTGTAACTGCCATTGCAAAACAAGCAATCTACGCGTTCTTTATGACACTTCTCTGGTGCGTGTACAGGGTGTACGACGGTGCCGTGCTGTCGTCCAAGGCAGACGCCGTGGTAGCCATACCCAATTACAGGCTCGGTCTGTTAGGTCATTCCACGCGGAACGAGTCCGCGCTCCTGTTCCTGGGTTTGGGCGACCAGCTCACTGCCATCCGCTGGCTGAGAGAGAACGTGGGCTTCTTCGGCGGCAACGCGTCTCGCATCGTTCTCGCAGGACATGGCGCAGGAGCCGCGTCCGTTGGTCACTGGATACTCGGCACTCAGCCCGAAATCGCGGACGTGCAGCACTTCGTCATGATTAGCGGGAGCCCTTACGCCGGGTGAGGCCTCCGCAAGAGAAAAGCTTCACACATTGCGTAATTCAGATGTGTGAGCCTTAGAAAGCAATGACTGTAGGCTTGAGTCGAAAGCGAATTGTTTACTGCCATTGAAACCAACCACTTTTACTTCAAAGCCCCGGTTACATTGAAGGAGCCATCAAAATTATATTCACCGTGATTGTTCAGCCGTACCCTGATTATGCATCCTTGGGGTGCATTTGTGCGAGATGTTTCACGCGTTTAGCAACAGCTTTTTATTAATCATGCCGGTTAACGCCACAACCATTTCGGAGATGTATATCGCACTTACAAGACAGGTTTTATGCTTTAAACTCACCGGCATCGTCTTAAGCATTAGAAGTATGTCCGAAGGTCGCGGGATAGAATTCCGACCTCGGCGGCTGCTCTTCGATGTAGGCCAAATGCTGGAGGCCCATGTACTCAGATTTAAGTTCACGTTAAAGAACCCTTAAGAGTTGGTCGAAGTCTTCAGAGCCTTCTACTACGGCGTCCGTCCTATATTGTTTTGGGACGCGAAACCTCAACAATTATTATTATTAGCAGTTGTTTTAACAAAACCTATGAATGAAACTGTGTGGAAGCTCTCGTCTGCCGCTTGCTTTCTAAAGCATATCTCAAAGAGGGCAACAAATGCTTCCACAACGCTTACGCAGGTACATGAAAGACGCCGATGTGACTACGAAGAACATGCGTATTCTGGCCCGCCGTGTCCAGTGCGAGAGCTTCGACGAGGTCAGTTCCGTGGAGGAGATTCTGCCGTGTCTCAGAAGGTTTCCGTCCTCGATGCTCGTACCCCGGCTGAGGGGGCTCAACGGACGCCTCGAGGATCCTTCCACAGGCATGGACGATATCCCTGCTGCGAACGAGTCGCACATCAGCAGACCACGCGGGTCGCTTCTCTTGGGAACCGCTTCCGATGAGGGTTCCCACTTAGTGGGCCGAATGACGACGCAGCACGACATGTCTCAGGATTGGATGTATCACTGGCTCACTTCCCAGGGCGTAGACAATGTCTCCGTTTTTCTAGACAATTACCAGGTTGGTCTCGGAATCCTCCTTTTATTGAAAGTAAGCTTGCTTGAGAACTTAAGTTTAACGACAAAAAATAAGCGCAAATGAGAAGTTATTTCTTTGTATAAATTATCGTCCTTTGTTAAAACAAGCGATTTTATGTCTCAAACTATTTTAGATGCGAGGCAGCTCTTTGACTCACGTTTGTAACGCCGTATGTACGTACGTCCGTACGAACGCGTGGCGCGTTCTCCTTGCCACGGGTGTTGGAGCGGTGCCAAGTAGGTCACGCCACAGCTGCGCGTTCATGTCACGCTCCCCTCGCACGCTTCTATCGCAGATGCACCCTGAAGTTACTCTCTCCCTCACTCACAGCACGCTCGCCGCAGCGCCCGCAGCTGCCGGCTTCTCCGCTCACTCGCAACACACTTCTCTCTCACTCCACCCTCTCCACCGCCCGCAACGCTCGACCGAACTTCGAGTGCAAGTACTCTTTCGGCTCGTTTATCTGCGATGACGCACGAAACCCAACCCGCCTTCCGTGTCTTTGCGTTTCAAACAAATGTTTACTTGAGTAAATGCTACACCGAGTCTCGCTTCAAACCATTCTTAGCACGCGCGTCGACGCCCGTTCCAACCGGGTCAACGCCGTGCGCATTACTGCTGCTTCGCATCCAATCAGTTTTCCTTTCGGGAAAATAGTTTTTTTTTCAGTTCCTTACACATTGAAACATGGTCGTCGTGAACTGTGATTAAAGTCACCACTTGGTACACAGCAACAGCACGTTATGTTTGTGTAGCCCCCGCCGTGGGCATAGCAGTGACTCGCTCATTGCCGGCTATGGTGTACAGGAATAGGAAAAAAACTGGAAGGGAGTGTAACATGACCATCTCGAAGGCTTGTAATAAGTAATATAAAAATTCGTGACTCCCCCCGCCCACGTCTCGCCAATGAAGGCAGTTATATTTAGCACACTTAACAACAGCTAAAATCAAACGCCTTATTGTTTACGACAAGAAACAGGCAGTCTAGTCTAAATCATAGTCTATTCTTGGATGCTCCCATTGAAATGTTTATGTAACACAACGTACTACAGGTATTACCTTTTAGAAAAGATACTGTCATGGGATCGAGACGTTGACGTAAACAGCAGTCAGCGTATTCAAGTTAATATAAAACTATTTATTTGGCCGAACTTGTGGCCGGGAAACGAAAACTCAAACAACAGCAAGCAACTGATTTCGGCGAAGAAAGCGTTAGCCATCGGCAATCTGTTCCGCAGAGGGTGCATAGGTATTCATACATATGACATCAAACATTCAAGCGCTATCGCTGGTGGCCGCGTTTGTTCCAGCTGTTCGAGTTTGCGTGCTCAAGCCTAACAGATTATCACAAAATAATATGAAATTATTCCGCGAGCCATCACATTGAATAAGTTGCAAAATCGCTGTCATCTGCCAGTAGTGTGCTATCTCGTTGCCCGCATTTTTTTTCAAATGGGCTAATATTACTGATATATTATACCTTGCATGAACCATATTTTATTGTGCGTTTGTGTGGGCCAACGTATATAATATATGTGGGCATCAGCTACACCGACACACGCTTCCGCAAATAGCGAACTTATCCTATTTTCATCCCACGGGGCAACTTCTTGATAAACCAAAATTTAGCATGCGCTATAAGTTTTTGCGAATATCAACTTTTATATTTTAAGTGTGAATACACTTTATAAGCGACACCAAACCATCCACCGCCGTCGGCGGCGTCCGCAGTCTTCTCTCTATCTTTAAAAGAAAGAGGAGTTGGCGGGCCGGAGCGCGACGCTCTACCGAATAAGCCATGGACGCGACGCTGATATCCCCCTTCGCTCGCTCCTCCGGTCTCCTCGCTCGCTGCAGCTGCGCGCGCACCCCTCTCTCTCACGCGCCCGCCTTCTCTCTCAGTCTCCCGTCGAGAGCGGGTCGTGCGATAAATGTCCCGGAGGCAACGCTACCATCAACAACGAATGCAGTACAACCGAATGCCAGCACTGCACCCGTCGTTGGAGGTGACGGTACCGCGGTGGTTTCGCCGACGTTGGAAGACAAGGCGGCGCTGCGAAGGGCTCGTGAGACCGAACGTAAGCGGGCGAAGCGTGCAGCGGATGCCGAACTGCGTGCTCGCGAAGCCGAGTGCAAGCGGGCGAAGCGTGCAGCGGATGCCGAACTGCGCGCTCGCGAGGCCGAGGACAAGCGGGCGAAGCGTGCAGAGGATGCCGAACTTCGCGCTCGCGAGGCCGAGGACAAGCTGGCGAAGCGTGCAGCGGATGGTGAACTGCGCGCTCGCGAGGCCGAGATGAGGCGTCAGCATCGAGCCGCGAACGCGGCCCAAGAAGCGGAACGACAACGCAAGCGTCAGGCGGAGAAGGGCGATGAAGGCCGGCGTCAAGACGCCGCTCGCAATCGTCAACGGCGAGTGGACGTTCCTGAAGCCGTTCGAGCCAGTGAACGTGCCGCGCGGGAGAGGGCGCGAGCCCTGGACTTTGCTCGTCCGGACGCGCGTTTCAAACGCGACTTTGTGGATCGCAGGTTCGGTCACAGCTGCGCCGTGTGTGACCGGCTGTGGTTCGATAACAACCTGAGCTGCATTTCCGGCGTGAGAAACGAGCGTACTTCGCCGCTCAGAGACGACTCGCCGTATGCCTTTGTCTACACCATTGCCTACTCCGGCGATGCCGTCCTGGTTGCGACCGTCTACCTGGCCCCGAACCTCTCGAGAGATGACGTCTTGGAGCAGATGGATGCGGCGATGGAGAGTGAGTCTGTGCGCGCGCGTCCCTCGGTTCCGATTGTGGTGGTGGGTGACTTTAAGGTGGACGTTAGAAAGGACAATGGCTGGTTGGTGAATCACATGCTGAACAATTACTCGATGACGTGTCTGTCTCTCGAGTTTCCGACCACGATCAACGGTGGCTTCATAGACTTGGCGTCCAGTAGGAACTGTACGGTCCGCTCCGTCTTGCCGGATCCGCTCACCGTACATTTCTCGGATCACAAAGCGCTGGTACTAACCGTGAGCTACAACGATAACACGAATAGGTGCTAATCTGTAGTGTAGTTTGTGTGTGTGTGTGACGCGCTCGCGATGTGTGCATTTAATGCATCGTGCGAAAATCGTGAAGTGTAAATAAATAATACTTCGTATTTAATGTATCTGTGTACAAATGCTTCATGACGAAGAACACTTAAATTCATTAATTACACTTCAATCATCATCATCAGTAATAAAACTCCCAAGCATTTCCCCGAGGGTGAACATGGTTAAGTGCGAATGCACGGGGTGATGCTATGAGGAAGAGTAAAGTTAAAATCCGTTGGCATTCGCCAGTGAGTTAACGTAAACTCCCCCGTGTGATCAAATTGCGATTCCCGGGAACCATTACACCATAAAGGCACCATAGTGTGATTAATAAATATAATAGTGCGAATTAATAAATTCCCCTCATAGCATCACCCCGTGCATTCGCACCTATCCATGTTCACTTTCGGGGAAACGCTTGGGATTTTTTATTTTGTTTTGGCTCCAACCATTGTAATGCCTTATTAAAACAAAAGTCACGTTTTGAAATACAAAAAATAAGCGTAGCGCAGTCGTCTCAAAGACAGCTGGTCGGTACCACTTTGACTCGCAAATAATTGAGAGAGTACTGTTGTAAATCTGAATACGCTACATCAACAAAACCATTCTTACATTTCGCATTATTTTTTGTAAAATTTCTTTCGCACTCATTGTTACATTACATACTGTGCAATTACATTATGCGTCATAGCCACGTTTATTGTTCTGCTCATGTCGTAAATACCATTTTGATGTATGGCAGTGTACTGTGACATTTCCTCTAAGTATAACAAATTTATATAATGTTCATAAATATGTATTAATCTAACAAATGCTTCTTTACACGTTTTAATTCGAAGTTGTCACGCGTTGAGTGGTTAGGCCGACACTGTTCTTGTACGCAGCGCGAATTGGGAACGACCAACTTGGATGTTGCACGGAGCGAGGCATACGCCGACGTCCGGTACCGTTGCCCCATGCGGCGCTTCGCCGAGCGAATGACCAGCAGCGACCTGATCGTGCACTGGTTCGTGTTCAACGCGAAGCCTTCGTTCGAGGAGTCGTACCTCCGGAGTGAAGACGCCGGCCACTACAGCACCGTGCGCCTGCTGCTCACCGACCTCGGAAACGTGCGCCCCACCGGCGAAGACATCGTCATGCGGGACAGCTTCGTCAGGACGATCGGCTCATTCGTCAACACGGGGCAAGTGATCCCCCTCGCCCTTTTCACATATCCCTATCGGGTACTGTGGAAGTTCCGTCAAGGTACAAGAAACGCGAAGGAGTAGCCTGAATATAAAGACCTATTTCTATTTCACACGGCTAAGCGCTATCGACATACTGAGGCGATTGTAGTGACGTTGCGGCCCCCATCACGTGATCATGGAGGGCCGTGGCGAGATTCGGGCTGGGCGTAGCCTACGCGCAGCGACGCTGTGCTACAATCGCCTCAGTTGTCACGTGATCATAGAGGGCCGTGACATCGCAATACCATAATCGAAACAGATAGATAGATAGATAGATAGATAGATAGATAGATAGATAGATAGATAGATAGATAGATAGATAGATAGATAGATAGATAGATAGATAGATAGATAGATAGATAGATAGATAGATAGATAGATAGATAGATAGATAGATAGATAGATAGATAGATAGATAGATAGATAGATAGATAGATAGATAGATAGATAGATAGATAGATAGATAGATAGATAGATAGATAGATAGATAGATAGATCAACTCACGACAAGGAGAATAGCCTTAGGGGGGTGCAAAAACGGTGCTTGGGTGTGTGGTGGTTACATGTGGAAATTGCTCGCGAAGAAAGCATAAAGCGAAGAAAGTTTAAAACTGGGCAAGCATGAATATTGCATAATGTTAATTAAGCTCACGCAAATAAGTATTTGACGTATGCATGTGGGAGGTAGTGGCCAGACACTGCACCAGGGTGGCCAATCCTTCTCTCGTGAGGGAGTGCGTTCCCGGCGGTGGTTACCGGTGAGGCCGCACCCCAGGCCTCTTAATGCAGTTCCATCAACACGCGGATTTTTTATCCAGTTGGGAACTGCGCGGCACCGGGATTAGAACCAAGGACCTTTTGCATGCGAGGAGGATGCTCTAACCATTACGCCATCGCTGCTAATGATGATGATAACATGGGAGTGGCATTTGTCCTGCAGTGGACGTAGTCAGGCTGATGATGATGATGATGATGAAATAAGTATTGCATGGGCATCAAACAGTACAGGGTACGCGTGGAATAGACGAAGAGAACAGAACAATGAACACCATATTTCAATATGAAGGTCACTTCATAATTCACTGAATACTAACATACCGTTGACTACATGGCATCCGCTTAGAAGCCAAGGAGTCATCAAATACATAAGCTGGCTAAGGCACAGCCCAGTTCAAGGGCGCGTGTTCAGTTCGTGGCCACGCCGACCGCATGGCGAAAAGCAGAGGCGCCCATGAACTGGGATTTACTCAGGATAGTCAAAATCAATCGGGAAGTGGACCTTATAGTCAAATCATGGTGTTGGCGCGTGAAACCCCGTATCTGAATTTAATGGAACCAGCACATTCATTTTCGCGATTACAACGTGTGTTATGTGGGTTAATTCTTAGGCGTTCACAAAGAAACTGGTGAAATTTCAATGCATTATGAGGAGCATTTATTTTTTGTAACAGAATATTTTATAAATGCGAGAGAGTACTGAGAGTCGGGCAACACTGGCGCTCTCACTAGCTGTGGCGTAACTAGTGCTGAGTGTTATAAGCGTGAGCATGCCAAACAAACATTTCGTTCTGCGCTCAGTCAGCAGCACGTGAAATCGAGCCATTTCATCTTTTCCCAACATTTTTTTTCTTTTTTTAGGAGCAAAGCTCCTTAGGGTGTGGGTTAGTCCCGCGACCGTCGAAGTAGCCATCCTTGGTTCTCCCAATGGTGAAGCAGAGTGGCGGGCGCGTTGAAGACGCCTGCGCTCGGCTTATTGGGCTGGCGTCTCGTCGGTGACGTTGGGGTGCTCGCTACCTACGTCGTAGCCACCCGTAGTACTCCAGGTTGTAGAAATTTCCGGGGCCATCGACCACGGCGTCTCTCATAATCTTGTGGTGGTTTTGGGACGTTAAACCCCACATATATTATATCAATCGTAGTCATCGTAGTCGTAAAAGCCAATAGAAATGCATTGCATGTGAATAAAAACGGTGTCACAGCATATCCATGGAGGGAATGATGCTGAGTGGGGTGAAGCGTTCATTTGTGTGTCCGTCCGTGGGTCCGTCCGCCACCCGTCCGTCTGTGCGTCCTTCCGTGCATCTATTCGTCCATGTGTCCGTCCATGCGTGCGTTCGTGCATTAGTCCTTTTGTGCGTCCATCCGTCCGTGCATCAGTTCTTCCGTGCTTCCGTCTGTCCATGCGTTCATTCGAGCATCCGTCCGTCCGTGCGTTTATCTGTCCTTCCGTGCGTCCGCAGTCCTTCCGTGCGTCCGTCCATCCATGCGTCCGTTCATGCGTCCACCCATCCGTCCGTCCGCTTTGCCCCACTCGTCATCATTTACCTCGTGGATTTGCTGTCATTTTTTTCTTTATCGGCTTGGCATTAAAATCGGACGATTTGCAGCGACTGAAACTTCAACAAAACTTAAAAAAATGGCTCCGCCGCTATGGGATGTTTCTTCCTCCGTTTCCGCCGCTCCATGAGGTGCATGGCGTAACACGCCATGACAAAATGGCGGCAGCCGGCGTTGAGCAGGGAGTACAGCCAGTGACGTATTGGGCTTATGTAGCACTGAAATATTAATTTACAGTCCATTTTTAATATGTAAGCACAGTGGACCTTCTTCTATTTCCCGCAGAAAATAACAGATTGTTGGCCGACCGCGTCATGGCCTTGTTAATTCCATGCATCTTCTCGGTATGCGTTGAATCTGCATGTTTGTTACATTCCTCCCTTTCATATCACGTGCTTGCAGGCGCGTTCCGAAGATCCTCGACGGAAAAGAGTGGCCGCCTTACACGTCGTCCACTAGAGCAGCCGTGAGAATCGGTCGACACGGCCACGTGGCCGTCTCGATGAGTGGGGATCCATGCAGACACGTGCTTCAGCACGAGAAGGAACCAACTGCAGCCACCACGACCGAGGCGTCCACTTCGCGGGCAGCGTTCGTACAGCCCAGGGTTTGGGTGTCACCTGTCTCACGAGCGAACACTGCGCCGTCGACCCAGCAGCCTACGACAGAACCTGCGCGGCCAGGCGTCTGGTTCGATGACGATGCCTTCGCGCGGCGTCGTGACCATGCGGTGCTGATTCGAGACGCTGCTGTCGAATTGTCTGACGTTGTGCCGCGAGAGGATCGCGCAGCAAGCTACGATGCAAAGCATGCCGACTTCGAAGAGGCATAATCGTGGCACTCTGATGACAGTGCAAATAAAATAACTGCTTTGTGCCCAGTGTAGAACATTAGTTATATACACTTTTTTAGGAAATACAACTTATTCACGATATTACGAAAGTGATAAGAACGCACGAGCTGCTATTGTGGTTTAGTCATATCATGCGCATGGGCATGAGGCAACCTCCACAGCCGCGTTTGAGGGGGTGTTGGTTGGAGGGCACCTCCCAGGGAGTCGCGCGCAGCGTTGTGCGGATATGTCACTGAAAGAGTTTTAGGGGCGAAACAGGGAAGTTTATTGCAAACTGGTAACAACATTTCAGGTGAGCACAACTATCTGGTGTAACAAAATCACTTCAGTGGCGTGTACAAACAAGAGAACATAGCCAGGATGTAACACAAAGCACTTCCAATAAATATTCTCACATATCACGAATCACTCAAGAAAACAAATAGAAAAGAAACGCAAAAAAGCACTAAATTGGAACAGATTCACATATTACATGCGACGAGCAGTTTTTTTTTCGAGTTAAAACGGCAGTAAAGGAAGTTCAATATTCCCGTTCGGAACTCAAAAAAAAACGTGTATGCCACCTTCTGATAAATGCTCCTTCACCCTGAGTTTTCATTTGTTCGGTAAGGTACCGAACCATGATCATTCTAATCTTCTGTAACGCTGGGTATGCAGCTCGTTGGGGTCGACGCCGTGCTTCGGCCATACAGCAGCAACGCCACAAGACGAACATTGTGACGTACAGTGCGAGTTGTTCAAATAAGCCCCGTCTGCGCTGTTGGCTCGAAGGAATTGACACTCCAAATTGACGACGCACGACGTGCCACACGCCTTTGGCCGCTACGCATTCATACATCGTGTGGCGGATCGTTTCTCTTTTCCCGCCGTTGGGGCAGTGGTCATTAGGAACGACGCCCCACTTTAACAGTCTCTGACGAGTGGGCAACGCGTCCCATCGCCGAAGCCAATAAATTCTCTAACCATTTCCGGTACGTGGTTGTTGCGCCATTTCTTCCACTTGCTGGGCCTCCATCTCTGTTTTTCCTCGTCAGTAATTGAGTGACTGATTAACATTTAATGCGTGCGGGTGCGAGCTTTGCAAAGTATTCTTCGGTGGCGTCGCCGTCAACCGAACACTTGAGGCCCTCTGCTGCCTTATAAAAGGCGTGTGGGGGTTCTGCTTGAGGTCCCCGGTACCTTTCCGACGAGAATGCGGCTCCCAGAGTTCCGTTCCAATATAGCAATAAGCTACAGCCAGGATAGTCATTGTCCTGAAACAATTTGTGAACTGTTTTAGCTGCAAGTGCCTTTGTAAATGTCGCAACATCTGGCAGACTGTGTCCTCCACAACTTTTTGGGAGCTTCGGGAACTTTTGTTGAACTTTTGGTGTCTTCCCGTCCCATAGGAAGGCTCCAACCAATGACGCAAGGCGGCTCGCAAGAAGTTTGGGTATGAGTGCAATGTGCCCGATATAAAAAGCATATGCGTATGCTTTGGTTTTCACCACCGTCACTTTGGCGTCAAGTGACAAATTGAAGTCAGTGGCATACGCGAAGACCTGCATGGCTCGATGTACGGCGTCTTCCCAATTTCTTTTGGCCACCGCCCCGTCTTGAAAGTATACCCCGAGAACTTTTATGGCATCCACGTATTGAATACCACCCGGCAAAGAGCTGTGGAAGCTACCGAAACGAAGGGCTTTGCTTTTCTCCACATTCAGGAAAGCACCCGATAAACTGGCATACTCTTCGAACAGCTCCAAGAAAGCGCGGTAACTGGCTTGGTTTCGCACGAACACAGAGATGTCATCCGCATAAGCGGTGATGCTGACTCCAGACCTGTCATTGGAAAGCCCTGAATATTAGGGCACTTTGCCACTTTCGTAAGGAGGGGATCTATGAAAAGAACAAAGAGCGCCAGTGCGATTGGGCATCCCTGGCGAACACCTCTTGTTACTGGAAAGCTTGCTGTTTCCACGCCGTTGATGAGAAGTCAGCTGGTCATGTTGGTGTATAGAAGCTTTATACAGCGAACGTACTGCTCAGGCAAACCAAACATTCTAAGTACGCAGTATAGGTAGTCATGTTCGGCCCTGTCAAAGGCCTTAGCTTGATCCAATGACACGAAAGCACCGGTAACGTTTTTGGCGTTGGCATAGTAGAACAAATCTCTTATCAGAGTAAGTGTTTGAAAAATTGACTTACCCGGCACTGCACACGTTTGCGTGGGTGAGACTATATCGGGCAGAAAAGGTTTTAGCCTCAAGCCAAGGATCGTAGCTACGAGTTTGTAGTCCGTGTTAAGGAGGGTAATCGGCCTCCATGACCGTGGATCGTCAGGATCCATGCCATCCTTTGGCAGCAAGACTACACGGCCCTCACTGAAAGACCTCTGCTTTTGCCCATCAAGAATGAACCCGTTAACCATGTCAGTAAGTGCGTCGCCTAGGACGTCGAAGAAAGCTATATAAAACCCCGTCAGTATTCCGTCTCGACCGGGAGCCGTGGTAGTGTTCATTTTCCTCAAGGCTTGCCAAACTTCATCTTTCGTCGCCTCAGCGCAGAGCATATCAGACGCCTCAGGACACAGCGAGGGCAAGCCTTCACAAAATTCTGTGGTTCTTTGATGCTGGTTGCTGTCTTTGGAGCGATGATCTGCAGAGCAGAGCCTTTCAAAATGCGCCCTAAAAACCTCCTCCAATGATTTGATATATGTAACGATGTTCCCACACTCTGTCCGTGCTGCACCGATAATACTGGGCTGGTGTTTCCTTGCCCCTACTCGCTGTGCGTATGCCAAGTTACCTAGTTCATCCGTAGGCAGGTGCAGTTCCTCTGCGCGTTTAAAAGCCCCGGACCATGCTCTCAACAAGAGGTCATATTTAGCCTTTTCGGCCCCAATGTACTCTTGAACTGCGCCGGTCAGATTACCTGCGCGCTCAGCGATTTGAATACGCCTCAATGTTTCATTCATTTGTGATGTTAGACGTGCATGGCGCATTTTGCCGGCCTCTTGCGCAATCACACGTCATCTGGCCATCAAGCGATCCCATGCTGTCGGCGTAATTTGCGGTGTGGCTTCCAAAGACGCATAGATATTCATGCGCATTTCAGATACCGAAACATCATCATTTAAAATTGATGAATCCATTCGCCACAACTTAGAGCAATGCTTTCCCAGCTGGGCCTTCAAGGTGAACAGCACTGGCATGTGGTCGCTGAGCTTGCGTTGCCCAGGCGCTAAAGAAATGACATCGCATGTCTAAATTTTCAACGAGCTCGTTAGGGATATAGACTTTGTCAATTCTGCTCTGAGCCGTACCCTGAAAGCGCATGGCTCCAAAGGTGTTCACATGAAGCGTTGTCCATGCATCGACCAGCTTCAACTCTCTACATAATTTTTGCAACTCTTTCGAATGGTATGTGCTTTGTCCTTGACTAGGGCCTCGAACATCTCGAACTCCATCAAAAAAAATTCCCAAGCATTTCCCCGAAGGTGAACATGGTTAAGTGCGAATGCACGGGGTGATGCTATGAGGGGTATTTATCAATTCGCACTATTATATTTATTAATCACACTATGGTGCCTTTATGGTGTAATGATTCCTGGGAATCGCAATTTGATCACACCGGGGAGTTTACGTTAACTCACTGGTGAATGCCAACGGATTTTAACTTTACTCCCCCTCATAGCATCACCCCGTGCATTCGCACTTAACCATGTTCACCCTCGGGGAAATTCTTGGGAGTTTTATTACTGATGATGATGATTAAAGAGTAATTAATGAATTTAAGTGTTGTTTGTCATGAAGCATTTGTACACAGATACATTATATACGAAGTATTATTTATTTACACTTCACGACGCGTCCGGACGAGCAAAGTCCAGGGCTCGCACCCTCTCCCGCGCGGCACGTTCACTGGCTGGAACGGCTTCGGGAACGTCCACTCGCCGTTGACAATTTCGAGCGGCGTCTTGACGCCGGCCTTCATCGCCCTTTTCCGCCTGACGCTTGCGTTGTCGTTCCGCTTCTTGCGCCGCGTTCGCGGCTCGATGCTGACGCCTCGTCTCGGCCTCGCGAGCGCGCAGTTCACCATCCTCTGTACGCTTCGCCCGCTTGTCCTCAGCCTCGCGAGCGCGCAGTTCGGCATCCGCTGCACGCTTCGCCCGCTTGCACTCGGCCTCGTGAGCACGCAGTTCGGCATCCGCTGCACGCTTCGCCCGCTTACGTTCGGTCTCACGAGCCCTTCGCAGCGCCGCCTTGTCTTCCAACGTCGGCGAAACCACCGCGGTACCATCACCTCCAACGACGGGTGCAGTGCTGGCATTCGGTTGTACTGCATTCGTTGTTGATGGTAGCGTTGCCTCCAGGACATCCATCGCAAGACCCGCTCTCGACGGGAGACTGAAAGAGAAGGCGGGCGCGCGAGAGAGAGGGGTGCGCGCGCAGCTGCAGCGAGCGAGGAGAGCGGAGGAGCGAGCGAAGGGGGAGGGGTTATAAGGCGCGTTACTGACACCGATATCAGCGTCGCGTCCGTGACTTATTCGGTAGAGCGTCGCGCTGCGGCCCGCCAAGTCCTCTTTCTTTTAAAAATAGAGAAGACTGCGGACGCCGCCGACGGCGGTGGATGGTTTGGGGTCGCTTATAAACTGTATTCACACTTAAAACACAGTTTAAATCACCTAACAACACGCACGGTGCTGAATTTAGCAGGAATGACCTGGCACCTCTAAAAAACTCATTGGAAAGAGACCTATCCACGGGCGCGTAAAAGTTGGTGAATCAGATTTTCTGGTTGTTTATCCACATGTCCACCACAATAACAAGGCCTTCTGCATCGAAGAGGCAATGCGCACCCCGCCTGAACCTCTGATTGAGAAACACGACACCGGTGCCACGCGACTGCGTCTGCGTTAAAGAGAAGAAGGCTTCAACCGAAACTCCAAGTACGGAAGGTCATGATGTCGTGCCGCGTTCGAAAGTTGGTCTCTTGCAGAAAAAGCACGTCGACCCCGAGCGAGTGCACAAGGTTCATTATCTCCTGTTATTTTACAAGATCTTTGAAACCACGAACACTGAAAGTCATGAAAGATAGCCTAGCCATTTAAAATAAATTTAGGGGGAAACGAAACAATCGTTTTTCCCGTTTTGTTTAACAGCAATGCGTTAAGGGGACGGCACGGCCTCTCCTGTGTCAAGCGGCAGTGGATGAAGTCAACGTGATGATACTCGAAGGACTGGCGCTGAGATTTACTCACGCGCACAGATAGAACGGACCCAGTAAGCAACACCAATAATAACAGAAATAGTACACGCAGCATGCAACGTAGCTCACATGATGCAATTACTATAACAGGGCATAGCCACCACAGCATAGAGCTCACAAATTGGCACATGAAGGTTTCATCGTGAATGACAATAACGTATGGAATACTAAACAGTTTGCATGCATCAGAGGCAACAAATGCATAGTGGTTGTACGGCTGGGAAGCAAGCATTGCAACGGTAAAGACAACAGGAAGCGGATAGAATTGATGTGGGCAGCACAATTTAAAAAAAAACATTAAGTGTTCACCCGCATAAGGTGATGGATCTCGGTTTGGCGAATCCACTCGGGGCTTTTTGGATGTTCCGGAGGTGGTGACATCACTTCCACTGCTTGAACTACCAGGCTTGGTGCGGCGCTGATAGTTTGTGGCTCTAGACAACTTGTCGGGAGAACACGTATTTTCAGGAGACAAAGATACCGATCGTGAGGCTTGCGAAAATCTGTCACTCCTTAATTTTCGTGATGGTTACCGGCTCCTACGATGTCTGGATGTCTTGTTGGATGCTTCTTCTTGGGCCTGTACAGTGTTTGTGCGAGGCATGTTAGGTTTCCTTAAAGACGTGGTCTTTACTTCTTTCGTGGGCGTCGTCTTCACGCTACCTGCCAGGCCCACAGGTCGCCGTTCATTGAGCTCGTCACTTGCACTTGTTGCCTCAGAAGGCCGGAGCGATTTTCCCGGTTGGCCAGCGCTCCGAGATGCTTGGGACGCTTCCTCCAGTGGTGATGCGTTCGAGGATTGTTCGTTTTCTGTGGCCTTGAGTTCCTCTGATGAAGACTTAGCAGACGCACTCGGCGTCTCGACAGCGTTGCTGGGATCCTGTGACGACGTTGTGGGAGATGACAACGCTGCGCTGTCCCCAGTCAGCGCAGAAACGTCGTTGTCACTCGTTGTGCATGGCGACGCGGCATCAACGCCGCTGGCGTCTTCTGTCTTGGCGTCATAAAATTCTGTGTCTGTCGCGCTGTCTTCATACCAATAATCTGGAATCTTCTGTGGCCTTGGCTTGGTTTTGCGTTGCAAAACTTCCATTTGCCTGGAGGTTCCAATTTGGGTTGTTCTCTTCGAAGCACTCTCTCCAAGTTCTAGGAATTCTTTCAGTGACTGTGAGGTGCGCTGCGTCTGCGTATGACTTGGGACGGAAGCCATAGAGAAAGAAGAAGCGGAAGATATTTCGTCGCGTGGTCCCCATTACAGCGCTTACACTTGGACACACAATCCTCAGATGTATGGCCGAAGGTGCCACATCGTTGACAGAAGGGTGTTGTGCAAGTAGCCGCAACATGACCTTCACTGCTGCAGCGTGCGCATACCACGATATTCGAGCATCACGCGGTGACCTTGAATTGACAGGAAGTTAGGGGCGGGCTTGGCCATCTCGATTCGGACGATGCGGGTACCAGTGTACGTTGATTGATGCCTTTGCAAGGTAACAATTGTGATACCCTTCACTTTTCCGTATGGCTGAAGAGCTGAAATAACTGCGTCATCTGACACGTACGGCGGGAGGGGGAACACACTCACTTGTACGCTTGGCGCCCCGACTGCCTCAACTTGCACCTTGTGACCTTGTAACTTGAATCCTTAGTTTACCATCAACTTGGTTGCTTGTGCAGCCGACCGAGCCGCAACTAGGAACTTCGAAGCTCCGAGGTGTTGCAGGAACAGCACCCCTTCACTCCCCATGACGTCTTCAAGGCCATCGATGATCTCGTCGACGGACGCCGTCCCCTCCGGGATGGTGAAGTTGAAGCAGTGCTCCTTGAGGGGAGCGCCGCAGGCCTTGACGCCATCCTCGCTGGTCCCGGCAGGGGCCGACGACGATGGGATCAGGCCTCAAAAAAACTGGCTGGCAAAGTCGCGAGTGGACACCCGGCAGCAACGCCGCCGGAACGCTGACCGCGTTGAAGACTGGAACGCCGAAGCTCCTTGTAGCGGCCCCCGTTCGTCCCTCGTAGCCGTTGTATAAAGTAGTGTGTTTCAAATATAACATTTTGACCTCCAAGGTGGTGCCGGTGAGATATTTCTTCTGTGCATTGTTGAACAATAAAAGATAGTGTTCAATGTACATGCCAATGGCTGCTAAGGGGGAATGAGAGACAGGAGAATTCAGCTTTTAGATAACGCGCACGCTGCGAATTTTTTATTGTTCAACAACGCGCAGGAGACAAGAAAAGGTTGCTACGTTATACTCGCTGGGCATAACCTTCTGGGTTTTAGAAAGGTTTAGCGAGCGTTGGGCCGCAGTGCCATGAATAAAGTGTACTAGTATATACCATGAACTCGAGGCGAATAAAGGTGGGAAGTAGACACTAAACGCAAGCCGTAAGAAAGTGTGCGTGTGCCACCTCTCGTTTAGTCCTTGGAATGTCCGCTGGATAGCGGTGCTTCTATATGGGGAATATATGATGACAAGATGCGAGATGGTGGTCCTTGGAGTGTTGAACAGATGGACGAACGGACACACAGACTAGATGCATGGACGGACGCACAGATGGCTGCACAGACGGATGGACGCATGGACGGGCGCAGGAGCGGATGCATGGACGGGCGCACAGATGAACGTGCGGACGCACGAACAGATGCACGCACGGACGGGCGGATGTACGCACGGGCGGCCACACAGACGCACGCATGGATGGACGGAAGCAAGAGCGAATCGACGGACGGATGCTTCGCCCCACTATCCATCATTCACTCCGTGGATATGCTGCCATTTTTTTTTTCTTTTTGTCCTAGCGAAGTCACTCAAATCTTGACAGGGGAGGGGCTTAAAGAGAGCACGTTTTCTTTGAACCCACGTTCGATTCAACTTGCGCGCGGAGCTCACATGCCTGTGCAGCGGACCTCCGTGGCGGCCACGGTAACTATGCCACTCACGATATCAGCCAATGGTTGCGCCTTTTTGGAATGTGACGCAGTTTAGTGTACATGGTATCATTTGTCAAGAAAAAAGCGAGTGACTTCTATCTGATTTTGAACATTCTTTGTTAATTCCATGCCACGCTTCGTGCTGCAATATTTAATGGTTGGTTCGCATGTTCCCAGGACCATCGACTGCCGATCGGAGGAATTTTCGACCACATTCTAAAATTGTTGCGAAGCCCTTTTTTGATACTCTTGAAATAGATTCTGCATGATTGCTTTCTTTTTCAGTGTGCGTAAGGTCACGTGAGCTTTTTGTACGGCAAGCCGCACCTGCGGGTGAGGCATTTCTGATTTCCGGCTTAATATTTTGTGTCTATAGCAACCCAGGAAGTTTAACCTGTTAGAACTTCCACGAGTTTAAACCCTTCACAACCTATTGTAATATCTCAAGGTTTTTTAGGGGGTAGGGGGGGGGGGGCAACAGCTCTGTGTTCTCTATTGAAAATCTTGGGTTAATGGATGGTGGAATCGTTGGTGGATATGATGGAAAGAATATTGGATATGGTGGAAGATGTAGTGGTAATAATGACTGATGACGGCAAACGTAAAAAAAAACGGTGGCAGATCATGGTGATGGTGGCAAGCCAATGGTGGTGACAGTGGAAAATGCCGGCTGGTGTCAGCGATGTAAAACGTCTTTGGTGGATGGCTTGGCGAGCAAGCTGAATGACGGTGGCGTGATGGAAGCTTGGTGTATGATGGCGGCATGATGGAAAATCACATGTATGTGCAATGACTTATTTGTAGTGTTTCACTCTCGAATATGCACACAGAAATGTGTTTACGGTCTAACGGAACTAACGTCAGTCATTATGCTTTATAACACGTTTTTTTTTATTCCTGCGGTGTCAAGAGCCCCTCAGTTTTTGTGGAGTGTAGAATGCGCGTCCGTAGAATTTCGTGCACGTCTTACATAAGTTTGACATGCGCGCGATGTGCTGCTTTGTTGTGATGTTTAGAAGACGAGAGGTGTCGCTGTGAACAGTGACAGTAAATGTGGTACATCCCCGTGCAGTTGTTGAGAAATAAATGAGCTCTAGTTCGCCACTGCCCCTTTCAACGGTGGACCAAAATACGGAGATCGCATGATGTCGCCACGCTAAAAGCGCAGCTCTGGCGATTCTTGCACACCTAATTACCTCAGCCGTACTTTTAAGTTTACAAAGTGCGTGCGACGCTAAAATGTCCATGCTTTTACCTTCGACATGTGTCGAGACGGGCTCCAGCGAGTGTGACTTCCGCCATTATGTTCTGCCACCGTGATTTGCACCAAAGGTTAGGCTTACCGACCGAGCCCTTCCAAGTTTTATCGGCGCTTCTGAGTTTCAGAATACACGACGATTTCGACGAGTAAGCATGACAATACAGCACAGCAGTGGCATTATTTAACCTAAATGAAGCATTTTTATTGTGTACGGCGTCCGCGCAAGAAGCGACGAACATCTATGCGACGCGGTTCCAGCACTTCCAGCGAACGTACGCCTCCGCTCACCCACAGCCACCGGTCGCACCCACCGGCACTTCTCTGGCTCTTCCACCGTACGCCACCAATAACTCCAGCACCAACATTCACCACATGTGCATTAGTGGAGTGTGGAATCCACCATCCCTATGGTGGGCATGTCTCCATTTTTTTCTCTTGGCCTGTAAGTTTTGCGTAGTACTCCAGACTCTCACGAATCGTAAAATCATCTGAGCACGCCCATCGGTTAAGCTCATATGCGCAAAGCTAAGACCCGCCTATAATTGTTAAATTTCCGGAATTAAAATCTAATGAAAAACTGCTTTCTCCGAGAGGAACACCGAAAGAAAAAAATATGTAAGTGCTGCCAAAAACTTCTGTGTAGCTACAGGTGAAGCAAGATGAAAAATTATTCGAGTTTGCAAGAAATCAACCCGGCGTAAACACATATCAAGTGCGTTAGCCAACGCGTAAAACAAGTCGGGTCCTTACGACAGAGTTGCCGAAGCTACCAGGCTAACTAGCAAATAATCATTACAAAAAGCCCCCACCCCAAAAAAAAAGTGGGACGACTTTTGCAAAGCCCAAAATAAGCAGAAATTGAATCTTTTTTTTTTCAATCTTGAAGATACCTTTCAAATATAGCAAAAAATGTCACTAAGCTGCGAAGGGGAGTTGGAAAAAATCACTTTATTTTGTACAGCGAAAATACGCGAATTGCGAACGAAAGATATCCACTTTTCAACATTGTCTTCAAGGTACCTCCCGTTTGATTGAATGCACGTTTGGCAGGGCATCATTAACATGGTGCTGTTGATTCCCGGAACGTATGTCTGACTTCAACACCTAAATATCGAAAACGCACTTTCAGTTAACGCGATGATCACTAAAATAATTTCATTTGGTTGCCTAAAAAATGCAGACGCCCCCCTCCCTCCCCCTAAAAATGTGGCAGCTGACTATAAGAAGTTCTACGAGCGACTCGGCGAAAAAGAAGCCCAAATCCGTTTTTCTATATAAGTGGAACTGGCAACGGTTACGAAAACCCCTAGGTATGACTGGCGATACAAGCCTGCTTCAAAGTACGTATCTAACACTCAGCTGTTTTATCACTCCGTAAAACAGGAAAGGGACAGGAGAGTCAGCAAACCCAACGCTGCCAAGACGTACGATCCTTCCCAAAGGGAGATAAGCGCGCGCGAGAGATCGTCCATTCCACTCCTCTCCTCTCCGCAGGCCGAAATACGCCTGAAAGATGACAGCCGCCGCGCGCTCATTGCGCATCTTGCTGCTAATGCTGAAAACACGATAGACCCCCCCCCCCCTGGATGCCCGCCAACAGCGTCAAGTGATAGATATACATAGCTTGCTATTTTAACGCCGAAGAAGGTACCGCTTAGTGGTTCAGTGGTAACGCGGATATTCGGCAGGTATTCACGATATGGAGTTCCCACGTTCGATTCCGTGCACCGGAGTCATTTTTTTATTTTTTTTCTTTCTTGCGTTTTCATTCATATATATATATATATATATATATATATATATATATATATATATATATATATATATATATATATATATATATATATATATATATATATATATATATATATGTCAATTTTCGTGTTCTGTCTATAGATTCTGCTGTACTGTGTTTATCATTAACTATTATTGTATTGTATTGCCTCTTTGTGGTACTTATATTCTTTTTAATGTTTTACCAAACTCTTCTGTAATGTCAGTTGACTCTGATGATATCATACATAGATACATAAATAAGGAGCACCAAAAATAAATGGGTTCAAAGTTCACTTCAGCGACTGATGTTTTCTTTAGCTTTTAATAACCAGTTGCAACAGCCCCGCCACGGTGGTCTAGTGGCTAAGGTACTCGGCTGCTGACCTGCAGGTCGCGGGATCAAATCCCGGCTGTGACGGCTGCATTTAGGCAGAAATGTTGTAGGCCTGTGTGCTCAGATTTAGGTGCACGTTAAAAAACCCCAGGTGACAGCGCCCTCCACTACGGCGTCTCTCGTAATCAAATGGTGATTTTGGGACATTAAACCCCACAAATTAATCAGTCAATCAACAAGTTGCAACATAGCTATTTCAGTGTAGTGCAGGGTTCGAAGTTCATTCAAGTAAAGTTTCACAGTAACAGCCAGTGAGACCAACTTGGCGAGACAGTGCATCCTGTGACTTCCACTATGGCGATAGCAATGCACCAAAATGAAATCCCAAGAGATCAGACAGCAGTAACGTAAATAGCGGAGATGACACAATCAGACATTCCGACGGCTTCTACAATTTATTTACACATAAAGCAATACAAAATGCATCAGAACGGCTTCTTGACGTGCTTTGACGTAGGTGGGTTGACAATTTCTTCAAGCTGCCTCTGTAGCTCCTCCAGCTCCAAGTCGGGCACGTAGCGAATCTCCTCGTGCTCGGGTAGGTGCCGGTGAACACTGAGCCGGACTCCCTCAGCCAGGCTGAGCTGGACGGCCTCCAGAAAGATAGGTGCCATGACTCCTGACAGTTCAGCCAACTGCCCACAGTTGGCCCAATTTTATAAAGGGATAATGAATTAAGACAATAAATTCAGAATGGTATAATGGTACAATTCAATTACAAAACTCCAATCCCAAACATTTGGTTGAAAGAGTAAACATTTTTGCTTATTGCTGATAGAATTCATTTTGAGCTTACATGGTCACACATGCACTTCAGAGTGAGTACAATAATTTCGAAGTATCTTCTTGCGTTTTTACCACTTCATTTCAGTTTTTTTTTTTGTTAAGCTTGACAGTTTCAGTTCATTTTAAATGCAATGTAGAACTTTATCAACGGTAAACCACAAAACCAAAATAAATGCTGCCGAGATTTCTGATGCCGCGAGAAGCATCTATGGCAACTCAGAAACACTGTCCGGTGATATTGTAAATATTATTGAATTTGGCCCATTAAATGTCTTTGCATATGTAAAATACACAAAATCATATTCCTTTGGTCAATCTGTAGTCTCATAAACTTCATATGTTTCATGGGTGCAAAATCTTCAGTGCAGGTCAATTTGCCTTGATGCCACAAAACACTTGGAGATGTACTGTACTTAATTTCCTCCACCCAAAACATCGTCACCATCGATTTTACGCTGACGATGATGAAGACTGCACCGTCTTATTTGGCTCAGTTGTACGTGAACGCAGTTTTTACTCTTTCGCGTCACACATTTGCTCTGCTTCGCGCGTGGTGTGCTCATAGGACCACCCGAATTAACAAGAGTTCCAGCGATCGCGATCACAAGGTACGTCCACAATTTGATCGCACAGTAAAATATTTACACTCCCCCTTGGTTTTATCAATAAATGAGCAGAATGTCCTTCCGTGCAACATTGCAAATATTAGAGAAGTTCCAGTCAGCCCTACTAGTATTTAGCCCAAGTGAGCAGTCCTGCCATACCAGCTTAATCGTCGGATTCCAAGTTTGCAGTATTCTATGCATACTTTTTGCTAGATTGTACTCTGTCATATATTCATTGATCACTTATTTTACTCTACTGAACCTTGTATCACTGAACTGTGTTTGCCTTTTTTAGATTGTGTTTGCATTTTTGCTTGTTATCACTTTTTTTCATGCTTGTTTCTTCTTTTACTTTGTTTTCTTCATTGGCTGTACTCTGTATTATATTCCCCCTTATGTAATGCCCATTCTTGGACCTTTAGGGTCAAATAAATGAAATGAATGAAAGTATCACCAAATTAACGGCAGTCTGCTGTCATCGAACACATATGCTGGCCGGGACCAGATAATGCACCCGAATAGTCCAATTTCTCAACTAACAGGTGTCAGATTAACCAGCTCTTGCTGTAGCTTGGGTGAACTTTAGCACATTCCGAGTCATTCCTCTTGTGCACTTGAGGCTTTTTCAACATGCATTGTTTGTGTATTTGTGCGTGAAAGGGTGTGCCTGTATGTGTGCAGGTATTCTTGATCACCCAGCAAGAAAGGCGACCTCCTCCCACCTCCATCCCTTGAAACAGCGTAACATAACCCGACCCCCCGACACAAATACAATCAACGCTTTTTTCATTCTGGCCAGCATATTTTTGGCTCGGTGTGAGATTTTCAAAAAGTGTCAACCATGACACCCTGCTTCAAATTAAGCACTTGATTATATTGGTGAAATAGCTTGAAAACATAATGACTGGCCAATCCCATCATCCCCACCATAAGTTTCTGTGCCTCGTATGAAAATTTATTCAGTTCTATATGACCTTCCTTGTCAGAACTACAAACATAACTGTGAAGGTGCTTTATCGCGTGAGCACTTAAAAGTTCACCAACAATTCATGTCCACATCATATGCAAAACTTACAATCTTTGCACATTCAGATTACTGTTCTATATATGGCACAAAAGCTTCACCATTTCTTAGAAGTAATCTATTTTGGCAAGCTGCAAGGAAGAGGCAGGCGGCATACTGATAATACGAGAGACTGTAATACAATAAATGCAGCCCCCCTCCCGCTCCAATCGCTTTCTAATAATATGAGGAGCAAGCCAAGTTAGCATTCCAAGAACTGTGAACTGTTTACTTCTCCCATCATCGCTTCAAACTTTCACTTTTACATCGGTGGTGAAACTCCTTTTCGTTTTACTTTGATTAATCCTTTTCGTTTTCCTTCGAAGTTAATCAACAAAAGGTAAGGGAGGAGCAGGAGAGAAGAATATCACTGGCTGAGAAGCAACACTGGGAACGTCCCGACTCCTTTCACTCTTCATCTGAATCACATTTGCCGGCTTTCGAAAAGCTTCTCTCAGGCACACACACACACACTTTATTAATAAATGTTTAATTACTATATATCCCCAAATTTGCTATCGAAGTCCAATGTACTTCACGGCTGCCGCAGAACGAAACTATTGCCTCCAACTGTCGTTTTTGAGGCACACATATTTCATTGACGCAGCTTTCCTTGAGGTCGCACGGCGGGTCAATACTACCGCTTTGTGGCTTCCTCAGCATCTCTTAATCAATTACTTGCACCATGTTTTAAATGATCCCTGCGTCGGAGATGCGACATGACAACTACACGTCTGTATACATAGTGTGCACGTGCGTCACGCAGCGCAAATTCGTCATTTCAGAAATGCGCCAACACAATGCCCGGGTACCTACTGACTACGTGGCCGACCGCTGCTGTGTTGTTTCCTCGTGCATGCGCCCGTTCAGTTTTGCTTAACGATGCAAGTTTGAGCAATTATCAGCTGCTGGTAAGGCAAGTTGATATAGCAGTCCACGAAGAGGGAGCAGAGGGTCAGGGTGTTCTGTTTGCCGAAAGTTATTACCTAAAATTGAGAATGCACATTGCGATTTTCCGAAAAGCACCGGCATGTTTGGCTGGCGCAGATTAACGAAAACGGCTTGAATAACCAGTGATATTTGTGTCTTCAGGTGTCACTTCATTACAGGTAAGTGCTATATACAAGCACATACCTACAAACAGAGATAGGTACTGTATATACAAGCTTGTCCGCGACCGCTGCGTGCGCAATCAGCGTGTCAGGGAGGCGGTTAAAGTTGTGAAGGCGATTGCGGGAATCGGGTACTGCATTCAAACAAACTGTGAAAATGAATGTGAAACACTATTCGTTCAATCCCGATTTGAAGTATAGCCGATCGGTACGAGTTGCGGGGGTCAGGTTTTTTAAAAATTGGTCGATTGGTTCCCTAAAACGGTCTCCATCTTTTTCAGGGACTCTATTGTGCAGTAGCGCACAACAAAAGTAATATACAAGGTAAAAAATGTGTCAAAACATACGCAACAAAAAAAAATTAACCGGCGTCACCACGGCATGCACCATGCGAAGTCTCTACCTTGCATAATATATTCCTTGGCTATTTCCACAAATTAATATCAAAGACGCTCAACATTATCACTGTCCAAAAGACTCGGGGAGCCGCACTGCTACTTAGGTGGTGTGGGCCGCAGCAACATATTAAAATTATTATTAATAATATATCTCTGCAAACTTGCCTTGCTCTGCACGATGACTCGTTTTCGATGGGAGCTGTGCGCTTCGTTAATCCACTTTTAAAATTGCGGCTCGAGAGACTTTGAGCTTTCACTTGTTCTTGGGCCACGCAATTTGTAGTGAAAGCGAGATAATGGGCCCTCGTAGATCGTGGCGGGCAGCCGGTATACGCGGTGGCTTGTATACGTGTCACACGTTTTGATTTTCTGGTCTTGTATCGAGTGAACAAGCGAGGCCTTCCTGACCCGATGAGCTCGTTAAAGCATCACCACGAAAAACTTTTCTTTAAACATCGCGCACAGCAACAGATGACGAGCCCTCAACAAACCGCGTTGCAGCACGCAAACTGCTGTAGATACCCAGCGAAGTACCCGGCCATGGCGCGAGATGGCGACAACGGCGGAAGTGAGCGTCTAGCTGAGCATGTAGGACACCGATTGGCAGCCCGCACGGTGGCTTTTTTTGGGGAAGGCCAAACGTTCAAGAAGAAGGCGGAAGGAGTGGAGGGGGTGATGAAAGGCAGGAAGGAGGGGGCACTGATGCACGGCGGCGGAAACACAAAGGAAAGAAAAGAAAAATAAACCGGGGGATTAAAATTAGTTATATAAACATGCAAGGCGGCCGCAAGCAGAAAAAATGGATTGAGATACAAACCCTACTCGAGAAAGAAGAAATTGACGCGTACGCCCTGACCGAAACCCACCTGAGAGATATGGAGGAGCCACCAGTGATGGATGATTACGTATGAGTGGGGTGCAACAGGGCAGCGGGAGAAAGGAAAGGTGGAGGCGTGGGCATGTTGATTAGGCGAGGCGGGAATTGGCAGAGGGAAAATCAGGGCTGTAAGGAGCACTTATGGGTTAGTGGAACGGTGGGGGGAAAAAAGACACGGTTGGGAGTGGCCTATCTGTGGACAGGGAATGACGCCAGAGAACAAAATAAAGAGTGGGTGGACTGCCTCAGGAAGGACATAAAAAAAATTTAAAGAATCTGGCGAGGTGATATTAGTAGGAGATTTAAATGCCCACATTGAGGATCTAAATGGATATACAGACTATAACAGTGCAATGGTTATCGATATGTGTGAAGAACGGCAACTGGTAATAGTTAACCGGGAACATAAATGCGACGGACAGATAACGTGGCAAAGCGGCAGTAGACAGACTTGCATAGACTACGGCCTGGTCTCAGAGCACACGTACGAGCGGTTGAACCAAATGACGATAGATGAAGAAGGAGAAAACAGTCTGGGCAGCGACCACAGGCGTATAATCCTGAAATTTGACAGTGGGGGGGCTAGGAAGAAAACACAGGAGGTTGGGCTCCCGAAGGTAAACGAAAAGCAGATAGCAGACATCGTCAATAGCATCGAAAGAGAATTAGAAGCACAGCCAACAAAGGTGTGGGAATATTACGAGGTTGTTAGCTGTATACAAAAGGAAATAAGCAAAGTAAGGAAAAAAAACCGCTGGAGGGGTAAACGGAAACCACGAAGCTGGTGGGACAAGGAAATTAAACTGGCTATTGAAGAGCGACGACGGGCCTCTAGACTGCACAGAAAAGCAAAGCAAATGGGATATCAGGATGATGAGGTGCAGTTACGGTGGAGCCGATACCGAGAAAAGAAATTTGAGGTGCAGAAACTAGTACAAGCGAAGATTAAAGCTGCGAGCGAGAAATGGGTATCAGACATACGTAAGAAGGATAAGAGCGCCCCCCAAAAATTCTGGAACCATTTGAAAGCATTGGGAACGACGACTAAAGAGATGCAGACTCAGATACAGGACGGGGACGGTAACGTTCTCCTGGGGGACAGCGCATTAGAATACCTACATGGAGTCATAGAAAATACTTTCGGCCAAGCACGCGAGAGGGCGGCTAACTGGACACAAGTGGCAAATAAAAGAGAGGCAGATGAAAAATTTAATATCGAATTTTTGGACTGGAAAAAGGCAGAACACAGTGTTCCCAAAAGTACGGCAACAGGACCGGATGGAATCCCGATAGAGATTATCAACCATTTGGGACCAGCGGGACAGGCGCACTTGTACGGAGCCATCGAGCACGCTATAAAATCCAAGAGGATTCCTGCACACTGGCGCGAAAGTAGAATGAGCTTGATCTACAAAGGCAAGGGAGAAAGGGACAAGGCGAGCTCTTACAGGCCGATTACAGTAACGTCAGTGCTCTATAGATTAGCTATACAAGCCATCAAAGCCGAGTTGTTGAAGTGGGTTGAAAGTAACGGTATTTTAGGGGAACTGCAAAATGGATTTAGGCCGGGTCGACACTTGGAAGACAATCTTTTCGTCATAACCCAGACCATCGAAATTTCGGCAGCACAGGGCAGACCAACATGGCTACTGTTTCTGGACATAAAAGGTGCCTATGACAACGTGGACAGGTGATTGCTGTGGCATATACTGGAAGAGGAGGGGATCGGGTCGGAATTTGTAGGGCTGCTAAGGGCAATATATGAGGATAACAAGGCACACATTACATGGGAAGGGCGTACATACACAGAGCCCGTGTACATTCGAAGAGGTTTAAAACAGGGGTGCCCTCTTTCGCCATTGCTGTTCACACTGTACATTAGAGGAATGGAAAGACGACTAGAGGAGAGTGGATTGGGCTTTGATTTGTCACACCGAAGCAATGGAGTGTTAGTGGAGCAACGGATTCCGGGATAGATGTACGCAGACGATATAGTGCTGCTGGCGGATAATGCGGAAGAACTTCAAAAACTGGCTGACATTTGTGGTGATGAGGCAACGTACCTAGGCCTACATTTTAACCCACAGAAATCTGGAGTCATGGTGTTCAACGAGGAAGCTCATGTAGCACCAATAAGGATACAACAGGAAGACATACCATTAGTAAATAAGTACAAATACTTGGGGATCTGGCTTAATGAAGGAAAAGGCTGCCTGAATGCTCATGAAGAACACCTCAAACTGAAAGGGAGACGAAATGCAGCGGTAATGAAACATAGAGCACTTTGGGGACACAATAAGTACGAGGTAGTACGAGGCATCTGGAAAGGGGTAATGGTGCCGGCGCTCACGTTCTCTAATGCCGTATTATGCTTAAAGTCAGATATCCTGTCGGGGCTGGAGGTTAACCAAAAGGCAGTCGGCAGGTTAGCTCTGGGAGCTCACAGTAAGACTACAAACGAGACTGTACAAGGCGATATGGGTTGGGCTTCATTTGAGGCGAGGGAAGCACAAAGTAAAATACGGTTTGAGGAGCGACTTAGACATTTAGATGAGAAGAACTGGGCAGCCAGAGTGCACAGATACCTGTATTTGAAAAGTGTGGACACCCTATGACGGAAGAGGACGCGAAAGCTGGCGACTAAATATAACTTGACCGCGGCAAATAAGCAAAGGGGGCCAGTTAAAAAGCAAGTGAGGGAAACGGAGACGCTCATGTGGAAAGAGAGGATGGAAAAGAAGGGATCGCTGGGAATCTACAAGGCAAGCAAACAAGAGATCCGGAAAGAGAACTTTTATGACAACAATAAAGGTAGTGCGTTGCTCTTTGAGGCGCGGGCTGGCTGCTTGAGAACTCTAACTTACAGGAGCAAATATTCGTCACAGGATGAGACCTGTGTTGGATGTGGCATAAATAAAGAAACAATCGACCACATAGTCATGGAATGCCAAAAGATTCAGCCGGATAGAAATGGGGGGAAGGTCACACTTCCTGAGGGGCTGGGCTTCGCGGTTGATGGAAGCATTAACTGGTCAGCAGTAGGTATTACTAAGCAGCGGCTGGAGTATTGGTGGAGGAAAAGCAGAGAAGTCGATAAAATAACATCCCAGCCAAGAGTAGCGCCTGGGCAAAATTAAAAAGACATCCGAGTTGATTGACAAAATTTAAACTCGAACTATTAAGGTAGGCTAGATGGCGTATGCCGTCACCCCGATTCAAAGGGGAGGCCTTTAATCATCATCATCATCAACATCACATGAACATTATGTATAAAACTGAACTGAAACCGCAAGATTTACACATTAGCGCATGTAAGGCAAGGTAATCAATCACCTGAATGTTTCGCTCGTAAACGTTCAGCTTGAATGTGTCTTCAACAGTAGTGCTCTGCGGTTTGTACGTAGATATGGCCATGGATTCAAGAGGGGTAGCCCAGCTGTAAGAAAAGAAAGCGAACTCGCTGTGTTTTTGTACATAAGCGTACTAAAACTGAAGCCCCTTCAGCGCTGCGCTGAAGTCAGACAAGCACACTGTCAGTACTAAGCAACTGCTGGCTTACCATTCTGAAACCCGAATGCCCAACATCGAGGCTATTTTAGCCACTTTTCTTGCACTGTTCTCGAGCACGGTGAAATCGTAACCTTTCAACTGGACGTTAATAAATCCATCGTACACTGGCAGAGGCGGTTGCAAATACTGCACGTGAGAAAACAATTGAGAAACAGCATGTCAAATAGAGGCATCAGCACACAGAAATAGTTATCGACACGCAAGACGCATGGCTACACCTTGAGATATTCTGGTTCGTGGTACTTCATGATGGACCTTGAGGTGGTGACACGGGTCCTTAAAGCACGACTTGTGAGCTGTAGTAACTTCTAGAAGAAAGTAGCAGACGAAATTCAGCCGTATGAAATCATCGCGAGGGATATGCTTACCGACACTCCGGTTCTGTTCATGGTGGCTGTACCGATGCTATGACGAACGGGAAAGAAAAGGGTTCTTTTGATGAGTTAAAACAGAATAGCCATACCGAAATAGTGCATCGAAGGGGACAGACACGAAAATTATCAAAGCACCCAAAACCACCGTTCCCGCAAAACGTGCTGACACCAATTAGAGCTTGTTTCGACTTGACTCGGCTACTATTTGGCTACCAATCGAACATTGCAGTTTAAGTATGGCGGCTATGACGTCACTGGCTTTAATATATAAAAGTTGGCACTTACAGCCAGCATAGGCATAGCCAGCATAATCTAGCGTTGTTGGCACCACGTTTTGTCGCAAGCTGCGAAAGGATTAGGCTCACAGCATCTTAAAATTGCAATTTTAGGCGTCTTTATTATTTGCACGTTTTGACGGTTTCGGTTCTTTGTACATTTCAGTCCTGCTTTAGTGCTTCAAGAAACCTTCTTGCTTTGCCCCATCTCGTGCACTCAAACTGATGCAACTCATGCGATGCGAATTCAACTCGCATACTAAACGGCATAGAAAATAGCGGCACATTCCTCATGCACTTGAGCCGTAGATTTTGTTGGAATGGTTTTTGTGGTGGAGTGGTAGTTCCGAGTTCACACCTCCGATTTCACTGAAGGTTTATACTCTTACTCGCATAAATGGCTCAAATATTTACGCACTCTTGTTTTTTTTTTAAATTGAGTATGTGTACGTGCAAAAATACTACAAACTTTTGCCTTAATGGAATATTCTGAACAGACTATATGTCGGTCACAAGACCATTTGAAACCATATAAAGCTTGGACGAATTCACGTACTGCGTATTATTCTGGTGATGAATCCTTGTAATTAAGCTTGTGCGAATAGTGAATTTCAGGTTTGAAGCAAATAGAGATTTTGGTCAAATAATTTCGAATCGATTTTGAATAGTATATAGTATGGCATAATTATCATGACCTAGCTAACCTGCACAATATTTTTTTTTTTTAATTGAAGACATGCCCCTATGGAAATGTCACTTTTTTTTTTCGTTTAAAGGAAGTCAGAACAACTTTGAGCAGTAGCAGGATCTGACTTTCAGTATGATGCGAGTGGTAACCTGTAAAATACGTAACATTTTTAAAATTTTTATTGGAGCACACAAGCCGTTATAAGCTCTTAAGCTTAAAAATGATGAACCAATGGTAATATGTTCATTCATATAAGCCCTGCAACACTTTTCTAATTTGCCAGGAAATGAATCCACTAAAGTAGCTTGTTGCCCCCCGAATTAACTCCCGCAGAAAATTTTAGAATCCGTCCAGTACGAGCGGAGTTGCAACACGGAGAAAGAAAAAAAAAATATATTTCCTTTCTCCATGAGTTGCTAAGATATCCTCGCCCTGACGAAAGCACTGGAGGCTAAGCATGGAGGAATGGGATGGGCAAGTGGGTGAGTATGAGCTTTATTGAGGTCCTGAGAAGAAAAAAAGCTGTGCCGAAAGCCCCGCCAATATCCCGTGAAAAAAAAAAATACATCACACGTGCCTCGTAACCCTTCAGCATTTTCTTTCTCGCTCTTTTTTTTCCCTTTTCTAGTACACTGCTTTTCATGGGGATCGTGTACGTACGCCTAGTGGCGGCCTTCCACGGCAGCCCCAGGAACAATCAAGCGCGCCATGCTCAAATCAGGCAATGGCTGATACAGCTGTGTCGCTTGATTTTTCAGCTTGTGGAGTTATTTGCAAATTTTTAAGCAATTTGGGCACTTCTTAACTGACTTTGATAATCCATTGCGACTCGCAGGCAACGTGTTGCGCTATATTCGGCTCACGTGTTCTCGGCGACTTCAACCACCGAGCGGCAGCGTTTTCTGACCATGCTGAAAGAGTGTTGCAGAGCCCTTTTGAATTTGAAGTGGGGCTTCGCGGCAAAGCGAATTTCCCCTAGACAGGTGCTTTTACGGCTTAGCAGCCTGCAAGGCAGTGAAACCACCTTCACAGGCAGTCACATGCGGACTCGTGTACATTTACTCGTTCATTGCGAATACTTCGAAATATTTAATAACTTAAATTCGAATCGAAGCGAATTCGAATACTCTACTATTCGTTCGAATATTCGAAGCATTCGAATATACGTACATGCTTAACTGTAATGCTTCTGCTTCCCGACCGATATTCTTGTCGCAGTTTCCTCCAGTAATACTTGTATTAAGCTTTGTGGTTAAAAGCAGCATGGTAAATATGGAATAAAAACGATAGTTCCTGGCACCATGATAATTTTATTGTACAGAATCAGGCCAGGAGATGGGGGATGAAGCAGACAACATAAACAGCTTGACGTTGCTAACACAATGAAATGTTTATAATGATCAACAAAAAAACATTCGTTTCTGTACAGGCACTGTTGGAGGTGACAAGGACGGGCGACCGATGACAGCGGCTTGACACAGCAACCAGTGGTGAAGTAGATGCACTCTTCAATTGGAACACTGGGATCAGAACGATGACCTCTTCTTTGCTGATGCTGAACTGCTGCTACTCGAACGATGAGTATGAAAAGTTAAGGAGGCAAATATAGAACAACTAGAACTAACAGTACAAAGAATAACAATTCAAGAAATTCAGAGACGTCCAGTTTTCCAGAGGGCATATCTGTATAGTTACGCCTTAACACAAGTAATGGTGTCACTTATCATGGTTGAGATGAAGACAGAGAGCAAATATATGCACATATTTAGGTTGTCTCTTGCATAGTCTCATTGCAAAAGCCATATCTACAGTTCCTGTGTTATAAAGGTGATCAAACTGTGCTTGTATCCACTATTTATGGGAAGAAAAAAAAACGACTGGAAAGCTATTGATTTCATAACCGGGGTGCCTCAATTAAAAGCTAGCTTAGCAATAGTGAAAAGGGCCAATTTACTTGCACACTCAATCAACACCTTTTAAATTCAAAGAATGTTGCATGTAATTAACCCTTCGCTGTCTGAAACCTCTACTGACTTTCTGAAGATTCCAGGGCAGAAATAGTTTCTATTTTTGAGAACCATGAAAAAAAAAAGCAACCATTCTGGGAGAAAAGCAAATTACATGTTCTTTTTTTAAAACTGATAATGTGCTTGCATTTTAGCTATAATACTGTATTTACTCGTGTAATGAAGCCACCTTTTTCTTTTTCCCAAAAAAGTTGACACCAATTTGGGGGGAGGGTTCATTACGCAGGAGAAAAGTCAGGAGGGTTATAGCAACGAAAATTGTACATGGCGGTATTGAAAAATCTACTTTCGCACAGCTTCTGGCCTTCGATTTGACAGCAGGATTACGGAGCCTCTAATCAAGAACTTCGGAGAAACTGTCCTTGTTTCGCCCGTGAAACACGCAACGATCTCTCCCCCCCCCCCCCCCCCTGCCTACTTTTTGTATCTTGAAGCTCATCTTGTTATTTCCAGTAACAAACGTGCGCGAATCGACGTTGAAGTGATGTCCACCCACTCGGTTTCTATGCTCCAGCGCATGCTCGACCAACTTTAAAACCAGCCATGTAGCTACCATACGGGCTGATTGTGCCCTACGTAGCACGAGGTTCACTAGGGCGATTCCACGAGAGATCGAACATGCTTGTCCGAACGATATTCTTTTGTCTTTTTTTATAAGCTATGTGCTTATTGGTTAATGATGCTTGGTTCATGGCCCTTACTGGTTGTTCATGAGCCTGCGTTCTACTAAAACCTACAATTATAATTTTTTGCAGCAGAAGAACTTGATTCTGATAGCTTGTGTTGAGCAAACTTATATGGAGATTTTATTGGATCTAGGGTGGCCCCTGCGCGCCAGACCGGAGGCCGGCTGCCCTTTAAATTGATAATGCATTCCCAGTTTGCCGCCTACAACGTGAACTAACGGCAACAGTATTTAGCTGTCAAAACCATGCTAAGCACCGCAAAAGAATGTTTTGGATGACCTCGCCGAAACCAGCCAGGTGCACGCAGTCCAGCTTGTGTAAACGGCGCCAAGGAACTCTTATCCGTAACTGCAGGCTTCCATAATGAGTATGTGTGCCGTTATGAAGGTGCTTTTCCACTGCCTGTTCCTCTTGCCCACCGTGCAGTAGATACAGAGACCTTCAACCACGTAGTGCAACGCACAAGCATATGTAAATGAACTTTTGGAGATATCGCCTCAGCCATCTACCGAGCCATTCATTTTGTTTCCAGCTCACCTCTTCGCGTCGCTCTCAGATGACTTCTTCCTGTATAACCTCAACCTTTAGCCCCGCATTTCGGCTGTTTGAAAAAGTGAACTGCTGCATGATTGTGCCAGCAGCTTTCCCACACCGAGAACAATGCATAGGTGACGTTTTACATCACAAAATCACAAGATCATTATGGCAGACACTGTAGCGGAGGGACACAGAAATTTCAACCACCTGTTCATTAACATGCACTTAAATCTAATGTCCCACGCCTCTATCACTTTGCCGCTATCGAAATGCAACCTTCATGACTGAGATATAGATATAATCCTGCAGTCAACTCGGCATTTTTTCCTCACTGAAGCTGAGGCTGACATCCAAATTCTTGCTTTTTGAGGCTGTTTCGAAGCAGTTTGGCACAGTTCTAGTGATTTTTATGCTTTTGGAGCAGCTCGGTGCAAGAAAACGAAAATACATAAAATGCGCAATATGCGCAGCTGTCTCACCCCTGTGTGTCTCTACAAAAGCTACTGCCAAAGGCTCAGGCTATTCGTGACGCCGACGAAGCTTGACAACACTGTTTTATGTGCCTCAAGAAAATCCTCTCTTCGTGCAGCGAGCAGTTCCATGAAACAGACCAGACATTTCTTCGGAAGGAAAAAAGAAGCAGCTGTTGATGACTTGAACAGGTACATCCACCTTTCTTCTGGTGTTTCGCCATCGAAGCTCCTGTATTTCATTCGCAAACGCATCAGACGGTCTTACAGAAAGAAAAAACAGGTCCAGATTGAATGCGTCATGGTGATGAAGATTCATTAAACTTTATGCGCTGCATAAGAAAGCATCAGTACACCTGAACCACCTGTGAAAGATTGCCATTCATGCGATGGGTGGTAAAACAGCTTGAAGCAAGCGTACGAGGCTTCAAGTTGCTATCGAGAGCGTCTCAGTCTTTTTAGCATCATGCCACCAGAAATAGCGAACAAACGCGCAAAAGAGGCAATCCCAAATCAGGCAACGTACATGTTTCGAAGGGGTCAAAATCGGCGCGAGAAGCATGGTGTATGGCCCGATTTTGATCCTTACGCGAGGTCAAGGCTAAGCTTATCTGATGTGGAGGCTGCACATGAGTACTTCACCAAAGATGAACTTGAGTGCTCTTGGTAAAGCACAAATAAGAAGGCCGTTATGTCCATCATCACAAATGGTCAGACAGAGCACGTCTCAAAGCGGTTCATGACGCGATCGATACGTGAAACTCTTCAGATTTTCCAAGCTGCACGACCTGAACCTGCCACTGGCCTGTCATGCGTCTGAAATTTGTGCTGCTCGCACCGTAACATGTTGTTTGTGTTTATTGCGCTTATACAAATTTTCGCGTCTCTGCACTCGGGAATAAATAACTATGTCTTTGCGATTCCCTAACAGCAGAATGCATGTTGGGTGAGTGTGAGTGCTGCCCATGAACTGAAAGCCTCCCCCCAACAATCTCGGAATGCTTGATAAGAACTTAATAACATTTGCTGTGTGGGAAAGTGGCGAACTGATAAAGAAGACGTTGTTTCGAACCCTTTTCCTGAAAGAGCTCGTCAAATAGGTGGCCAAATGGATTCCTCATGATTACATATGCTGCACTCAGCGGCTATTCATGAAGCAAAGATGTGCGAGCAACATGCAAGCACTGTCCTGCTTTTTGATTTTCCAGAAAACTGGACTGTCTTGCTCTCAAACGAAATGCAGTCGTACCATTGGCATAAAAAGCAAATCTCCATCTCCACTTGTGTCGCCACGACAAGGAAAATCATACACAGTTTTCCTGTCATAAGCAACAATATGAATCACGACGCAGCACACTCCAGTTATGCCCTAGTTAGAGTGCACGAAACTTTCGACGAGAGCGCGCCGACCTACTGTCACATGACGTACATCAGTGATAGTATGAGCAAGCCATTTTAAAAATAGGTATCACCTTTACGAGTTGTGCCACATCAAGTGGATGTCCCCTTGGTGGCTATTTCCTGCTATACCGGCCATGGAAAGAATGCTTGTGATGGTGTGTGTGGACACATTAAGCATCAAACATCCCTGTGCAACTTAAGGTCTGGAAGCACAGACTCCATTCAGTGAGCGCACAGAGATGGTGCATCAACTTAGCGACAAGCTGATGAACGTGACTTTGGTTGATGCCCCCACCTCAGCAATCGAGGAGCATCGTCGGTGAAGTAGAAATCAGAGCTGTGTGTGCCGGGAATTCAGCCATGGCATGTGTGGATGTGTGCACGCGATCAATCCAGCGGATATGCGCTGTCCGTTACAAGAACTGCCGCTGGCCAGCTGACAGAAATCAAACCTTTCTGAGTGGTAACTTTAATAAACTTGTTCGAGCACTCCAAGTATCCAATTCTGTTTTCAATCAAAAAAATACAAAGCAAAAAACATGTTCTCTGTTGTTGCCCTGTTATCACGTACCACTGCCTGCTATCTTCTTTTTTTTTTAAAGGAACAGTGTAAGTGTTCACAAGCCGAAAGGTGTCTGCACAGTCCTGAAGGCAGTGCATTCAGCAAGGCCACTTTGGCCCGCTCTATTTCGTGAACAAAGCAAACGAAGACATGTAATCTTGAAACCGTGTATTGAGTGACACCAGTGGGCTTCGATAAAAAATTTCGGTTAAAATTGGGACTGTTTTTTTCAATTTTCTTTTTGAAAATTAGGTTTTTAGAAAAATTGTTATTTAAAAAAGCTCGCTATAACTATTCTTTTTTTTCTATCACGCTGCATCTAGGAAAACAATATCTTGCATGACAAGAAATGTTGCGGCAAGCAATAGCGATACACACACGCCACCATATTCAGACAATTTTTCGGCACGATGGAATCAGATTTTGGAAATGAAAATTTTGGTTCTATGCACCTCGAATATACCCACATAACATATTTAAAGAAAACAGAAAAAAAAACAAATTGTCGTCCGGACACGCATGTTCGATCTCGTGGAATCATCTACTACGACAAACCTGACAACAAAATATGCACAAGTACTGGCAGACGTATGCATGATGCGGGTGCACATCATGTCATCAGCGCAGTGGGTGCTGTTGCACCATGGTTGAGCTTTGCTTTTTGCTTCCGTTTCGCGCTGCTGTGCTTTTGTGGCGCTATAAGCAAAGAGGTTTCTTCTGCGTTCTACAGATGATGCTTTGCCGCAAAAAAACAAGACTTAAATTACGGTTAACGTCCACGCTCGCAACTGTTTAGCAAGGTTGTTGAACTAGGTTTTGACTTTTATTGCATTGTCATTAACGGTCTGATTAAATGGTGTTTAAATCAAAATGAAATGAGCAGATAAATTAAAAAAATGATTTTTTTTTTCAAGGACCAAAGTGGGAGATGGGATTATTATGTGAGCAGGTTCATTATGCGAGTAAATACAGTATATGGGACACGTGTGGCACCCAATAGCAGACCCCTGCGGCCTTGTTGGGACGGGCCTGACAATGGACTGCGAAAGGCTTATACAGAAGTACTATTCGCACAGATAGCATAACAGTCAAAGGGGCTAGCTCTGTCTCTAATTTTTACAAAGCACTCTGCGAGCTGTTCCACCCAGCTTATCCTACTGAAAAACTACTTAGAAAGATGGTAAAAAGTTCTTAGGCGGCAACACCTGGCCGATGAGCAGCGGCTCACCGCTATTGGGGGCTGTCATCGCAATTGCGCATTGTGGCACCTGCCGACGTCGAGCGTGTGCGTGGAGGGTGGTGTGCATCCCCCTCCTTCTATTGCTCTCCTTGGTAAGATATCAGGGGATCAACATGGTGCATCATGTTCCCTCATCATACTCTTTCACTGCCGTGTAGAGCGAGGTGGCAGTGTTCTGGAAAACATGCATCATGCTTACAGCCACATTTAGCTATACACTGTACACAGTGCCGGAGTACTCGGCTTCCTGGAGAACCTTATCGTGCGTTGAATTTTCCAGAAACACTGCAGAAGCTCCATCGGCCGTCAAGTACAGTCTAATTCGTTTGAGAGGAACATGGTGAGAGCCCAAAATGTGTGAAAATGTGCACGTGTTGGGGCTCGTTCGACCATCCTAGCAGTGCTGCACTGCAGTATACACTTTGAAAAGTGAACAGGAGGGAACATGACACATTATGTTTATTCCTCCTTTTATTATGAAGGAGAACAAGAAAGGGAGAGTGATGCACGCCACCTCCATGCACACACTCAACGTCGGTGTGCACCCAGGCACGATTGCGATGACAGCAACCAGTCAGCAGCGAGCAGCAGCTCCTTTGCTAAGCTCTGCGGCTTTAGAGCTTTTGACCAACACTGTACATATTATGACATGGAGGGTAGATTTCTTAACAGGGTGATCACCAATTCATGCAGCACCTCTCTTCTGCTGCATATCTTATTGAAAGAGATTCCTTTCAGCTATTTCAGAGCTTTCTAAACAATCCTCAAAACACAGAGTCAAGAAGGATATTGTTTCTTGTCGTCACGATCTGCTCTTCGTTCCCCACGAATTTTGGGCGATACCTCTTCCTGGAGAGAGGAGAGTGGCTGGTCATGAGGCATTCCTGGAAAGGACTGCGCATCCCTCACTCTCCTATACCGGTCCTTCTCTTTGACGTCCTCTCCGTTGCGCTTGCTCGAGCTTTTGCCTGAAAAGACAGCAAATGCAGAAAATTTTGCTACAAGTGCACTTTTACTTTCAATGTTTGGGAATGTATAGGCAGTGAATCAGTAGATCTTAAATTGAATACGAAACTCAAAAAAAGAAAAAGAAAGAAAAAAAAGGAAAAGGGGGGTGGGGGTGGAAGCCAAATATTGAATATCAGATGGTTTAAGACATGGTCTCGTGCTTAAAAATAACAATGTACGAAAAAGCTACCTGTTGTACACGTTCACAATAATGTCTCCCGATATTGCAAGTTCGAATTGACGTAGTATGGTTATCTATTACCGTTATTACTCGAATCTAACGCGCACCTTTTTTCCGGTTAATTGAGTTCATAAATTGCATGCACGTTAGAATCGGGTATGAAAAAAAAAATGAATACGGTCATTCTATTGCCATCGGCATTGTCAAAATGGCCTCCCCCTAAGTGCGTCGGCATGGCGCATCGACCATTTTTGCCTATGTGTTTCCCTTGTGCGGCACTTCGTACGTGTACTGAGGAGTTCGTCATCTTGTGCTGCATTAGCATCGACGACATGAAAAGGCCGACTCCAAAAACTCTAGTGCACCACGATGCCACTTTTAAAAGAAAACTTTGCTGCAAGAAATGCAGGAAACTTTGCTGCAAGTGCACTTTTACTTTCAATGTTTGGGAATGTATAGGCAGTGAATCAGTAGATCTTAAATTGAATACGAAACTCAAAAAGAAAGAAAAAAGGAAAAGGGGGTGGAAGCCAAATATTGAATATCAGATGGTTTAGACATGGTCTCGTGCTTAAAAATAACAATGTACGAGAAAGCTACCTGTTGTACACAATCACAATAATGTCTCCCGATATTGCAAGTTTGAATTGACGTAGTATGGTTATTTATTATTGTAATTACTCTAATCTAACGTGCACCTTTTTTCCGGTTAAGTGAGTTCATAAACTGCATGTACGTTAGAATCGGGTATGAAAAAAAAAAATGAATACGGTCATTCTATTGCCATCGACATTGTCAAAATGGCCGCCCCCTAAGTGCGTCGGCATGGCGCGTCGACCATTTTTGCCTATGTGTTTCCCTTGTGCGGCACTTCGTACGTGCACTGAGGAGTTCGTCATCTTGTACTGCATTAGCATCGACGGCATGGAAAGGCCGACTACAAAAACTCGAGTGCACCACGATGCCGCTTTTAAAAGAAAAGTCATCGCGTGTGCAGAAACGGACGGAAATCAGGCCGCATCACGGTCATTTGGAGTTCCCGAAACGTGCGTGCGGGACTGGCGGAAACAAAAGCAGAAGATTGTCAACAGCAAAGCTTCACGCAAAGACATCAGTGGACCACAGCAGGGTCGGTTTCCGCAAAGTGAAGAGCTGTTTGGCGAGTATGTGCTTGAGCAGCGAGCGGCACAGCGGCCCATGACGATAGAACTGCTTTAAGTGCGGGCTATGCAATTAGCCTTAGAAATAGGGTTAATGCGGAGCCAGTTTAAAGCGAACAGGTGCTGGCTAACTAACTTTATGAAGAGAAACGGCTTTTCCCTGCGAAGGCGAACGGGCATATGCGAAAAGTTTTCGCAGGAGTACGATGAAAAGCTTCACAGTTTTCAGAGGTTCGTCCGAAACTTGCGGCACAACAACGGCTACCTGCTTGGGCAAATCGTGAATGCCGATCAGACGCCTCTTTCCTTCGACATGCCTGGTACCACAACCGTCGAGAAGAAGGGGACGAAGCAAGTTTGCGTGCTGACATCGGTCCACGGTAAAACTACAGTGACGGCAATGCTCTGTTACATGTCAGATGGGCACAAGATTTTCCTGTACCTCATATTTAAATGGAAGACGCTCCCGAAAGGAGTCGTTTTTTCAAGTGGTGTGATAGTGCAGGCCAACGAGAAAAATGGGTGTGCGCTGCAATCGATGTCTTACTTTTTTTTTTTCATAGTGGAAACCGGGTGCGCGTTACAATCGAGGGCACGGCCGTATTTGTCCGAATTATTGAGAGTTTTCAGTCAAAGAACAATGTACATTTTAGACAGGACCAGACGCCGTGGCCGAATTAACTGAAATTCCGAATTAATGGGGGTCGAACTAACGAGATTTTACTGTATACACTACAGGGAACTCTGGCGCTAGTGCCTATGGGAGCTGCAACGCACGGTGCTTCAGTGAGCATGGGAATGATAGGTAGTACACGGATTTGTCTAATCTTCGTACTTCTGGCTCTGTGTGTGTTCGTGCGGCATAAAGCTATTTTTTCACTAAACAAAAATCAGCAAATGTTCAGCAGTTGTGCTTCACCCCCTTATTTCTTTAGCTTACCATTTCGAATCGGCTCATAAAGTTCAAAAGGGTTCACTCTTTCGCTCGCAACAAAAAGCGAAAAACAGCAATAAATGAAGCCACAAGTACGAAGTTACAAGTATGAATCCGCAAGTACAAAGACTGGGCAAATCTGTGCACCACTGATCGTCCCCGTGGTCGCTGAACACTCGCAGCGCTAGAATCCCCTCTAGTTGATCTTAGTAAACTTTTGCCGCATGGGATGGTGGTAGCGCCAAGTGAAACCAAGCCAGAGTTCATTGGAAAAACAGATTAATTCACTTGAGAGCAAAAGCAGGCGTCACAAAGAGAAAAGGCCTAACTTGTCGCCAGAGGGGCTGTTAGCATTTCTTACTAAAATACACAGAAAAAAAGTCCATGTCGAGTCTATAAAAAAAAAACTACTGATATAATGCCCAGTTATCGCGACACTTTCGAGTTCGTTATAAAAGGGTTTGACTGTATTCCCAGATTTATAGCGATTGAAATACATACATGTGCTTCTGTGGAGTAACGGCGGGGAATCGTAAAACTGTTATATCGAGGAACTTATTATGTGGAGGTTTGCTATAAGCAGGTTTAAATGTATGGCACAATACAATGGTTTCCGCACCAGAGAGGCCATCCTCATCCTTCTTTCGCTTGCCTTCGGGTGCACTCTCCTCTGAGTGGTCTCGCTTACGGCTGCCCTTCTTGACCTTGGTCTTCTCCCCATCATGCAGGTCCTTAGGGTGGGCCCACTTCTCCGAAGAGCGCAGATCCTCACCGCCCGGGGCCACCTTGAGATCGTCCGCCACCTTGGGGCTCTGCTGGGAGGAGCCACCACCACGGCTACCAGTGCCGGCCCGTGGGCTGCCCCCTACCTTGCCACTGGTGCCACCACTTGAGGTCACACTGTTGCCCACAGTGTCCAGCCGCCGACGCTTGTGCTCTGTAAGTACAGAGCGGACCAGTGGGGGACACAGGAGAAAAAAAAAACAATGTTCAGTTACAGATACGGATGTTAAAACGTAATAATGACAATACACACTGTGGGGCCACGAGATAAAAGCGCCGCTCTCGAAACACCTGAACGCAGTTGACACACCTGAACCAGACATGTGTACATTTATTCAACTACTTTTACAAACAAGGATACCGCCAGCCGAATAAAATAGGTCATAAGTGATGCACTATACCTTATACAATATTCCAATACATTGAATCAACATAACAACCAACATAAGGTGACGTGAATGTGGCGTCTACAATGGTCGACACGCCCTGAGGGGCCAGAGAGAGACAACTCACGGTACTGTTGCCCATGGACCCGCTGCGGAGATGTCCATCCACGCAGCTGCCAGAGCCAAAGAGAGTCCCCAATGTTCCCCGTGTCACCTACCACTCGGTGGTAGATAAATTTAAATATAGAGACACGTATGCACCACAAGGCGCAAATGACTTTACAGGAGGTGATAGCACCCCACAACATGACAGGTTAAAACACACGAAATCACCTAGGTTATAAACTTTCGTAAAGTTTCTGGTGTTCATACTGGCCTGCTAGGCAATAATATAAAGTTGGAGCTCGTTGGAACTCACTAAAAAAATATCTATACATTTAAACCTAATTATAACAATCTTGCATCTGACATGAAAATAGACTGATTATATCTAAAAATAATTATGAAGGTATGCACTCAAACCCCATGATAACGAATTTGAAGGGGAGTCAATTATTTTGTTATATCCATTATTACGTTATATCGATTATAATAGTTTGTGGCAATGTACGCTCAGATGGTCGCACACCTATAAGCGCGCAAAGAAGAAAACCACCACGCAAACCATGTACCACTACGCGACCACGCGTGCAATGAAAAATAAACACAGTCGAACCTAATTAATTGAAACACACTTAATTCGAACTTCAGGTGAATTCGCACTCACGTTGAGGTCCGTCAAAGCTATGTATATTCGAATGGGCGAAAACGCCCTGTAATTCGAACGCACAAGCACTTGCTACGGTTAATTCTAATAAACCGCGCTCAGAAAATGCTCTCAGCACAATGCCCGATCCCGTGGTGGCACCTCTCAACGCTGGGCGCGAAGAAGGAAAAGAAGAAAAGGAAAGAGTGTGGCGCATTGTTTGCTCTCTCTCAAATGCCGATATGCGATGCACACGTGCCATGCTTCTTTCTTTTCAGTCTCTGCACGTAGAGGCCCTTCTTCTTTCAAGGCCACGCGCATAGAGAGAGGAAAAAAAAAAGAAGAAGAAAGCTGTCGCAAAAAGTCCCCCTTTCTCGGTGCTTTCAGTCATGTGACCCGCTGAGCGCTTCCTCAATCCTCTCCGCTGGCTGTGCGAGGAGGACGGCTCTCTCAAAAGCGCGTGTCATGGCTGTAAGGTCGGCGTGGTGGTTTTGAAAGTCGCGCCGTAGGAGCGTCAAACTCCGCAGAAAACTCTATACTTAGCACACTACAGTTGTTTTTTTTTATAGACTATTTGATAGACTGATTTAGTTAGTTATATTCATTTACCAGTCAATTTTACTTCGTTACAATGAGGTTTAAAATGTATGGTTTTTAATAGCAGTTTCAAGGGGAATTTTATTTACTGTTATATCCATTATTTCGTTACATCCCGTTATGTTATACCGAGGTTTGAGTGTATTTTTAACACTATATCTACATTGCAAGACTAGTTTTCGTTTACTTCGTTATAACCAATATTTAAATATATTTGGATTCGTTATATCGAGGTATGAGTATTTTTTTTTCCTTTCAGGGCTCATAAAAATCGGACTCACTAAACTTTTTCTCCATTGGATTCACTCGGACTCAATATCGACAATATATTACTCAGCCCAACTCGTTCACAGACTCGTAGCCTGGGTGAGCATACCGAGTCGACTCGTGAGTTCGTTGGCGTAAAACTACTTTTCCAACCTCGTTGTCAACTCTCTTGAATGCCAATATCTCACATAATTGATGCTCCATGATACGCCGTTTGATCTAGTACCTCCAAATAAGAGTTATCAGTGGTTCTTTAAATATGAGTTATCAATGGCTGGAATTCAGTACTGACGTTTTTATCAAACAGGCAGTTCACACAAAATTTTTTTTATTAAGAAATTTCTGTGAAAGACCTTGCAGAGTGGATGTTGGGAGAGAGGTCAGTCATAAAGCTACAGTTCCTGCACATACCAGTGCACAGTGCACTCGGCACCTGAAAGATAGAAGTGCTACTTCCTCCTTGCTCCAGAGCTGTGGTTTGTGTTCCAATCTTGTACTAACAGGTGTTACACCTCACGAAATTAGGATGCTCGCTCACGGAGTCTGTTGGCTTCTCATACTTTGCCATTAAAATTAAACATGATAAAAAGACAACGTTATTTTACTACCACATGAAGGATGACATAATATAAGGCTGCAGTGAAACTAACGTACATTGTCTAAAGCTGCCGAGGTGCCCTGTGATCTGGCATAACGGAGAAAAAAATATCCCCACCTGCACTCAAACGATGTCCATCTCATGTCGCCCTGTACTCCCTGATATGGGGTATTCCCGTGTGCTCCCAAAAGCAAGTCAACCTATGCCACATTGTTTAATTTCCAACCTTGCTTGAACCTCTGATTTCATGCACAAGACCGCGTTGCCAAATGCTTTCCGAATCCCTCTCACAACATCATACCTATTGTAGTTCCACAGTGCCCTATTTTTCATTACAGCTGCATTCCTGTTACTCTTAGTCATTACGTATCTTTCGTGCTCCGTTAGGTACTCAGCCAAGTTATTTATCTTTACGCCCAAATATTTGTATTTATCCACCGTTTCTAGCGTGACTTCCAGTACCTTATGCTCACAGCATTTGTTATCATTAAAAATCATGATTGCCGATTTTTTCCCTGCTGAACTTGAAATTTAACCTATCCCCCTCATTACTACAGATGTCTATCAATCTATGCAGGTCTTCCTTGTTGTTGGCTATTATTACTTACATCATCTGCATACATCAATACTGGTAATGACTATTCAATATGGTTTTCTTGCTTGGGAAAAGATGGCGGTACTTGTATCAACTACAAGTACCACCATCTAGTGAACAATGCAAGTACAATACTAGAAGTGGCTACCTACTACTACAACTACACATGACGGAGGATGTACAGACCCACGCCTTAAGGAGCTTTGCCCCTGAAAATTCATTCACATTTAAATGATTAACACATTGTGGGGGTGCTATCAGCTCCTGTGAAGTTCTTTGCGCCTTATGGCACACGTGTGTGTCATGGTTCATTAACAGTTAGCTTTAAGAGGCTCTGAGCACGAGGTGGCACTGTGCTTGCACGGGGCGAGACCAGCACGGTAGAACGAGCACCACTGCCTGGCAGTGGCATTGCCCTTAAATTTTTTGCTTGCACATACAGTTGAAACCCGCAATAACGAAATCGGCGCGGAAAGCACAAAATTTCGCTCCTGCGTGAATTTCGTTGGCGCGAGAATGCAGCAGAAAAGACATGAAATTTAGAAAAAAAAACATTTTACAGTCGACTCCCGATAATTCGAAGTCGCTTAATTGGAATTGTCGGTTAATTGAAAGTGGAGTGCGGGTCCCGTCAGTTTTGCATGCAGTTCAACATGAAGAAATTCTCGGTAATTGAAAGCTAGAGGTCTGAAATTTCGGTCAATTCGAATTTATTTTCAATCGAATTCCCAGAGGAAATGGTAATGTTTGTTAAATTTCATATTTTCGAAGTGCTAAACAACAATGCGTGTCCGACCGGCACCCAAGGGCATCGCAGTTGACCACAGCGCCACAGCTCAAAGCGTCAGCTGATGGCATCGCAGTTGCATGCAGTGCCCCAGATCACGAAGCAGCTGCTCCGGCGGTTCCGGTTCCAGGCCTCATTGTTGATCTCGTTACGGTCGTGTGCGGACTCGGCGTTTCCACGTGCGACGAAGCTCCACGTGCATTTACTATGGCAACTATGAGGTGAGCCTTCTCAGTGCTATCCATATGCTGGCGCGAGCGTGGGGTCGCGAAAAGGATGAAACTATTGCAAACTGCTTTAGGGCGTGTGGCTTCATTCCAAGTGGTGCAGATGATGACGCGTCTTGTACAGTAGAGGAAGAAGACACAAGTGAGCTTGACGTTGATGGTCTCCTACCAGCTCTCGGCGACGTCCTTTTTGAGGAGTACATTGCCACTGACAGTTCGGTAGAAACGTGCGGTGCACTGTCGGACGCTGTGATCGTGGAGATGGTTCGGCCCAGCAAGCCTAGTCACGAAACTGAGGTTGACGACGACGCCGCAAGTGAGTCACTACCGCGGGCTGGTGATGTAGCCGCAGGCCTTGCCCTCGCGCAGCGGTTTTTCACTGCTGAGAGTAACGCCGAGGAAGCACTCGGGCACATATACAGCCTGCAGGACTTGCTTTCTGCTGCAAGATTCAGCAAACAGAAGCAAATGGCAATCAGATTTTTCTTATAAACTACTTTGAAATTAATGTATTTTTCGTTCATTGTGGTTAATTGAAATTCCACTTAATTCGAAGTTTTTCGCGGTCCCCGTGAACTTCGTATTAACGAGAGTCGACTGTATTTTCAAAAGTCAGTAAGTTTACTTTGGCGGGCCTTACCATGCAGCAATTTCATGCCTTTCAACTCACACTGTAAAAAATAGTCCATCGCCACGTCGTCGTCGTGCTCGCCAAAAAACGTACGAATTGTGTCGAAGGCGTTCTGCACATCCTGCGGACTTGTTGTTTTCTCTGGCTACTCCTGTCGTTGCTCATCGGGATCGGCCGCCTCGTACACGCTACTGACGATGGCTTCATCAGTCACTTATTCGTGCATGACGACGTCTTCGTCCGCGCAAACGACTTCATGGACGCTGAGGCCATTGGGAATCTCGTTGCCACGGCACTAAGTTCGCCCCATGCACTGGTCAGTGACGGCGGCACTGCGTTGTTACCAGTACCGTCATCGAATGCGCCTACAGGCGAGCCTTCTTCTGGTTCTGCCGGATTAGTGCATGATGCCTGCGGAGTGACAAGGCCGGCGTGTGTGAAGCAATTCGTTATCACGGCTGCACTCGTCGCAATCCATGCGGTGGCGATCATCTCTAGCACCATGAACAGGTTTACGTCAGTCAGGCGCTTCATATGTATATTCAGCAGCAAACGCTGAATCAGCCTCTCTCTGTAAGCACACTTCAACGCTGCGAATAACTCCCTGATCGAGAGGCAGCAGCACCGAAGTGCACTTTAGTGGGAAAAACCCGAGGCACACATTTCCGAGCTGCACGTCGACGTGATGGACGCTACAGTTGTTGAGAAGAAGGCAGACTGACCTGTTTGCCTTCCGCATGTCGGCACCAATAGACTGGAGCCAGCTGCTAAAAATAGCACGCGTCATCCACGACTTCAAGTTCGCAGTGTAGCTTACTGGCAGCCTGCGATTCCCCTTGAAACAGCGGGGCTTCTTGCTCCTGCCAATAACGAGCAGTGGCTGTTTATCTGTGCCATTCATGTTGGTGCACAATAAAATCGTCACGCGGCGCTTGCTGTGCTTTCCACCGTGGTACTTCTGGCCTTTAAAGTCCAAGGTCTTCAATGGCAGCATTTCATAAAACAATGCCGTTTCATCGGCATTATATATGTCGAGGGCTTGTACTGGCTGAGCAGTTCTTTGTTGCTCAGCAGCGACGACGTTGTCGCCGAGTCGACGGCTGCTGCCTCCCCGGAGATGACTTTGGGAACGATGTCGTAGCGAGCTTTGAAACGGCTCAGCCAGCCGGGACTCGCCTTAAAGTTGTCGTGGCTGAGCATTTAAGCGAAGTCCAGCGCCTTCTGTTGCAGGATCTTGCCAGATAAAGGCACCCTGTTCACAAAACCCCGCGAACACCGCCTTGTCCACGTCCGGGAACGCTGCAGCCATCGCGGTTTTGTTTCTTGCACACGCGCCGCTTTCAAGTGCACCAAGAATGGAGGCCTTCTTCTTGAGAATCGTGGACAACGAGCTGCAAGCAACGCCGAATTCTTCGGCGATGTCAATTTTTTTTCTGCCCTTTTCCACCTCGCTGATGATTGCAGCCTTATCTTCCAGCGTGATGAACTTCGGCTTTTTCGTTGGGGGCGGCATATTCGCAGGCAGCAAAATCTGACGAAGCAATCGCAACATACGGTTCACGTTGCACCAAACGACCACGCGAACTCTCCACAAATGGCTCCACACACGTGACCATGTGTGCGCAAAGCCGACAAACCCAAGCACAGGGCCAAGCCAATGAACGACACTCCATGAGGATTGTGGCTTTGGCAACGTACGTAGTCCACAAAAATGAGCAGGTGTTTCGGCAAGCCAACATCATCATCATTGTTGTGAGCCTTACGTTTTTTTTTTTTTTTGTAAACAATGATGGCGATAGTTTTGCACAATTTAAGTGTGGCATGAATGCATTTCAGCAGTTTTCGAATGTAAATGTTGCGAGAATAGATTATTTGCGCACTCGTGTTTCAAAAATTTCGTTAACGAGGAACTGCGGTATGAATATTTTTCGTAGTCACGAGTTAAGAAATGCATTGACTCCTATGGGCGTTCGCCGGTGCTCCGAAAATATTTCGTTGCGGTGAGAATTTCCTTCCCCCGGCATTTCGTTATCGCGGGTTTCGACAACACATACAAAGATACATAAAGCATGGTTGAACCCACCACCCCATTCCTGAAAAATATTCTGGCTGTGCCTCTGCTGCAGGGCAAGAGCGAGTTTAGACCGGAGCACAGGGAACAGTATCGAGGCTCTTGGTGGTTTGGCAGCGTGCATGGACGGACGGCTCTTGGCGAAATACATGGGCACGATTCTGCTAGTCACCCTATGGGCCCTTGTAGTGAATCGAAGGTCGGTGATGCCGCGTTCACGGTACCATGTATGCATTATGTTTTCTGTGTAACTGTATTGGCTTTAGGTAATCAATCATGTATACTGAAATCTACTCTCATTACAATGAACCATCATAATCCGGCAAAATGGGTCTGTGTTATCCGCAGTCCATACATACTATCAATCTCTGTGCAGGGGTGGAGGTAGGAGGGAGTGCACGTCAGCACGTTGCCGGGTGAGAATTGTTTGTGTTACGCTCAGCAGTATAGGGCAGGCTAGTTCCACTAATACAGGCTGAATGTATTCGACAAGATGGTTACAAATGACTTCAACCTCTGCAGCGATTACAGTAAAAGCTCGTTAATTCGGATTTCACGGGACCGGAAAAACTGTCCGAATTAACCGAATGCCGAATTAACGAATGAACAAGGAAAACAACATTTAAAATCAAGCTGCAGAAGCATACCTTTATTTGTTGAAGTATTTTGTAATTGTCGTCTGCGTTTTTGCGCAGATTCCAGCTGACATCACAACTTTTCTTAACTGTTCCGCATGGCCAACAGCACGCAAGCTGTCGGGAGTGTTCAAGCAAGCGTCCTCTTATATTAACAGCGCCTCTGAGACTTCCCGTGAGGTACGATGAGGTCGCGGCTGTATCTCCTCGCATGATTCTTCGTCGGAATCGTGGTCTTCATGGGCGCCCGTGACATCATTAGTAATCTCTTGATCGGTCAGGAGACCACTCAAGGCGACACCATGATCAATCGCGATGTAGTCCTGAAAGGTCACATCTGTGGGAAGGACAGCATCAAAAGTCGGGCAGTCATCGTCGGTGGACTCGGCTGACACCTCCTCGATGCCATCGTCAGCTACTGCTGCATGCTCGGGCCTCACAAAACCGCTGTGCCGAAAACAGTTGGCGATAACTTGAGGCGGAGTGTTTTTCCACATGTGGGCGAAGGTGTGCACTGCGCCGAGTAAGTCCACTCGATACAACTTTCCAGCTTCTGAGCATAGGATCATTCGCTCTAGCAGGTGCTTGCGGTACTTCGACTTCACGTAGTGAATGATACCCTGGTCCGTCGGCTGAAGAGCAGACGTAGTGTTGGGCGGCAAAAAAAACTACTTTGATGCTCTTCAGTTCGACTGTACAGTTATGGGCACTGCAGTTGTCAACAACCATAATTATCTTGCGGTCCTTCGACGTGAAGTGCCGGTCCAACTGCTGCAGCCAGCCGCGAAAAATGTCCGATGTCATCCATGCCTTCCTGTTCGCTGTGTACTCGACAGGAAGGCTTTTGACGTTCTTAAAACAACGTGGCTTAAGCCCTTTCCCGACGACAAGTAGTGGCAAGCGCTCCGTCCCAGTCATATTGGCGGCAAGAAGCACAGTTATCCTTTGCTTGCACTTCTTGCAACCAATGCACGCGTTCCCTTTGAAAGTCACCGTCTTGTCGGGCAGAGCTCTGAAAAATAGAGCAGTTTCATCTGCATTGAACACGTCACGTGGCTCATATGCGGTGATGTGCTCCAGCAGCTTCACATTTCTGCACTCGGTGGTCACGCTTTCGTCAACACTGGCCTTTTCGCCGCACACACTCCTGAAGACAAGTTCATGTCTCTCTCGAAACCTCGCAAACCATCCTTCCGACGCTTTGAACGATTCAATGTTCATCATTGCAGCGTACTTCTCACCTTGCGCCATGATGAGAGGTCCGCTCAAAGGCAGATGCGCGTTGCGACAGTCAGTAATCCATCGGAGCAAAGCTTCTTCGAACTGGGGATGAGTTGCGGTTCGCAACCACTTTCTAGAGGCATGGAGCTTCTCGCTTTCGAAGACTTGTCAAATCTGTTGTTTCACATACAACGTGCTCCGCTTCACGTTGTACTTGGTCATAACCTGCTGTCGCGATTCGCCGTTCTTCAGTGCTTCCAAAATTTCCACTGTAGTCGCCAAGTTCTTCGCGTCGTAGTTCTGCCGCTTTTTTGGCATTGCCATCACTGTAGCGCACGATAGTGGTGGCATGCAAATATGGTCACAATGGAAGAAAAAGAGAACTCCGCAAGAAGAGATGGTTCCGACACGACAACACAAGGGAAAATGGCGTCGGAGGCGCTGAGTGGAGAAGAAAGAAGACGCCGACGTTCGGTGACGCTGCGATCGCCCCCACTAGTTGATGATGATGACGATGCCACTCAGATTTCAGTTTCACTCCAGTGGTGCCAGCGCTGCTTTATCACACTTTTGTGTAGCAGCAGCCGTCAGCATTTGTCCGAATTAAGCGGTGCGGAGCCAAATTTCGACGAAATAAATAAAGGTTTGGTCCCATAGATTAACATGCACTTTGGCCGGGACCAATAGTGCCGTCCGAATTATCCGAATTTCCGAATTAACGGGTATCGAATTAACGAGCTTTTACTATATTACCAAAATTGCAATGAAGTTCATAATGAGCGAGTGCAGTTACAGTAAATGCAGAGACGCTATACAGCCCCTGCACTGCAATAAAGCTTGGCAGAATGAAGAGTTTCTGGCAGGCTTTTTCAGCCACTTCTCTTCATTAGCTTGGAATAAATTGCTATTTTTGCAGACGGCAAGTCAAATTGGGTTAATTTGGGCCGCCTATTGGCCACTGGAAGCTGTTTGCTCCTGTACAGCCTTGACGGCTCACTGGATGGCCCAAAGTTGGTAGGAGAATTCTGAACTGAGCAGCATCAAGGTGCTTCTCCCTCCCCCCCTCATATTGCCAATTACTGAGGCTGAGACATTTGCAACCCACTGTTGTAACTTCCATCCATTGAAATTGTGAAAGCATGGTGTTTCAATACTTCTACCATTGTATTTTCAGCACCTGCAGCCCCGATGATGGCAGTTCTTCTCATACATACACACTAGTACCGCTTCGTGTCCTCGCACATCCGAATAATCCGCACATCCAAAACAGCGATCCTGAATAATCACTAACATTTAGCGGCAAGTTGTGTTTCACAAGAAATCCTGTGAATACGCATTCTGTGCGGATCGCGCTGTCTTCACAGCTTTTTTTGGAAGAAACTTCCGTTGTTGCCCTGCTCTTCCGCAGCAAGAATGTAGTTTTGATTCTTCTGTGAAGAGATGTGCACTTTTATGCTGGCCTTGCCACAGTGAGAAATGCTTACATTACAGGCACACATGGTACAGAATTCGTTCTTGTCACCTTTTCACGAAGTCACAAAGCAGGAAACTCTGGTATGTACACGTCCAGAAACACTTGCAAGTACTTCTTTGTTTTTGACCGTACTCTCTTCCAACTGAACTCTGGGAAATACGCAACCTCCACAACCACGTAAACAACACAACTGACACCTAGGCAAGCGGCGTAGGCCTAGTGTACAAAATGTGGGGGCAAAGACAGACAGATGCAAAAGTTGTGCTACCTTTTCCCTTGCCTTCTTACAGTACAATGGCGAGTGCTCCTAACGGTCGCCGGCCTTTCCAAAGATGCACGGTACTACAGTGCCTAGAATATACTATGCGGAACTGTACATAATGTTTACAATGTACTAAAAGTGTAGTGGCGAGTGCTCTTCAGCAGCACCGCAATCGTCACACCAGGAAAGGCTGACATATGCGTGCGATTAAGAAAAAAAAACATCACTGCTATGGCGGCCACTTTTTGGGAGATTCGAGATGGCATTCATAGAATCAGGAGATGAGTTCAAAATTCTGGAATCTCCCAGGCTATTCGGGAGAGTTGAAAGGTATAAAGTGGCGACAGAGAGAGGTGAAGAGAACCTGAAAGTGCGGCTCAGGGGCATCTGGCTTGGCAGTGTCACTTGCACTCTTCACCTGATCGCCTTCTGTGAAAGTTCCATAAGTGATGCATGGACTACAGCGTAGAATTCATATTTCTCTGTTTGACGACATCACAGCAGCACATTTGTGGGGAGCCGCACCTCTCGGATTTTCTCACCGTTGAGACTTTGAGGTATCCCAAGTCCAGTGCCAGAACTTTTTAAAGGATAAGTGATTGATAAATGCATAAATTTAGCACAGTTACTGGAAAATGTTTTGACCAAGACAGCAATTCGAGACACTGGACAAGTGTTCACTGCATGACCATTGTTTCCACAGCTTCTGAGCAACCAAATACCGAAGTTTTGGCCGAAAATTTCTGTACTAACCTCAACAACTGGGTTATCGGTATGCCAGATGCATTTATTGTGGAAAGGTACAATCCTGTCAGCATCCGCCAAAAAAATACACAATGTGAGTATCAAAGCCGGGAGACAACTTGAAGGAATATATATATGAATATATATAAAAAGGTGCCACATACCTTCACTAGCTTCTAACCAGTGGTCATCCTTCGCAAGTCGTAGGTCGTCATGCTGCAAGGAAGCGCTCTTCCGCTCTGCAGATGTGCCAGCAACCTTGTCATGACTGTCAACGCTGCTCTCCTTGTTTGTTGACCTAATAGAAGGGAGGAGTTTGAGTAGCAACAATTCATTACAGCTATCTTCTTCGAGTACATGTCATGATTTTTCCAAGACAAACGTTTGTGCCCATGCTTTTGGCCTTTAAAGCCCCTTCTCTGGTTTGGGATGTAGAGATGAACTTCACAATTAATGAAGGCAGCTTTCACAGCATTTTTTAGAGTTTGTCAATTAAGTGCCAAGATGATATAGGGTGTCAACACCTCCTCACCATTCCACATTATGGTGATGTGACAAATGGTGACAATACTTGTCTCTGAAAAATTCGAGGAAGTCAGACTCAGTTTTGCACATCAAATCTTATTCTGTTATAATTCCTTGGACTGCCTTCAGACTGCATGTTCTTGTCAAAGCATGGTCTTTGCTTTTTCAGTGACAAACCTTGAAATCTCTACAGGACTTGAATACAAGTTCTCGATCCACTCATCCATCCATCCATTCCTCTGTCTTCACGCATAGTACCACACCCAAACTCCTACATAGTGACTCAATTTAGACACCAAAGATTGTTTGCAAAAGTGCACAGCAGACATGCACTATCGTGCCATTAATTGGAAAAACCAGAGACCACAAGCCTAAGTGTTTATCACAGGCAAGCTGTAGGTGAAGATAAGTGCGATGTCAATATTATAGATTATATTGGATGTGACGTTATCCAACTTATTTACAGTACAATGTATGGCAAAGCTTGTAAGTCATTCAGGTGTTAAGTAAATAAAAACATTTAGATGCCTACCGGCTGGACTCCCGTCGGGCAGTAGATGAGCTTGTTTTGGATGATGAAGTACTGCTGCTGCTACTGTTTACCCCTGAACCCATTGCATTGACACTGGCCGATTTAGATGCCCCTGTTCCAGGCTGTGGCGATGCTCTTGTCATGACCTCTGCTTTTCTCTCCCTTTGAGCGTCCCCACCTAAGACATAACAAAAAGAAGCGGGACATGTCATTCTGTCATGAGAATGAGTGCAGCCCTATGACAGATGCAGGCAAGAGGCAAATGTTTAGTAACAGTTACTACAAATTCCTCAGCAGTACGCTTATAAATTCAAGAGAGTTTATTCAAAAGAAACAAGTCACAATCTGTAACTTCATGTTCACTGAAGAATGGGACTGCTCTCACATTATCGTTTGTACAGGCTCTAAAGGCCAAAATTAGAGGATTTTTATGGACTATCAAGGCCACCCCAAAAGAATTTTCTGTGGACACATTCAAATATTATATCATGTACAATTTATTAAAATGCCCCTTTTAATCTAAAGCATGTTTCAAAAGCTTAGAAGGCCAACAATACCGTGGCATATATGACAAAATTATGGGCTTATATGCTTATGGCATATAAATACAACTGCATGATCGAATTCACTCTTGTGTAGCGTCACACTGTTCAGCATGGAGCTGCCTGCCTGCTATGTTTGCATTGCCACTGACCTTATAACCACTCTTGTCATTCATAAGCATAGACTCTTCCATTTATGAGGTGGTAAACAGTTTTTTACACTGTCTACACTTTGCTGTGAACATGATGCATCAGATGTGATAAAAGAATACTCGCATACATTTTCATTTCTCTTAGGGCTGTAGCAACATCCGCAACAGCTTTGTATTATAATGAGTGAAGTTTTCAGAAGTCGATTACCATACTGGTACCCTAAATTACTGTGTGTGTGTGTAATTAATGCATGCATGTGTAATTAGAAAACAAAATAAATTATTTTCTGTAACACCAAGTGGCTCCTGAATTCCGAGTAAGCTTTTCTGCATGACAGTAATGTACTGCAGCAGAGTTGGCTTTTGATAACCGTTTGCAGCACGATTGGCATTTCAAAAACATAAGTTTAAGGGTGTTCGAGTATTCCACCTTTTGAATATTTTTCCAGTAGTATTTTATATCTATCAGCCTGACTACGTCCACTGCAGGCCTTTGTCCTGCAGTGGACGTAGTCAGGCAGATGATGATGATGATGATTTTACATTCAATTCAATTCACACTGAAATTTTACTATTCTAACTATTCAAGCTTCCTGAATACAAATACAGTCAACCTACAATTGACAGTGGCCACTTCAGATTTTCAATATGCTTCACCCCATCACAATCTAACAAAGCTACCATTCAGGCAGCTCTGCCCCAAATGTATTGGTCGCAAATGTGTTGTCTCAAGAAAACTCTGGTTCCAACATGGAGAAGGTATATGTGGCAGGGATAGGGGCTCAATTAATACTTTTTTTGACCTGAAGTATGGGCAGGAAATCTGAAAAATCAGACACCAAAGGGTTTTCATAGGCTTGTGCGAACATTGAAATGTTTAAAATGTTCAAGCGAATAGCAAAGTATTTGAATTCACTTCGATTCAAATTTAAATTATTGAAAATATCAAAGTATTCGCAATGAATGACTAAATGCCTTTTTCTAAACAGCGAAACCACCCTGTAAAGGTGGTTTCGCTGCAGTGTAGGAGTGCAAAGCCGTGAAAGCACATATCCAAGGCGAATCCCACTTAAATATAAAGGCTCTCCGGTAACACGCAGCCTGCAATTCACAATTCTCAAAGCCAGCTAAAAATTAAAATTGCTTTCTCTTCTCTCAAAAAATGACACCACAAGCTCAAAGATCACTCATCACAGCCATTGTATCAGCTGTTGGCTGATTTGAGCATGGCATGCTTGATCGTTACTGGGGCCACCATAAGAGGCCGCAACTTCTTTACACACACGTGCGCAGTTGCACTGAAACACCGTGTACTTCAAGAAAAAAAAGACGGAGAAAAAAATTGCTCTAGGTGACAAGGTGCATGTGACATACTTTTTTCCCCATGCCATCCCTTCCTGCTTAGCTTCCAGAGCTTTCATCCGGATGAGAGAAAAAAAAAATGCAACTGCAACGTGCGACAAATTTTTATAACTTCGCTCGTACCAAACAGTTTCTAAAAATTTTTGTGGCGGTGAATCTGTGAGGCAATAAGCTTTTTTATTGAATCCAATGTATGGCAACTAGAAAAAGCATTGCAGGGCCCCTTTAAAGGGGTCATGCAACACTTTTTGAGCATGGCCAGAAAACGCTGTGGATCAATAGCTCCTGACAACACGTGAGCCAAATATTATACAGTGGAACTTCGATTATACGTCCCCCGGTCCTACGACGACCCGTGTTTTACGACGAATTGGCTCGGTCCCGGCAAAACTCCCATAGAAGCAATGTATTAAAAACCTCAATTGTACGACACAATTTTACGCCGGCCCCGCCTCGTACGACGCTTCCCTGGACTGACCGAGTAAAAAAAAAACAGAGACGACGACGCAGACTGCCACGCAGGCACACTCCGGCAGCGCGGCCGGATTAAAGTCGAGAAACCGAGCTCGTTTCTGCATTCCATGCTGCATTCTCTTTCCGCGGCGCTGCATTCACGGAGCCGCTTCAATTTTTCGGCACGCAACGCAGTCGCGGTCGGCCTAGGCTAGCTAGCCAAAGCCAACGTCGGCCAAAGCCAGCCGGAGCGCATTCATTTTGTCGCAGTGCACTGCGCACTTTTGTTGCGGTCTTGTTTTGTTTTTCTTTCCCCCTCTTTTTTTTTGTGGTTCGGGAGTGATTGAGCAGGTAACAAGGCAGATAATTTCGCGATCACTTTCGAGCGTGCGATAACGTTCACTAGATTTCGCATTGTTGCACGGGTTGCACCAGACATGTTGATCGGCGATTGTTGACAGCCACGGGAACCGGCCATGGTGTTTATCTACTAGAGGGCTGGGGCGTTTTAACCACACGCGATTGGTCAAAGCTTGCGCTGAGGTATGCGCTTGCAAAAATTGAATAGGCCCACTGCCATTTTGCCATTCAAACTGGTGGGTGTTCTGTGGCCATTCCTTCACGTGTGTGCATCGTTGATAGATTGTGCGCCGCAGCTGCTGAGTCCACGTGCCACATTTGTGCATTCTGACATTAGTACTCTTGGTTGTGACTTCTGCGTCTCGCGATGTCGCGAAACCGAAAACCGCTGACGCTCGGCGAAAAGCTTCGAGTTATTGAGGAGGCGGAGAAGCGGACCGGATCAACAAAGGCCAGCATTGCCCGCGACCTGAACATTCCCGAGTCGTCGCTGAAAACGATCCTCGCGAAGAAGGACAGCATCCTGCTGAATGCGTCAAAGTTCGGCCTGAACAGGAAGGCCGCGAAAGATGGCAAATACGCTGCCATGGAGAAGGCCCTCGTAGAGTGGTTGCGTCAGGCACGCAGTGCAGCTATTGCCGTGGATGGCGCAATTTTGAAGGAGAAGGCAGACATGATTGCGTTGCGCTGCGGCATTGACGACTTTAAAGCCTCCAACGGCTGGTTAGATCGTTTTAAAAAACGAAATGGAGTTGTTTACAGCCGCTGCTGCGGAGAGAGCTCGTCTGTCAGCTCCTCCACTGTTGAACAATGGACCGCATTGCTGCCGGAACTGATACGGCAGTACAAGCCTTGCGACGTATTCAACGCAGACGAAACTGGATTATTTTACAATATGCAGCCAGACCAGACTTTGACGTTCAAAGGAGAGGGTTGTCACGGCGGTAAGCGGAGCAAAGAGCGTCTTACTGTGTTGCTTTGCGCTAATGAAGACGGCTCGGAAAAGCTTCCTGCCCTCGTGATTGGCAAGTTTGAGAAGCCGCGATGCTTCAAAAATTTGAAAAGGCTGCCGTGCCAATACACGTTTAACCGCAAAGCCTGGATGACTGCTGCCAAGTTTGCTGCATATCTGCAGCAGCTAGACTCGAGAATGGGGGCTAAAGACAGAAAAATTCTTCTTCTGCTGGACAATGCGCCGTGCCATCCAACGGATACGTCGCATTTGAGGAATGTAAAAGTCGCATTTCTGCCCCCGAATTGCACAAGTCAGCTGCAGCCACTTGACGCCGGCGTCATCAAATGCATGAAGCAGAAATACAGGAAGTTTCTGGTTCAGCGTCGGCTAGCGGGCATGGAACGCAAGCAGATGGCCACGAAGCTCTCTGTGCTCGATGCAATGCACTACATCGCTAGTGCATGGGACGCGGTCACGCAGGAAACTATCGCCAACTCCTTCAGACACTGCGGTTTTACGAGAAGTGGCGGCTGTTTCAGTGAGGCTGCAGTGCTTGATGATGACGAACCCGAGTTTGGGCGCCTGGAGCTGCCTGGATCGTTCGCGGACTATGTTGGTGCCGACGACGATGTCGCTGTGTGCAGTGCAGTGTCGCTGGATGACATTATTGAAACTGTGCGTCCCGACTCTGCGGAAACTTCCGACGAAGAAGAGATGGACGATACCGCAGAGGCAAGCGCTTCCGTACCGACTTACACGGACGTGTTGGATTACGTCGACAACATTCGGCGGTTTGCGTGCGCATACGACGAGGTCGGCGACTTGCTGCAAGATGTCGCAGCTCTCGAAAGGAAACTGATGCGTCGTGGCTGGGCCAACTCGCAGAAAAAAATTACAGATTTTTTTAAGAGGTGAGAATAAAGGTTCGTTCACGCCTCCGATAAAATGCGTGGTTGTCATTTTTTCAAGTAATTTAATCTACGTTTACCGGAGTATCGCCGTATTGCGTTGCGGACTTGCTCAGGCATTATGTACTGACTGTTGTGGGGCAGCAATGATCGTCACTGCTTATATATCCTTAGTTTTTGGATTATACGACGCCCGCATTATACGACGGTTTTGCGTGGTCCCCTGAAAGTCGTATAATCGAGGTTTCACTGTAGCTTTGCACGCGGCCTGGAATTCACAATAAATTATCAAAGTCAGCTGAATATAGCTTTCTCTTCTCTTGACAAATCACGGAAAATAATGCCAGTAAGTCCATTTATCAGCCATTGGCTGATTTGAACAAGGCGTGTTCGGTTGCTACAGAGGTCGCCGCAAGATGCCGTCACTTGTCCATGCGCGTGCGATCGCAGTGAAAAAGTTGCGTATCCGAAGGAAAAAAAATGCTCAAGGTCAAAAGGCGCGGGGGACGTCTTTTGTTTGCCCTTCCCATCCCTCCCTGCTCAGCTTCTAGCGCTTCTATCGGGACGAGGGAGGAGAGAATGTGATTGCAGCATGTGACAAATCATTGTAACTCCGCTCGTACTGGACAGATACTTAAAATTTTTGCGGCGTTCAATTTGTGAGGTAATACGCCTTTTTAGTGATTTAATTCCATAGTTACTCAAATAAGTGTTTCAGGGTCCCTATAAACAAACATATTACCCACAAATTAATTCATTTTTTTTAAAGTTTAACAGCTTGTTATGCTGGCCTATTCTAAACATAGTAAATTTTGAAATGTTTCATATTTTATAGGTTATCACTTGCATTCTACCAAAAGTCAAATCCTACTACTGCTCAGAGTTATTTCAACTTTTTTTGAAACAAAATAAAGGGGCATTTGCACAGAGGCCCCATTTCAGTTTTACAAAAATACTGTGCTGGTTATGACATAATAGATATGCCCCTTTTTCTTAATAAGTCATATATATCATTTGAATTTGATTCGTAATTACTCGACCAATATCATTATTCACTACGAACCTAAAATTCAATATTTGCACAAGCCTAGTTCTTAATATAATTTTCAGATGTTCTTATGTATTGACATCAGGAAGATTTGGAACTCTGGACTCAACACGAGCAAACCCTTGTCCGCCACATCAATCGGGCTTCCACAGAAGCTAAAAGAGGAGGAGAGGCTGAGGAAATAGCATGTTTGCCTTTCACGTGTTAAATGTTGTTGGCAACACTTGAATTGCACCAAGTCATGTAAATAATTGCAATTCTGACTGTACATTGCCTCAATCTTGATAAAACTACTATGAAACATCATCCTGCCAGTGCTCCATCAACCTTGCCAAAATAAATATATTGTTTCATATTGCTATGTCTTATGAATATGCTTAGGAATTCTCTCCAACTTAATTTTCTGCAGTTTTACTTTAAACAATTCGAAACATATTCAAGAAATATTGAATTCAAGTTGCACTCACACTGCAATAATAGAGCTTGCTTCGCACCCAAAATTTTGCTACTCCACAACTCTCCTAAAATTAACCATTGTGCCTGTGGCACTTCACTTCTGGAGCTTAATACAACAGCCCTATAATAGACTTGTGCAAAAGATTGACGCGTCAAAAATAAATCACTTGTAAATTTATGTGCTACCTCAGGCTTCTCACTAACGATGAAGATGACAGGCCAGACCATAAATAACAAATGGCACATGCAGATGCAGGGGCTGGGTCATCTTGAGTAGAGGCTTAACCAAGAGTAGCCTCCACCTCCCACTCATATGGGTAGGGAGAGGGCAGGGTTCCGTGGCACCCTTCGAAGGCTTTTGGGCTACATCAAGACCAAAAATCTTTTAGAAATGCAGACCTTTTGTTATTATTTAGAGCTAACAAACAAAAATGAACCTTTTAAATTCCAGTTTGTTTGTTTTCTTGATTGCAGTGGGATTGGGGCAGTTTTTTGTGACCTATGACCGTGTAGCCTACAGCCTGCATGGCCAATCCAGAGCCCCATTCAGAATTCAGGAATGCCCCAAGCACACTGGGAGAGTCGGAAGCTGCTGGACTGACTTAAACAAGGGTCATTTGCCCCTATTTGGGGACAAGCAACACAAATTGACTCACTTCCGTGCTTTCTTATGGTGCATCGGCTAGATTTCGTGCCATGAGCCAGTAAACAAGTAATATGGATGACACTTACTACTACCAGAAGACACGTTTGTTGCAGTTCGAAGCTGTGAAACAGCGTCAGCTACCTTGACCTGGGATGGGCCTGCCACTCGTCCCTGAAGCAAATGGGTGGACACAGTGTTGTAAGAGCCATGTTATTAAAAAGATCAAGTCGCAGGGTTTCCACAAACACCACAATCATTAGACATACTGTGAGGGGAGATTCACAATTATTTTAAGCCACCTGCCGTTCTTTGATGTGCTCCCAAATAAAAGTATACACGGGCATTTTAGCAATTCATTCTCGTCAAAATACAACCTTTGTGGCTGAGTGTCAAACGCATGACTTCACATTTGTCACTGTAACATCGATTCACAATTAAACCACTTGAGAAGATGAAGGGCAGATTCTTGAATGTAACTTACGTAAACACAGAAATGGGTTTGTACATTTGAGTTTGCTGTAAACTGTACAGTGGACTTAAGTTGAGAGGAAACTGAAGGGATTAGCAAAATGTTTTCCATCTAAAGAAAAGTTCTTTTTACTGAGAGATGAGCAGAGCTGCACAATGCAAGTATGAAACCAATCACATTAGATGCAGCTGCTGCATTTAAGGCTAAGATAATTGTGTTTCCCGAGAGTCTATTGCGATTGAAAGTCTACTGTTCTGAGAGACTACTGTATGACCGAGAACACATGCAGCAGCTGAAATGGTGGGAGCAGTCGGGCTAACTTGCCTGGCCTTCCCAACCTACATCTTGCAAATGCTCGTGTGTTATAGCGATCCACTCATGGGTTACAACTAGCACTGTTCCATTATCGAAACAATGCCTGCAGCTTCATGGAGCTAATCATCTCCTACCTAGTGTCGTACAGAGCGTCACCTGCTCATGATGTCACCACAGAGGTGCTTGCTGTACATTGTCCGATTGTTTGTGTTTGGGTATTATTCATACCAGCTCTACTCCTGATCGCACATGGCTGTGGCTAGTACTTTGATGGAACAACATGGTGATAGCGAGCTGCTTTTGCTTCTAAAAACGATGCCCACCCTACTTTTTTATGATCAACTTTGCATGCCAACAAAACCAGGTGGCAATGAATGATTGATTTGTGGGGTTTAACGTCCCAAAACCACCATTTGATTATGAGAGACGCCGTAGTGGAGGGCTCCGGAAATTTCGACCAACTGGGGTTCTTTAACGTGCACCCAAATCTGAGCACACGGGCCTACAACATTTCCGCCTCCATCGGAAATGCAGCCGCCGCAGCCGGGATTTGAACCCGCGACCTGCGGGTCAGCAGCCAAGTACCTTAGCCACTAGACCACCGCGGCGGGGCTCACCTGGCAGCTTACAGTTGCATTTCGCGTGATGGGTTTACTAAAGCCACATGCTCAAAATGACCATGATTACCAAGCTCTGATGATGGAAGAAATCATCTTAAACAACATTTCTTTACCGCACAGATGACCTTTCACTTATACCTCAAAAATGTGTTTTTTCTCAAGATCTATACCAGGACGACTTCTTGAGTTTAGACATCATGTTTCTGGTATTTTTGATAGCCCTATCGGGATAAAATTTTGCCAACATATTCCTTAACACGTGATGAGTACAAGAATCTTCTTTAAAATTTGATATCACTTGTATAACTATTACGAACCTAAAGTAAGCAATTAGTATGGGCTGAAGATTGAGAATTTCCACATTACAATTTTTTTTTTGTCCATCAAAATATCTTATATGCACTTTCTCTATAGCAGTTTACATTCTACAGTTAATGTGCAGCAATATGAGGCATTAATGGCTCAGAACCATAAAAGTTTGCTCGAAACAAACTACACTTTACGCATTGTCATTGCATAAAACAAAAACTGTGCAACTTACAATATAACTAATTACATATTTGAAATCAGCATAAAAACAACCTACATATACAGTAAATATGTCATTGTCCTAGGCTACAGATTATTGCAACTTTCTTTCCAAATTCTATCTCCCCTTAAATGCCACCACGAAAATTTCTGAACTGCAAAGTGGCATCACAGTTCCAACTTTCACGTTTAGCCGTAATCATCATCACGTTTAGAGCACCAAACCAAACCTATCTACCCCTGCCCCTTCATATAACAAAAATTAACCAATCTATGCATCAGTCCTGTAGACATAATTATCATCATCATTAACATTTTATTTTTATGCCACTGAAAGACGAAGACTTCTCACAATGATTTTGTTTATCTTGTATTGCTCATGCTGATTCTATCCCGTCTTTTCAAACTTGATTCATTTTGACGCTCCATCTAACTCGCTGTTCTCCTTGGCTCTCTTCCCCTGAAATCCTTTTGCTGCTCTATTTCAACCACTTCCTACACATTGACTCACCCAGACTCGTTAGCCCCCGTTGACAAGTATAGAGTGCAAAGAGTCATCCCCCAATAGCACTATCGATACTATCAATAGTTGAGTGACTATCAAACTATCAATGGTAGAAAAGTAGGCTTGTGCAAATATTTAAATGCTTCGAATATTCAAATGAATATTACTATATTCAAATTTAAGTTATTGAAAATGTTGAAGAATTCAAAACGACCGAATAAGTGTATATTAATCTGCATGTAACCCCCTGTAAAGATAGTTTCACTGCAGTAGAAGGGAGCTAAGCCGTGAAGGTGTTTAGCCATGTGTACTTTTGTCTACATGTACCCACCTGTGTATGTGGTTTCGCTGCAGTGAAGGGGTGATAGGCCGTGAAAAAACACATATCCATAAAGAATCCGCACTGCCCCGAAACCCCAATTCAAGGTTAGGTGAACATATTACTTTCACAATGATTCATAAGTTTTTAAGTTTAAAAGCTTGTTACACCAGCTTATATGCTCCAAGTATAGTAACTTTAAAACATAACATATGTTATATGTTACCACTTACATTCTAGAGAAAGTCGAACCCTACTACTATTTTCAAAGTTGTTTTCAGTTACTTTGAAGTAAAAACAAGGCATTTGCACAGGCCTAGTTTCAATTAAAAAAAATAATACTATGCAGGTTTATTGGGTCATGACGAATATGCACATTTTTCTGTACAATATGTGATACAAACTATTGTAATTAGATTCGATATCATTAGACTAAAATCACTACTCAGTTCGAACATAAGATTCCTTATTTGCACAAGCCCACTGCCTACGAGCCTACAAAAGCTACTGATGGTGCTATCGATAGTAAGTTTGATAGTAAAGTAACTATAGAATAAAATCAAATCCATAAACTCAGTGCAGCCTGAACTTCGTTCATTAAGTGCATGGCTAATGTCGGAGCAGGCGGAGCAGGCTGAAGAGCAAGAAAGTTGACATGCTCGAGTTTTTTCACCGGAATGCATAGCTGGCACACAATAATTAACTTTACTTGAGTTGAACTCATTTGTAGTAGAAAGGAAGCAGTTATATATGGAGGAACTGTGGGACTTCAAGCTTACGTTTCATTCTCCGATTTCAAAGTAAAAGTATTAGGTAGTAATTACAGTCTAACCCCTCTATAAGAGATACTGACGCAAGAGACATATGAGTATGAGACACCATTGTACCTATAATAAAGTACGTGTTGATAAAATGCATGCGTGATATCCTGCTTATAAGATACACCTCCAATAAAAGACAAGAATTTCACTTCAGTGCTTTTCTCTTATAAAGAAGTTCAACTGTACTAGCACTTTACCTCCCAACACAAGAACATCAAGAACAAGGTTTGTTTATCACAGGATGTGAATGACTGCTTTTGAACATAAATTTTGCGATGGGCATGATCTGGCATTTTCGCTGTAGAAATATTTATTTCTTTTGCCAATATTCCTCAAACTATCAGAGTATTACTGATAATAGGCTATACTGAATGTTTTGGCAATATCATTGTCCAACAGTGGCATAGTTACTCGTAGCACTATCAATATTATTACACAAAGCAATGCTATCGACGGTACTATTTGTTGCACTACCGAGAATACTATCGATAGTTCATCAATTGTATAACAATCCATAGTTACCTTAGAATATTGATAGATCAAAATAGACTATCGATGCTATCAACAGTCCATTTACCGATTGTTTTGGATCACTACAGAAGAGTCTTCATAGATCAAAATAGACTATCGATGCTATCAACAGTCCATTTACCAATTGTTTTGGATCACTACAGAAGAGTCTTCATAAGATTTTCCACCAAAATTATTGATGCAACCAAACTTCTTCAAAACAAAAATTGGCGCCACGTGCAACCAATGACGGCTACACTCGTCATAGTTCTGCTTCTTGAAGCTCGATGGCCACTTCTGTCCATGTTGTGCCATTTGTGTCCCTGCTTTTGTTTTATAGCCATCTTTCATTGTATTGTCATGCGACGAAGTCAACTTCCAGTTATTTTTTTTACGCAGTTGAAGAATTAAGTGATTGAATTAAAATGATGCTTTTATTTTATTAAAAAAAATCTCTACAAAGTAAACGAAAAATGTTACTCTGCAAATTTAGAAATGTTTTCTCATTTTCTTCTTTTATATATATTTTTTCAATGGAAGCAAAAGGGTTAACCATAAAACACTTTTTTGGGAAGTTTGAAATGCGTACCAATGGCTGAGCAAGCACGTCCTACCACTTCCCTTAAACCACTTGCACTGCAGCTATTGAGGGCCAGTGAAAAATTTTTTATGTATTCAATTAAGCATTTCATTAGAAACACAGGTGTGAATTCTTTATTCTTAGTGGCTGCTCCACCACCGCATTGAATTTATATCTGCGACCGTGCAAGCTCCTCCTCGTTACATGTAACCGTAAGGGGGAAGGGGGCACTTGCTTGGAATTTCCACGGCAATATGGACTAGAATATTGGCTCCCTGCTTGGTGTCTGATCCATTCTGCAGTCCTCTGACCTCTCAATGTTGCCTACCATTTTCCGCTCCACTGCTCGTCATGTGGTCGCATAGTGCAGGTGGACAACAACGTACCCTAATTTTTTCCCTTTATAATCACCTTATGAAGTCCTACGTGCACTGGGGCAAAGGTCATGCAATCACTATTAATAAAGGTTGACCCACCTCTTTGTTGTCCTTCACATGGAATTCGTGCTCGGGAATCAAATCTGGCTTCTTGTTCTTCAGCTGGCCAGCATATCTAAAAGAAAACACAGTGTATGGCATTTGGAACTAAAGCCGGCTCGGTGTTTAGTGCTTCTCAAGAAAATTAATGGTATGATGAACATTTGCAACTTTAAGTGAACCCACTAAAAACAGCTCAACATACCACAACTTTTTTTCCTAATAGGTTTAGAACATCCGCTTTGTTGCACTGCACACAGTTTTGATTCCAGATTATTGTGATGTGCTGATTTTTTTTGTAACTCCAAGTTTACAAACAATATTGCCCCCCCCCCCAAATGGTACATAAAATATTTTGTATTAAAAAAAAACACATTCAATTAGAAAAATAACTCTATATTTGGAATCATCACACATATATAAGTATACTCACTAAGTTTAATCAAAATCAATTAAGAAGTAAAAAAATTCTTTTTAAAGTGCAGTATCTCCCCTTAGGTCGTCTCTCACTTGGGAAAGACCCTTTGGTGTTTGCTTCTGTGCTTTCCGTTCACAGGCAGCAGTTAAAACGTTGGTTCCGATCACTTTATTTTCTCACTATCTAAACCAACTAATAAAAAAGGCTTCGGTTTCACTTAGGAAACTACCGTTTACTTGGCAAAACGAATGCATCAGGAAACCCACCCTGTGGCAAGGACAAAGAGGTCTGGCCGCTTGTCCTTCTCTTCCTGCCGAATCTTTTCGATGCGCCTCTCCAGCGCCTGGCCCAAATTTGTCATCACAGGAAAATGAGGCAGCACTTTGGTGAGCACAATCAAGCTGTTCCGGATTTGGACATAGTCACCAGATTCAAGGCAGATCACTAATGCCTGTAGAAGAGGTAATAAAATTGATGGCTGAAAAGCTAAAAAGACAGCACCACTTTTCTTCACGTACAGATAGTCATTTGTATCAAACCTTAAGCAAAAGCGATTTCAAATGCTTAAGAGTGAATAATGAAATTTTAAGTTTTACTATATTATAGCGGTGCAGCTGTGCCAAGAAATCACCTTTACAAGAAATTGAATGTAGCAAATTTTTATTTGTTTGTTCCAAATACTTCAAGATTACAGGTCCTAAGTTTAGCTTGAAGTTAATTCTAGCATACTGTAACATTCTCATGAATATTCAAAGCACTCAACTATTATTACAATGCTTATTCAAAACAATTAACTTTCTAATGAAATAGAAATTTAAAGTAGGTTTTCTCACACCTTTGTCCTGCATGCTTCAATAAACAGTAAATGCATACACATTAATTGGGTTTGGTTGCATACTATAATGTATGTGAGTTATCCTTATAGAATACATATTAACCACTGTATTCCCCAAAAAAATGTCGTGTAGCAAAACTTTTTTTTCTGCATTATGCTGCTTTACTTCGTTTATGCTTACAAGTAAAAAAAAGCAAGTTCCGGCAATGATTACTCTCAGCAATGCCCACCAATTGCAATGTTTCAATACCAAGCTCAATTACGCTATATGTACATGTGTGTACATTACAGTAAAAGCTCGTTAATTCAAACTTCAATAATTAGAATTTTTGGATAATTCATACTGTAAGTTATGGCCCGGCCAAGCTTCATACAAGCCTATGAATAAAAAAGCCCGTTAATTCAAACGCAAGTAAGTTCCGCCACGGATATTTCGAACTACGCGCCACCGCGCCGACGACTTGGCTAGTCACTTGATAGTGCGGCTGCCGTGTAACGAGGCGGCATTGACAGGGAGCGAAGAAAAAAAACGGAGAAAGAAACTGGCACGGAGGCCAGAGTGCAGAAAATAATGCCTCTTACTCTTCACAACACCTCCCCACAATCTCTCTCTCTCGGCGGCTGCCTGCTCTCCGTCCTACGTAACCTCCAAGATTTGCTTCTTTGTTTAGGCGCCGATCTTGGAGCCTTTGCAAATCCTGCATAGCTGTTGCTGTTAAACGACAGATGGCATGACCAGCACACAGAAAATTGGGTGAGTCGTAGCTTCGCCCAGTCCTTATCTCTAGTCTCCGTCTTGGGCGTGCGTCGTATGCCTCGGTTGTTGGTGCCAAGAGTAGCTTCCGACTGTCGCGATTCTTTGTGTTAGTGTTAGGCCTCGGCTAACGTTCGCTGCGGTAGCGCCGGGAGTAGCTTCCGTCTGTCGCGATTCTGCTGCTGCGACTTTATGGCGTGTGCTTGCAACAAATACCGTGCCAAAACACTTCAAGAGAAAGCCGATATCCTGCAGAAAGTGGACGCCAGCCTCTTGCCTAAGCAAGAAATCGCGAAAAAGCATGGCATACCTGCCAAGTTCAAGGATTCTGAATCCGAGAGGTTTCTGCGGGGGGGGGGGGGGGGGGGGGGGACTGAATTATTTGCTTCTATTTGTTTCGACACGAAAAAAACCAAAGGACAAATAAACAAAAAATATCGCAAAAAACAAGAGGGGGTGAGGGTGGGGGGGTCTCAATCACAAGCACAAACATGAGCGTTGCGGTCGGCTTGGAGTGGCCGAACACACGAAGGTAGGGATTCCCACTAAAGTGAGAGTCTCAAAAGATCAACACAACTAGCATAATTTATTTCCTTCAAAACAGCTCGTGTATGTCTTACTGGGACACACGTGAACGGACGTGACAACGCAGCTGGCAGCCGCAAAAGCGCGGGTCGAAGCTTTGCTCCCTACTAGATTCTTTTGACAGGAATTCCAAAACGTGTCTGGCCCCTTTGTTATTGACAGTCTAAGCTGGTTTTTTGCCGTCGCCGCCACCGCCGTCATTCACCATATATGTATACTTATCTATATATATTATCACTCTAGCAAGAAAAAAAGCCGCCCGCACTCTGTGCCTAGCTCGTCGCAATGCGCCGACGCGCGCTTGTCTCTGGCGCGTACTTTGCCCTGCGGATGGGGCGGGGTGATGCTTGTGCGCAAGCGCTTATCTTTTAATGGGAAGAATCGTGTGCCTTGGGCTTTCACTGGTGCGATCTCGTCAGTTGCCGGGGCCCACAAAGGTATCTTCGGTCTATGCACAGGCCCCATTTGCAAAAAAAGCGCGCTTTTCATACACAGCAAGGTATAACTGCGACACTTGTTAGTTGTACTCTTCGGTACCTGTGATTATGTATCGAGCATCGCTTTTTTGTTGTTTAAACAGTGCGTTACGTGTCGAGCGGTAAACGTTAGTTTGCTTTCATCTTGTGTGTATTGTTTTCATGCGTCATTTGTGTGTGAGCAGCGCACTGCGCGTTTTGATCTGCTTGCCGTTCTCAGTGTGACACTCCAAGTTGTTGGTGTAGCATTTATTGCTTCGCCCTTGCGGCGAAAGTTTTTTTTTTTTTTTTACGCATTTATCGCGTTTAGTCTACCGATGCGTGCCCTCGGAGCTCGTAGATCGCTATTGCGCCGCCGCAACCGCAATGTGCGTGGCGGTCGCGACAAATGGCAGTTCTTTTTTCAATCCCTGTGCACTTGACTGCGCACACGCCTTCAAAACAAAGTCATTTTACGCCGTCTACAATCGCATCTGCCGGTGTTTTGTCCACAGGGTTTGCGGAAAGCAGCATTACTTTGACTGGTTGAGTGTTGGACGCATGCACACTTTCGGGACAGTTACGTCGTTGCCATACATGATCGCATCAAAAGCGAGCACGGTTTCGTCGACAGCGGTTGTGGCAACAACAATCACATGCACTGTAGAAGACAGTGCGTGCGCCGGATGCACGCGTACTTCTGAAGCTTCGAGTACGTTGCTCCCGGCCTTCGTTCGACGATTTCCGTAGTAAAGTTCGTATCACCCGCCGCGATTAGGAAATGTGTTCAGAACATTCGAATTTAGGCCCAATAGACATAGTGGAATTTCGCTGAGGAATTTCACGAATTCGTATCTGCCCCGGTTTCGCATCACTGAGATTCTACTGTACGTTTAGATGAACGCCTCTTACTCATAATGAAATGGGGTAGGTTCGAAAAGCTTGGAGCAGATTGAGCTGCTTCTTTTTGTCAAGGCGGCCGGATCACGCACAAAAATTTCGATTCCCGGGATATTTTCATGACAACCATACAAATGGAAGAAACGGTCCAAATCCGGGAGTCTCCCGGCCAATCCGGGAGACTTGGCAGGTATGGCATGGTATACCGAAAACGTTATCTACTTATGAAAAAAATAGGACTATTGAAGACGCCTTACAGGCAGAAGTTGCGAGCAAAAGAAGGAGGTTGCGGCCCAAAAAGTATCTTGACCTCGAGAAAGCGCTTCTCATTTAGATAAAGGAAAAGCGTTCGCAGGACATACCACTGAGTGGGCCAGTCATACTGGCAAAGGCAGCAAACTGTTCGTGATAGGCAAATCAAGAAGTCCTCGTTGTTTCAAGAACATCCGGTCTTTCCCATCAGACTACGCGGCTAACAAAAAGGCCTGGATGACAGTGGTATTGTTTGCGCAGTGGCTAGGGAAGCTTGACAAGAAGTTCGAACGCTGTGGCCGCAAAGTCCGGCTTCTTGAGGACAACTGTCCGGCCCATAAAGTCAATGTTGAGACGAAGGCGATTGAGCTGGCCTTCCTTCCAGCAAACACGACAGCGGTACTGCAGCCCATGGACCAGGGTATAATTACAAATTTATAATCATTTTATCAGTGTCATATGTTGGAACAAATTCTTTTGTGCAATAACTACCAAGTGACGCTCCTAAGTGCACTACACATGCTTGTGCGTGCCTGGAAGCAAGTGACAGCGCTTACGATAGCCAATTGCTTTCGTCACTGTGGCTTCAGCACCGAAGCTCTGCAAGCTGACGAGCCACCAGTGCTCGAACCCGGCATCACCGCCGTGTTCACCATGTCAGATGAGAAGTGCAGAACCTGTCGCTGCCAGTGACGATGATGAGGAGGGTAATGAAGCACCAGTGCAGCCCTCAGCTGCGGAAGTCATGGCGGGATTAAATGCCGCCCGTCTTTTTTTTAAGTTTTGAAGAAGGCGGAGAAGAGGCCTTCCGCCAAATTCGCTGATTAGAGCAAAAAGTGCTGGCTGTCGCCTTCATGGAAAGAAGGCAGACCGCGATCACAGAATCTTTCAAAAAATAAATTGTTATGCCCTACTGAGTTGCAGTGTTCTTGTTCTTCACTTTCGATAGTTCAAACTTTCGTTAATTCAAACTGAGGCGGCTACCCCTTGAAATTAACGAGCTTTTACTGTATATCTCTCTTTGCTGTATGCCATGTACAGAGGGCCTAAATCTTCATCAAATGGGAATCGCAACTTTTTCGTTTGGGCCTTCCTTTATTTCTCAGGGATAGGGTAAATTGAAATTGAAAGCAAAAGGAAGAGTCTTTAAACATCTATTTACCTTGGTGATTTTGAAGTGCCATTTGTGACAAACATGACGGTAGTTCTCATAATCAACATGATCAGTGGCAATGTCTGATGACTGGCTAGCACCACGAAACTTTGTCATGAAACCGGGAAAGTTGGCACACTCCTGCAAGAATCCACAATGAAGTTGTAGCTCTGGCACAGAAAAACACGCTATTCTCTCTATCCACACCCCCTGAATACGATGCATACTCACAATATCAGCACCATAGCAAGCAAACAGCACTCACCTTATCGAAAATAGACTTGTCACTGTGCCAGCGCATCACTGTCTCCAACATGGAGCAGAGGAAGCGGCCATACCGATTGGCCTCATTCTCAGTGCATGCTGTTACAGTGTATGTGATGTCACAAAAAATCTGCAGGAGAAGATAATGAGCTACAGGTTAGAAATGCCACTAACACAAAGGATGCAAGTCAACGTAAAGTAATGCATTATCATTCAGAGATAATAATGCCTTTGTAACAAGGTTTTCATAAAAGATCAAACAAAAAAAAGCATAAAAGTCAAAGTGAGGAAGCCAAAATAAGAAGTTTAGGGGAAGATGGCAGCTTGAAAGGATGAGAAATTTGATAACAGGGAAAGTAGCTGGAGCAGTGCTTCAACAAATGGACTCGTCGTATCGTTGGCTCCAGAAAGACTCTTCGTTCAACATTCTCTCATCACTTCACATTTAGGTTGCAACACACTTACGGGTGCAGGGAAAAAGAAACATCAAGAGAGAATGCATGTGAGCTCCTCCATACAACACTTATTAGGTAACCACTTATATAGCAGGGCAGGCTATATAACATTGCCTTTTCTGACTAACACGTACACTCCCACAAATCTCTATGCATACACACTCTACTTACTGTCCAGCCTTCTAGATGAAAAACTAATTTTAGCATTCCTTTCCATTGCATCTTCCAACGATGTCTAAGAAAGGAGCTTTATTCAGCACATGTCGCAACATACTAATCAACGCATCAGTGTGAGCATGCATTCACAAAACACATTCCTACACGAGAATTCATAAACAATATCATGTAAGCTCGATCCCGTTGCAACGCCGTTTCATACATCGAGGATATGAGCGAACAGCTAGATCAAATGTTGGGGAACAAGAGCATCCATGCAGCCCGCAAAACCATGTAAATATGTGAATGGCTCATATCCCAGCCAAAAAAATGGCATGAATGAAAATTTTCTAAGACTGATCGCCCAGTGCTCTACGGCAAGTGTATTACCACTTAAATTAGCGAGACAAAGAACTTCACAGGAACAGTTAGTCAACTGGTGTGCATGCACAGCTTCAATACAGAGTGCCGCACACTTGTGAAAGATTGTGAGAAGCATGACCGTCACATGCATATCAACCACACCAGCATCCCTGACAATGAAGATGCGTCACTGACACGAAAAGGCTGCAGTTACCATCGTAACAGATACAAGCCATGTTTTCGAGCATATTACACCTATGTGCATGACCTTGAGACAGACCGGCGAAAGTGGCGGCATAAGAACCTCAACCGCGATGGTCAAAAGTTTCCCACACAACTACTAAAAACACTACTTCTTGCGACTACTGGAACAGTAACCCCTAAAGAAGAGGCTATTGAGAGTGAGATGCTCTGGGTGTGTATCCCCCCACCTTGTCATAGCAGATAAGGGTAGAAAAGTTGGGCGTCTTGAGGATGTGGATTAAATGAACAAACTTGGCACAGTACAAGGCGTCCAGCGCTGTGAATGTGCAGCGTGGAAACACACACAACTGCAGGAACTGCGTGATAGTTTCGTTCTTGGATGACCCTGCACATGAATTAAAAAAAAAAAACATGCTCCCTCATTATTAATGCAAAAGAAAAGTGCATAATACCAAGTCTACAGTCTTTACTCAGCACAAAAATTTCTAACTCATTTTAGGTATACTTGAAAATTACAGATGAACAAGCAGCTCAAGAACCTGCATTTACAGATTTTCTTTGGCTAACACAGTCATAGCATATACTCCTAGTAATCAAGGCAAAGCAACAGGTTTCTTAAGATATATACCATAAAAACTTCATGTATATAATACTGATCATAATTCCATCAACAGTATCTCATTCTAACACACCTCCATAAATGAAATGTGAATGGTGCCTGCACAATGCCCCAAACAGGAGAACGCGATCACCTGCAAAACTAAGGCAGGTAAGTCTTGCATATGGCTGCCATTCATGGTAAAAATTAAAAAAAAAAACACACACACACACAGCCCGTTTACATGCCATTCCAGAGAGCCTAAAAAAAAAGACACGGCATAGTCAGTCAAATGGCCACACGCTTTCTCCTAAACACTTTGGAATAAACAGTGTCCTTCATTTTCGTTCCTTTTAAATACACAAGCGTGCACATGCTTTAGGACAACAAGTGCCAGTATGATCGATAACATTTAAAGCTTCAATGCCAGTTGAGCACGACTATCTGATTTTGCTGCAGCCCTAAGAAAAAAACAGGCAATACAACAGAAGTTGGCATGCTGCACCAAGTCATATTTATGAGAATTTTTGATAATTCAAACAAAATAATTAGACCCCCATAAATTTATATTATCAAGACCCAACTGTACTTATATTCACATTTAAAATGTAATAATTTACATGAACACATTCCTGTACCATGATGCATACCAGCATGGAAGAGCCACCTCAGTGAGGACTAGTCTTTCCAGAATGTGTTGACGAGATTGCTTATGTGTCCAACTATGATATAAAAAGGAGACCCTCAGTCAATAGAAATCGGTTGCTGCTTGAACCACTGCCTCCAGGATGATTTGTTTCATACTTGCATTCTGCACATGTGTTCATCTCGCGGTACACAATACACCAGTCAAATGGAACACATTTTCCTGGTCCCTCCAGAATCTGTTGTGCTGCAAAAACTGCAGTCTCACTGTGCTTGGTATCAATTCATGATGCACTCACATAAACCATAGTATGTTCTGTGTGTGGTTTGAGAGTATCATCTTTGTTACAGCTGCTGTGTTTTTCATTTACAGTTGAACCCCTACATAAGAGGCATCCTCTGGGCAGCCATTCTTGTCTTTTAGATGAGATGTCTCTTATTAGCAGGGTACCATGTATGCATTTTCTTATCAACCTGTATTTTATTGTAGGCACCTATTTGTGTCTTATACCCATGTCCCTTATGGAGGGGTTCGACTGTATGCAGTTGCACTATTTATGCTTGTGTTCCTATACCTACTCGCATGTATGCCCCTATCGCCCCATGATCCAGCCACAGCCTGTAATACATAATAGGCAGGCTTAAAAAAAGGGCGAGCTCTAGTATATTGGATTGCAAGTAGCACAGCACGCAAGCGAAAATGCATACTTGACTGAAACCAGGCATCCTTTTCACTACGCAGTCGAGCCAGAACTCGAGTGCAGTGTTCCTGCTGTTTGCGCTCCTCTTCAGCCAGTTTGTCAGCAAGGGCGTCACACCGGTCTTTTTCCTTCTTGCGTTTGCTGGGAGCCTGCAGAAATAAAGTATTTCCTATCATCATAACACGCACAAAATGGTTTTCTAGTCAGGGAAAAGGCAAAGTGAATGCTGTGGCCACGGTTGAGGAGTTGGAGAGAGGTCCGTGGAGATATGAGCAATAGGATTTTCGAGAACGGTAAAAGGCAAGATAAATGTGTTCTCTTCCCTCAAGTAATATTTTCTCTTTTTGCATAACTGTATTATTTTTTCATTACCTCTTTCTTTAAGCACTAACTACATTTTTAAGACAAAACATTTGGCCCAGAAAAATTTGCCCAAATTTTTAATAAAAGTAAGTATCGAGAACAGGATGATTAAATACTTTTGGGTAGAGCATCAATCTAATTTTTTAAGTGATAACTTTCTCTTTTCATTCCCCTGGGGTTACAATGAAATATGTACACTCCGCTATGGCTTGAATGCAAAGAAAGCTTCTCTAAGAGTAATAACAAATCGCTATTTACCCACATTAACCCGAGAGACTGGTGAGAGAATGATCAAGGGTTTGACATTCTTGCATTTTACACCGTATAAAATGTGTTGTGTACCTACAAGTACACAACGAAAACCAGTAAGGCATGAGCCTTTTATCTAAGAGCTTCAAACCACTCTGATCACCATGAAATTATCATTTCGTCGAAATAGGAAATAAATCTCATTATTAAAAGCTCACACACTGTTTTGTGCATATATTTCTTGCATCCCACCAATTCATTGTGCAACATAATAGACAGCGACAATTTTCAGCTGCTGCTAACTTGTTACATAAATGACTCAAGCAGGATACTGCCCACCTGCCATCCTTTTCTCGCAAACAAAATCCTGCACACAATGATGCAGCAATAAAATGGTGTTTCTTGCTAGCAACAAATTCCACTATTATTGGCTCTGGCATACTTGTAGGTTTAGACTCTCATGATTTAGCTGGAGTGTGTTGATTACCTTTGTACAAAACAAGAAAATACCACAAATAAATATAAGTTTAGAGGAAGCATACTTGCGATGGTCGTCTCTGTGCTGGGTTAGACTGGAAACAAGGCAGTATAGAAGCTTTAGTTTGGCACAGCAGTAATAAGAATTGTCCCTAACGTATGAGCATGTAAACAGGATCGTTACAGCATAAGTGAATATTAGCTGCAATAATAGAAGTAGCAGCGGTGTTAGAAGCACCGACACCAGTAAGGTCTAAACAGTGAAACTGTTGAACCTACTTTTTTACTAAGCACTGCAGTTTCTTGGGACAGCACTGTGCTAATGGAGGTAGAAAACCAGCACCAACCTGGCTCTCTGTGAGAGCCCATGTGGTAACTAGTCACACTAGGCCCAAAGGACAGCAGAATACTCCTTATCATTTTATTACACTACATGTTCACTTACTCATGAGCACTAACTCGTGCAGCACTAATGTTTTTCCCTATGCCCACCAATTCATGTTTATAGTCCTTTTTATTCACAATACATTGGCACCTTCACACATTCATGCTCGTGTCACCTCCCACTTACTGGCACCATCTCAGCTACACTCACCAACTACCCACGCTGTCATTAATAATCCTGTTTGCTCACACCGTCCATCGTGGTTCATCACAGAGCTGTGACACATGCATGGAGAATGCGTGATTCACTGTACACATAAGGGATCTTTAACTAAGCTAGGCATGCAACTGGGTGCATATCAGAGGAAAGAACTTATTACAGTCGAACCCTTTTATAAGAGACACTGATATAAGAGACAAATGGGCATAAGAGGCACCAGTGGGCCTGCAGTAAAATACGGATTGATAAGAAAATGGATACGAGATACCCTGCTTATAAGACACGATTCGTGTAAGAGACAAAAATTGCTGCCCAGAGCATGCCTCTTATAAAGGGGTTTAACTGTACAATGACATCAAAGCAAAATATCCTGCTGTAGCTTAAATGCTAGTCCAAAAATTGAGAATGTGAAAAAGCAGAGCAGGCAGCTAAGAAATTCTAGTAATTCAACAAAGCTTACCATGTCCTTCGTCTCTTCAGAATTGGACGCGTCTCTCAGCTTCTGAATCTCACGTTGGTAGCTAGATGTGGGGACGTAGAGGTCGTACATGGACAGCGACCAAAAGGTCACGTAGAACTGGGGGCTGCACAGATAGTGAAACAAAAGGGTACAAAGGCAAGAAAGTGTAAGAGAGATGCGAGTTCCCCCTAAATAATAACAAACTGGAGCTAGAATCCCTCTGGCCTAAATAGATTAGAGGCATTCCAGGGAGGCCCCAACATGCAACATGCCTTTCAAAACAGAGGAAATAAGCTGCACCAACACATCAGCCACCTCCAATCATAAAGTTCGTGCACTGCTGCCTGACAAATGGTGATGAATTACTGGTTCAAAGGTCTTCAAAGTGCTTTGAAGATCTTTGTTGCACATTTGCAAAACTGCACAGTTCATTAAGCATTAACACGGTCTTGTAGACCATAGCGAGTGTCCTGGCTGCTCACCTAGACTAGAAAGCCCATCCTGCACTTACTCACAAAAGCTTTTGCTAGTATTTGCACTACCATTCCTCCAAGTACTCAAAACTGTGCAGCAGCATTGTGGTAACGTCACACGCTCTCCTACTGACACACAGGATTAAACTGGCTGCAGCTCTTCTCTCTTCTTCTTCCTTTTTTATTTAATATAGAGTGGCTGTATCTCTAAACTGTCCGTACCTCAAGTCTTCCCACGTCTTTGTTGGATGCAGTGGCCTGACGTTTTCGACAACTTGGGACATCACTTGGTCTACAGCATCTACGTAGCGCTGGAGCTGGAAACCATTGAGAAGAGTTGTTCAAAAAGCTACATGAAACACGCCCCTTCGAAACATTGAATACACCTTGTAACATGAAAGTAAAAAGACATCTGTTCACTACAAGTTTACCTTTTGTGCTGCTGCCAGTGTTTTGAAGCTTTTATCTTTCTTCTTGGCTTCATCAAACTTCAACTACAACAAATAAAAAAGAGAAAAGGAGATGACAAGAAACTCAACAAAAAAAAACAATAGAGTGAAAAAGCATCACAAGTTATCACTCCTCTTTTTAGTTTGTACTACGACTACAATAAATATATGTGCCATATTTTATATTACATCACAAGAGTGCCTCTGACTGGCAAACAAGTAACTAATGAAAACACATTTGTTCTTGCCTACAGCATGCACAAGCAGTGCCTGCTAGTATTAAAAAAAACAGCAGAAAGATGGAAGCTTGATACGAAAAAATTCATAAACAGGGGTTGCGTGCTGGCAACAAATGCTCAAGCCAACGCTTCGACAAGTGGACTAGTTTTTTTTTTTTTTTTCAAAAACATGAAATTGAGCACTCCTGCTTACAAATTTTTTTTTTCATTTGCTAGTATTGTGACATAAAAAAAAGGAGACGTGGCTTTGAAAAAGAAAACCATGTACAAGAGACCACCTCAAAACAATTTTCAGAGTGTGAAGAATGCATTTTGTCTTCATTTGGACAATGACTGGTGTCATAATTACCATATGTTCTTGTGTAATGGCTAGCCATGTAAGGGCTGCACCCCCAACACAGGAAAGAAAATTTTGAGGAAAAAACGTTTAGATTCCACAAGGCCAAGTGCATGCACCAGCTTCACGAGTGGGTATCGTCGCAGTGGTCTAGTAGTTATGGCACTCGACTGCTAACCTGACGGTCGCCGGATCGAATCCTGGCTGCGTCGGATGCATTTTCGATGGAGGTGAAAATGCTGTAGGCCCGTGAGCTCAGATTTGGGTGTACATTAAAAAACCCCGGGTGGTCGAAATTTCCACAGCCCTGCACTAAGGTTAAGGTGTCTGTCATAATCATATGGTGGTTTTGGGACGTTAAACCCCACATACTATTGCTATTAAAGCTTTACGATTGACTAGCAGATGGAAAAAGCAGTTTTTTTTTTACTGAAGTCACATTGTGACGTGGCCGTAATCACATCACTGAAGTGCAAATCTTATAGATAATACACAAAACAACTACTTTTGGAAGGGCACCCATGAGACAAACTCTTCCAAGAGCAGTGACAGTGAAAACGACAATGAGCATCCATAAATAAAGGCTGATTTACACCGGCGACTAGCACTGCTCGCATGACTAAGTTAGTCGCTTTACGACTGGTCGCAAATGGTCGCTAAGCGACTGCTTTGCCTAGTCGCTTCTTAAAACGATTTTATGTCACACAACTGCAGTCAAAAAACCGCTGGAACCAATGAGCAAAGACCAGAAGAGACGTCAGCATTTGTTTGCGCCCGGGTTCACTGCCTTTTTTATTTTTCATTGCACTGACCCACTGCCTTCAAATACCAACGAGTGTGTTCCTCTGTGCCATCATGGCCACCACGGAGTACTCTGCTCAGAGCTTGAGCAAAGTTTCGAATGTTCATAGCGGCATTTGCAGGAAGCTAAACCAATCAAAAGAAAGAGAAAATGGATTGTCCACTATCTTACAGGCATGCAAAACAACGAGTAGCTTACTCTCGGAAATACTCCTCATCGTGTGAGTGCAGGTCGAGAAGCAGGCGGCTTGCGTGGCCAGCCACCTCTCGTGAGCACTTCTTTTTGTCACATAGACTCCTTTTAAATAAAACCTGAAGGGACCAGGAAAAATGGGTTTCATTTAAGAGGAGTTTTGTTTACTGAGAAATCAACAGGGGTGCAATATTCCAAGTACACAACGAATCATATTAGAGGCAGTTCTATTTAAACAGCGGTTTCGTTTAAGAGGGTTTCCTTTAATGGTAGTCTACTGCATGAGCGTTAAAACAGGCATGCGCAGCTGCGTCCAGACGACAGCTTCAGGCCACCGTGCCCACCGTTCCCCCTCAACGAACGGGCACAACCAAAAAAAGAAAACTATGAAAAAGCGTCCAGGGCCCTCTACCCTCTACCAAAGCCTCTGCGTCTCTACACAGGCGAAGGCGTAATGCCCGCGCACATCAGGAGAGTTCCAGACATCTGTTTCTGGGCTACCCCTTTCTGTGGATGAACCGGTGAGACAAAACCCTTTCCTCTAGCTGCCGCTGTGGTACGTGCTACACGCCGAATAATCGCTTGGAATGCTCACGAAACGGCAAAACCGGAAAGGATCCAAACGAGAAATGGCGGAAAATAGGATGGGTAGGTGGACTTTGTCAAGAAGTTATGATATTTGAGTGTTTTGAGCGGGTCGTGTTGTAAGGTCAGTCACTATGAAAAATCGAATGATGACGCATTGAGTGCATTGTTTTGAAGAGTGTCACTAGGACGACGATTAGCGCTGAAGTTCGTTTGAGTGTTTCCTGGAAAAGAAATATTCTAGAAACGTTCAGAGAATTGTGGACTACACACGTGTGGTGAATATTCGAGGCCTCAAAATGATGATTGATTGATTTGTGGGGTTTAATGTCACAAAATCACCATATAATTATGAGAGACGCCGCAGTGGAGGACTTCAAAAATTTCGACCACCTGGGGTTCTTTAACGTACACCCAAATCTGAGTACACAGGCGGCTTCTAAGTGATCTTGTACAGTTTGTAATACAAGAAATTGCATTGGTAGCGCGGTAAGTTTGTTGCCGTTGTTTTAAACACCCTCTAACCTCCCTGTCACACGGGCACCCTGGAACACCGTTTAACTCCCTCGTCCTTACGACAAAGAAGATGCAGTGCGTGTCATACGTCCACCCAAACACAAACAAACATAAACGGAGCATTTCGCAAAGGACCATTGACGATCTCCCTTCGCAGCGAAACGAGGTACTCTCATCCCCAGTATCTGTAGGTCAGAAAAAAATTTCTAGTAGCACTAAATTGCCGCAGTGAAAAGAACAATACATTTTGGAAATATTAAACGTTCTTTTGTTGCAGTACCCATTCATAACGTGTGTTGCAGCTACTCTTCACACCGATGCCCTCCACACCATGCCTCTCGAATCTGGCCAGGCACCGCCATTTAAAAATATTTTGCCCGTGCGTACGGTTGTTGTCGTTGCCATGTTTGCGTTTGCCTGTGAGAGGAATGACTGACAGCGCTGCATCATCGGCACCTGCTTCATGGCTGCAGAAATGGGCCATGGGACCGAACTTAATTTCAGGATATCTTGGAGTGCGCTCATGAGGAAAGGAAACACAAGAACTTTCATACACAGGCTATAAAAAAAACTAGGCGTCGAGCACGGTGCAATTGTAACAAACATAGCGTTAGATACAAGCTGGCCAAGATCGTCACATTCAGCGAATGCGTTTTCATTCAAATAATTTCTAATGCTTTGTTCGCTTCAGACTTAATATCGTAATTTTGTGAAAACCCCACAACAAGCATTAAAAAAAATGCAACTAGAGATGAGATTAGGATACTTATGCAAAAATCGAACAGTGCGGGCAGAGCCCTTTAGCTGCAACTATTGACACTTTGTCATTGCCGTGTGACACTGCCACAACTCCATCTCCGTCAAACTCCCCAGAGGAGATTTACGTTAACAGAGTTTAAGGGGGCAGACTGGTCTTTGGGACCAAAAAGTGACAAACAATTCATTTCTTTAAAATTGACACATTTGGTTTCTGCAGTATTTTTTTATCTCTCTGCAAATTTTCACGCACCAGGAAGTGGTACTTATTTTGTAATGTCACTCTAACTGTCCAGATTCTTGGTGCTGCTAACATGCAGAACCAGCAAGAAAAATGGGGAACACACTTCGAGGCTTCTTTATAATTTGCCGGTACCTGTGTTAGAAGCTCTCCTACGAATTTATGAGCACCTTTATGAGGTTTCAAAACATGCGCACCAAGATTGTTGCTTTTTGAAAAAGCTGTGTGTTTTCCATTTTTTTCCATTTTCACAAAAATGTAAATTTACGACTGTTCTATTTTGAGGCCTCAATATCTGTGCAGCGAGGGCAGGTACAGCAATAATTCTTTTTGCAATGAAAACCTGTATGTGTGTAGAATGCAAGTATGGGAGCAGAATTTCGACAACAAGCTTTTTTAATTAGTTCCTCATCAAAATTATACCACAATTTCAACTGCTTTTGCAAATGGATACCTCATTTTGCAGTAAAATAACCAAGGCCTAAAAACGAAAAAAAAAAAAACTCTTGCATACATTCAATCTATAGTCATTAGTCTATGTTGGCATGTCTTAAATTTAACTTTTAATTAAGCACTTTTTTTTCTATGGCGGCCTTAAACAATAGGGGGTGAACTTACGTTATCTTAGGAACAAGATGAGTTACAGGAAAACTAATTAAATATATGAAATCAGTAGAAAAGGCTACATAACTTTGTGCAGCTTCATCAAGATCATTGAAGAAATAAACAAAAAATGTCAAAGACCAGTCAGCCCCCTTAATGGAGCTCGGTGGTGGCTGTGTGACAGTGTTATAATTTACAGTGTTATAAGTAATTTGACATAAGTATATGACAGTGTTATAAGTAATTGTGTGAGTTGTAATTGATACCTACCCAGAGTGAAAGTTTGTATAATGACTGAAAACTGAGAATACATTTTGTTTGCGTAGTTAACTCTTCACTTTATAACTGGGTCTTTGAACTACAGCTGGCGTTGCTGCTGCACGAAAAGGACCAAGATTTAAATTGTGTGTGCTTTCGTGGTGGGTTTTGGTGGACCAATACGTCAGCCCTCGGAATCTGCCCGGCGACTTCCTCCTCATTAATGGGATCAGGTGAGTTCAGGTGAGTTATACGGGTCGCATTCATGAAGAGTATTGAGGCACACTCTACGAGAGATCGGCACTACTTGGGCAAACTGTTCACATATGTGCTGCAACCAGTACTTCTAATAACGACTTTAGTATCGTACCAGTGATGTGCAACTAGAAAAAGCGTTATTTACAACCTGAGAAGAGCAGCTATCACTTGTATAAATGTGTGTGGAAGGGCTTTTTGCAGATTGAGCTTTGGCGCCAGAGTGCGCCTAGAGGTTTACTAGGTCCGAGTGAGTAAGTGGGTGAGTAACAACTTAATTTGAGTAACAACATTAATTTAGGTCCGAGACGCTAGCGGCAATAGAGAGGCCGCACCTTCTTTTTCATCCAACGGTCGTGTTAGCACCATCACGCTCTCGTCTTTACTCCAATCGAAGTCCATGACGCTGCTGGGAACAGAGTGCGAAAGCGGCCGCCAAAAACAATGCGGTGTGCTCAGCTGGCTACGCCCACTCGACTGGCGGCGATCAGTTGACCGCCGCTGGTCTTCAAAGTTTTCACTGACAACAGTGAAAACAAGATCCGGACGTGGCTTTCAGGGTTCGCGACTTCCAGTTGCTCGTATGCAGCCATTGCCCGTGTGAATGTAGTCGCTTTTTGGTCGCCAGTAACAAAAGATCGCGCGACCACTGCTAGTCACTGGTGTGAACCAACTTTAAGTGTGATCACTTGGCATTGTGGAGAGGTATAGGTCCTTGCAGAAAGATATAGGCCAGATTCGTGTAAGAGTTGCAAGCCATCAAAATGGCAAATAATACCGTATATACTCGTGTAAGGGCCGCCCTCGTGTAAGGGCCGCACCCCAACTTTGAAAGCGGATATTTCGAAAAAAAACAAAACAAAAGTTCAAAATGTCCCGCCAGAAAAGTGTAGTTAGTTCATTTACAGCCAGATGGCGCTGCACGCTTTTCCGCTTTTATTCTACTTCCGCCGACGCGCCGACCACGCTGTTGACAGCGCGCCGCCATATTTGCCTTGTGCGGCCTCTTTGTTGGCATCGTTCCTAGCATCGTGTCGATACGTTGGCAGCGCGACTTCAGATCGGTGTCGTCGGTGTCACTTTGTTGGTTGTAGTGAACCCTGCAGAAGCCAGCGCACGTGACGGACGATGGGCCGGCATCTGAGATCATTCACTGCAGCATTTAAGCTGCAAGTGATTGACTATGCCGAGGAGCACGGGAAGCGGGAAGCTGGACGAAAGTACGACGTCGATGAGAAGCGCGTGCGTTACTGGATGAATCAGAAAGATGCCCTCGCCGCTACTAACAGGAGCCGAAAGGCGTTTCGCGGGAAAAAGTGCAAGTACCCGCAACTCGAAAGCGAGCTCGTCAACTACGTCGTCGACACACGAAGGGACGGCTACGCCGTATCGACTGACATGATACGCGTCAAAGCCCTCAGCATCGCTCGCCACATGGAAATACCCCCGGCACAATTCAAGGCAAGTCGGGGCTGGGCTACGCGGTTTATGAACCGTAACCAGCTTTCTATTCGGCGCCGAACGACGATTTGCCAAAAACTGCCGCGCGAGTACGAAGACCACGTCATTAAGTTTCATCGCTTCGTGAATGCTCTCAGGAGGGAGCATGAATACGACCTGTCCCAAATTGGGAATGCGGACCAGACACCTGTGTGGTTCGATGCACCGGAAAGCACCACAGTGGATTTAAAAGGTGCGAAAAGTGTGTCTGTGCGCACGACTGGTGCAGAACGCCAAAGGTGCACTGTGATGTTGTGCATCACGGCAGACGGCAGGAGGCTTCCGCCGTACGTCGTATTTAAAAGGAAGACTCTCCCAAAAGAGAAGTTCCCTCAGGGAATCGTCGTACGTGCGCAAGAGAAGGGCTGGATGTCCGAGGAACTGGTCGTTGACTGGATTAAGACCGTCTGGGCAAACAGACCTGGAGGGCTGTTACAACGGAAAGCCCTCCTTGTTTTGGACAGCTTTAGGGGCCACTTGACCGACCTCGTCAAGAACCGAGTTGCCGCAACTCGTACGGACTTGGCCGTCATTCCCGGTGGCCTGACGAGTGTGCTGCAGCCGCTCGACGTATGCGTCAACAGACCATTCAAAGTGGAATTTCGCCGATGTTACTCTGAATGGATGGCTGGAGGCGTCCACGAGAAGACCCCTACAGGACGGCTGAAGCGGGCGTCGCTCCAACAGGTGTGTGAATGGATTTTGAATGCGTGGCGTGCCATGTCAGTAGAAGTAGTTGCTAAAAGCTTCAAGGTAACGGGAATTTCGAACTCCATGAACGGCACCGAAGATGACCGTCTCTGGGAAGACGCGGACGCCGAGGCGAGCTCCTCCGAGAACGAGGACAGCGAAATGGAATCCGAATAAAAACATTTCTGGCATGTCATTTGTGACTCTTGCACTCTGCTACTGTTGCATAAACAGTACAGACCTTTGGCCTGTACTGCCTGTACTAAATCGGCCTGATTCGTGTAAGGGCCGCACCTAGCAAAATTTTCGAAAAAAAAGTGCGGCCCTTACACGAGTATATACGGTAGGTGCAACCCTTACATGAGCATACATGGTAATCAAACAAATTCGGCATGTAGTGCTTCTGCCATGAGGACCTCATCAATTGAATTTGTCATCTGTGCCGCAGATATATTACAAGAAAAGAGCAATATCAGGAAGATGAGGAGCCGCAGTATAAACTCACATTGATCTGGTGTCCAAACATGGGTCTCGCCAGGAAGAAGGCCACATCTGCCTGAACATGGAATTTAGACAGAAGCAGGTCCACTGAAGGTAGCCTGCCTGCATACTCTTCCGTGCTCAAGCTACTTGACAGGAAGCTGCAGAATTGCACAAGTGTGTCCTGGCACTGTAAAGAGACGAGTCCAACTAAAAGATGCCCTTCGCAGACCCCAGAGTTGAACAAGCGTGGTAAAATAATGAGGCCAAGCAAGATTAAAAGCTGCACACTCACAATGCACCTTAAGGGTATCATGAACAAACTAACAAACAGACAGAATAAACACTCATCCTATCTATGTGTCCCTCTTTCTTTCCATTTTTCCTTTTACGTCTATACAGCCGCTTGTGGCTGTAGACGATGTATTTAAGTACAAGAAAGATGAACAAGTTCAGAAGCGTAGTTCAGGCTTCGGAGTCACTACTGGCCAGCGTTCGACACTGACGCTCGAGCCACAGCGCCAGTACAGTCCCACGAGCACTTCGATGTCATCGTCTTCTAAGGAGACATGTGAACTATTTCTTTCTTAGACGAAGTCTCCATAGCGATCTGGGGGTCGCCTGACCTCTGGCGGTCGAAGTTGCCGGATGGTCATTGCCTGTGACGTCGGCGGTTGCGATGGAGTGTTGTCCAGCATCTTGGGCAAGTCAGGCCATTGAGAAGCCGAGCTCGAAAGAATTTCTTCTGGCGTTGCATCCTAGAAATCGTCAGCTGTGCACCTATCTGTCAGCGAATGGGTTGTTTGTCTTGTCTGACCTTCATGTGATTGAGGTGACGCCGAACCTTTCCATGGTCGCTTTTTACAATCCAGTATCGTGGTCCAACGCGGGCGCAGTATTTCGCCTTCAACCCAATCCGGCCTTTTCAAAAACTGCCGGATAAGCAATCTCTCCCCTACAGCGAAGCGGTGTGATAATACCAATGTCTCCTGGCTCTCAGGAATTTGTTTATCCACCGCCCGCTTGAGAAGATCGAGAGGACAGAGCAGTTCCCTTCCAAACATTACTCTCGCAGGTGTCATTCCTGTGGCAGTGTGTATCGTCGTGTGTTGCCGATGCAGAAATCTTGCTAGCCGGCACTGCATTGACTTGTCTGCATCTGTCAACAATGTTTCATTTCAGCTCTGCCACATAGTGTTCTGCATGACTGTTCATTGCAGGGTGGTGCACGGGTGAAGTTGCAGCCTGTATACTGTCTGACACATAGAACTGCTTGATCGTGTTGAAGATACAGTGTAAACCACTTGTAACACAAGTCACAGGAGTTGTAAAAATCCGTGCTAAAAGCAGTACCGCAGTGCTATAATCATTTTTCAGGGCCTTTACATTACGCACAAAGCCTGCCTGATATAAATACTTGTTTATGGTGTCTGCCTTTACTTGCCACCATGAAGCCACACCATGTCAATTGTGCCCCTTAAATTTACTTAAATTTACAGAGGCTGATGGTGCTGAAGGCTCCGCAAAACTCCCTCCCAAATGCGCTTTTTGTATAGCACCTTTATGGTGGCATTGAAACCTTGGTCGAAAGGCTGACATTTTGCCATTGTGTTGGCAGACAAAGTTTAGGTTCACTGCAGTCAACTTCAGCTTGACGTTGTGAGCGATGCAGTTGTCGAGGATAAGCACGACCCATTGCTTCTCTGCTACCATATCTTGGTCAATCTTGCAGAGCCAGCTGGTGGTGAACAAATTCTGTGTCATCCACGCCTTCTTAATGGCTTTATAAGTAACTGGCAGGCACTCTCACTTTTCGAAGCAACGTCGCCTTGCCGATTTACCAATAATAAACAGGCCGCACTTGTCGCTTCCATCAATATTATCGCGAAACAATACAGTGATGCATTCCTTTGAGGCCTTGCGGCCAGAGCAGGCTGTTCAGCAAAAGGTTATAAATAAACCAGCTTCATCGGCACTGTATATGTCTCTGTCTGTATAGGTGGACAGCATATTCCATAAGTTTAAGCGAAGTGAGGCTTCGATAGACTTATCGTCGACATCGCCACTTTCTTCGCACAACACTTCGCAGCTGTTGCCATGGCATTTCAGGAATGGGATCCACTCGTTAAGTCGGTTGAAGTCTTCATGGCCTAAAAAAGCTCCGAGATACTTGGCCCTATGTTGGAGCATGAAAAGCATGGCTCTACTTACTGGGATGCTCCGAACCCTAACATGCCTGAACCATCTGAACTGCCCTGTGTCCACGTCTTCATATTTCGACGTACGTATTCGCTTCTGTGAAAGGGAAAATGAATCTTGCCGCAGTTTGTCTTTGTTCTTGCAGATGGAAAACACCGTATTTTGCCGCCACTAAAGCCTTCCTCAGCCCACTCTTGATGTCCTTTATAATGCATTCCTTGGTCTCCAACGATAATGCACAACTTTTATTACACCGCTTGAAGACGCTGCCAACGCCATGGCGACAGGAGCTCGACAGCGCACGTGCTCCGGGCTGTCAGACGGCCACTACGACACAGTGAACAAAGAAGCGCACACGACAAATGCAACAAGGCAAAAAACGGAGATTGAAAAGAAAAAAAAAAGTACGCTGCCACAGAAGACAGAAGTGCCGCCACAGCCGCTTCTGTCTCGCACTCCAAAAACATGCTCTCTCCTTCTTTCAAGGTCTCTCTCCTTCCCTACTGTATCTTTTCTCCTCCGCTATGTTTGCCTTTTCACAGCTGGTGGCTGGCCTCCACGCGTGCATTCCCGTCTGCTCCCACTTCGAACGTGCCGGTGCGGCGGGAAAATGGGCTCCGTTCGCCCGATTTTATGGTCGCGTGCCTAAAAAGTTCGTGTTATATTGTCACGACGTCAAAACAGAGGTCTTGCCGTAGAGACTGAGACGCCAGAAGCTGGTCGATCTTTTTTAATTAGAACGCGCAAGCGAGTTCTTCTTCTTCGTCCAATTCGTAGTCCTTCGTGGCACATGCACAACTGTCATCGTCTTTCTTGGGCGAGCACGTGACATTTGCCTCCCTCCGAAAGAAGCATCGTCCCGATGCGCAACTTAGGTGCTCTACCAGGCGTATGAAGTGGTCGTACGAAAACGGTAACCGGGAGCTAATTAACTAGATAAATACGGTTTCATACGCACGACGTGCACGACTTCGGGCAAATGCTTTTGGTGCTTAGAACTACAATTAGTGTCGGGAATGACTTCGTAGTTCACGTCGTTCAGGCGTCGCGTGACGCTGTATGGACCAAAGTACCGCCTTAGCAGTTTCTCAGACAGTCCACGTCGACGTATCGGAATCCAGACCCACACTTTGTCGCCTGGTGAGTAGCTAACAAACTTGTGTCGGGTGTCGTAGCGTTGTGCATCTTGATGCTGCTGATGACAGATGCGCAGGCGCGCGAGCTGTCTGGCTTCATCGGCACGCTGAGTGAATTCTTCGGCGTCTACATGGATGTCGTCACACTCATGCGGCAACATGGCGTCCAATGTTGTCGTGACTTCGCGACCATAAATCAGACTGAACGGTGTCATTCCAGTGGTTTCTTGTCGAGCAGTGTTATAAGCGAAGGTCACGTACGGCAATATCTGATCCCAGTTTTTATGTTCCGTGTCAACGTACATACTGATCATGTCTGTGAGGGTCCTATTGAGGCGCTCCGTCAGTCCATTTGTCTGCGGATGGTATGCAGTTGTTCTCCGGTGAGCTGTACCGCTGAGTCTGAGAACCGACTCCAAAAGCTCTGCGGTGAAGGCAGGTCCTCTGTCTGTGATCACTGTTGTCGGAGCGCCATGCCGAAGGACGATGTTTTCGATGAAAAACTGAGCGGCTTCTGCTGCTGTGCCACGCTGCATAGCTTTAGTCTCCGCATAACGGGACAGGTAATCAGTGACCACAATAATCCATCTGTTCCCTGTTGTGGAAGTTGGAAAGGGACCCAGGAAATCCATTCCAATCTGGGTGAACGGCTTTTCTGGTGCTTCGACTGGATGTAAAAGACCGGCTGGCTTGCTGGGAGGCGCTTTGCGTCTTTGGCAGTCGGTGCACGTTCGCACGTGATGGTTAACAGCAGCAGATAACTTTGGCCAGTAGTACTTGCATCGTAGTCGGCACAATGTTCGGGTGTAGCCTAGATGACCAGAAGTTGCTTCATCGTGGCACGCTTCCATAATTTCTTTTCGAAGAGAGGCAGGCACGACGAGCAAGTGTGGGTTACCGGTTGGTGAGAAGTTTTTCTTATAGAGAACATCGTTTCGCAAGCAAAAAGATGGCAGTCCTCTAGCAAATAACCGCGGCACGTCTTTACGTCGTCCTTCTAAATATTCAATGAGTGGTAACAGCTCAGGGTCACTGCGCTGCTCTCGTGCAATAGTGGCCGTGTTGACAACTCCCAAGAATGCCGCGTCGATGTTTTCGTCATCAGGAGCGACAGTTTCCACTGGCGACCGTGAGAGACAGTCCGCGTCGGTGTGCCTCTTCCCAGATTTGTAGACGATGGTCATGTCAAACTCTTGAAGTCTTAAGCTCCAGCGCGCCAAACGACCAGATGGATCTTTAAGGTTGGTGAGCCAGCACAAAGAGTGATGGTCGCTAACAACCTTGAAGGAGCGGCCGTACAAATACGGACGAAATTTGATGACTGCCCACACCACGGCGAGACACTCCTTCTCGGTGGTCGAGTAGTTCTCCTCCGTGCGAGAGAGAGTTCTGCTGGCGTAGGCTATTACTTTTTCACAGCCGTCTTGCCACTGCACCAGAACGGCACCTAGACCTACATTGCTGGCGTCAGTGTGAAGTACTGTAGGGGCGTCCTGGTCGAAGTGCGCAAGGACTGGAGGTGTTTGCAAGCGTTGTCGCAGTTCATTGAATGCCATTTGCTCCTGTTCACCCCAAAAGAAGGGGACGTCCTCACGTGTGAGTCGTGTCAATGGCGCCGCAATAGACGAAAAGTTCTCGATAAATCGTCGGTAATAGGCGCACAACCCTAAGAAGCGTCTCACAGCCTTTTTGTCACGGGGTGCAGGAAATTGCGCTACGGCGTCTATTTTGGCCGGGTCAGGTCGAACACCCTCGTGACTGACGACGTGGCCTAGGAAGCTGAGTTCGATGAAACCAAAATGACATTTTTCTGGTTTTAAAGTCAGGCCGGCCGAGCGTATGGCTTGGAGTACGGTGGATAGACGGCTGAGATGTTCCTCGAATGATGCTGAGAATACAACCACATCGTCTAGATAGACCAAGCATGTTTGCCACTTTAGGCCCGATAGTACGGTGTCCATGAGACGCTGAAAAGTGGCTGGCGCCGAGCACAACCCAAAAGGAAGCACCTTAAATTCGTAAAGGCCATCAGGCGTCACAAAGGCTATTTTTTCACGATCTCTCTCGTCGACTTCTATCTGCCAGTAGCCGCTTCGGAGGTCCATTGAAGAGAAATAGCGCGCATGACGCAGCCGATCGAGTGAATCGTCTATGCGAGGCAGTGGATAGACGTCTTTCTTCGTGACTTGGTTCAACTTGCGATAATCAATACAGAAACGCAAGCTGCCGTCTTTTTTCTTGACCAAAACCACGGGAGACGCCCAAGGACTTTTCTAAGGTTGTATGACGTCATCCACGAGCATCTTCTGTACTTGCTTCTGAATCTCCTCGCGTTCTTTCGGAGCCACACGGTAGGGGTTCTGCCGAATCGGTCGCGTGTTGTCTTCGGTAATGATGCGGTGCTTGGTCAATGGTGTCCGCTGGACCTTTGACGTACGCGAAAAGCAATCTTCGAATTGGTGTATAAGTCCAAGCAGACGCTTCCTATCAGAGGGCGGTAGCGTGGAGCAGATGTCCACCGACAAAGTTGTCGAGGCAGGGACTGTCGCATCATCTAGATGCAAAGCACAGCAATCCCCGGCTTGGTCTATATCGTCGAAGTAGGCAATTGCGGTACCCTTCTGTATTTGACGGCGCTCGTTGCTGAAGTTTGTAAGGAGCACTTCTGCCTGTCCACCAGTAAGCGTTAGGATGCCTCTCGCGATGGAAATGCCTTGCGTGAGCAAAAGAGCGACTATGTGCTCCACTATCACATCCTTATAGGAAGGCCGCCCACTGGACACAGACACAAGGTAGCAGGATCTCGGTGGGAGCGTCACATCGTCGGCTATTCGCAAACTGCCGCGTAGTTCGTCGCTGTTGTCGTCGACATACGGATGTGCGCAAAACGTCACCATGCGTTGAGGGATGTTGATAACAGCGCCATGATCTCGAAGAAAATCCATGCCCAAAATTAGCTCATTACAGCAGTCTGACAACAGGACGAAAGTGGCCACGAAGCTAGAATTCCCAATGCGAAGTCGAGCGGTGCATTTACCCGTGGGAGTCATCAGCTGACCACCAGCACTTCTTATGTGTGGCCCTGTCCACGGTGTCTTGACCTTTCTAAGGCGGTCGGCGAGTTCTTGTCGCATGATTGAAAAGTCGGCGCCAGTGTCGACCAGTGCTGTGACGTAATGTCCGTCAATGAAAACGCTAAGATCAGCACGTACAACTTCACCGGCATTAGTATTCGTCGTCGTATTCGTCGTCGTATTCGTCGTCGTATTCGTCGTGGTTGTCATATCTTCTTGCGATGATAGGGGGAACTTTTCGGTGTCTCGACGATTGGCAACCTTGAGCCCGGAGGTCGCAGCAGTTAGTTTCCCCGGCGCGGGCTAGGCGAACGGCCTCTGGTGACGTCCGCGTAGCTCTGAGGGAAGCCACGGTGACGCGCAGGAGATGGAGATCGCCAGCGACGCGGTGTAGTTGCTTGGCCAGTCGACAGTTGATCGGCATTGTTGTCACGACGGTCTTCAGAGCTGAAAGAAGCGGGACGAGAAAAGTTCCCGAAGCCGGAATTGCTATGACGGCAATAGCGAGCAATGTGGCCTGGTTCTCCGCAGCGGAAGCAAATAGGTCGACGGTCGGCCATGCGCCACAAGTCAGTTCGGCGAACTGGTGGTCGTCTCATGGAATCCCGTTGCCACCAAGGTACGGCCGCGGGTCGTGGCTGGAAGGGTGTCGCCACAAATGACGGTGGAGGACGACGGACCACATCAGCGTAGCTCGCTGGATGTGGCTCAGGACTTGGCGCCGGTGGTGTAACGGCTTGCCTCAACTCCTGGCGGACGATTTCGGCAACAGATGCGACGGGCGGTTGGTTAGGAGGGACGCAGAGGGCCCGGAGTTCCTCACGCAGTATTTCCCTAATCATTTGTCGTAGGGAACTTTCACACACGGCAGTGTTCTGAGCTGCAGCACTTACTGCCGTGTGGTTCGGCAGGCGGTCAAAGTGTCGGTATCGTTGTCGCAGTGCGCGCTCGATGACAGTCGCCTCTCTTATGAATTCATCTACGGTTGTAGGTGGATTTCGTACAAGGCCCGCAAACACTGGTTCTTTGACACCCTGCATTAGGTGACGCACCTTCTTTGCCTCGGGCATGTCAGGGTCAGCTCGTCTAAACAGACGGATCATACCCTCTGCGTACATGGCGGCTGTTTCGTTGGGTTTTTGTGCGCGAGCCTCAATCAGTTGCTGTGCGCGATCCCGTCGGTCCGTGTTCAAAAATGTTGCGAGAAGCTGTCGACGGAAATCTTCCCAAGATTGGAAAGTAGCCTCGTGGTTCTCGTACCACGTGCGAGCGCTATCTTCCAGGGCGAAATATGCGCAGCCAAGTTTGTGCTGTTCATTCCAGTGGTTAGATACAGCGACCCGTTCGAACTGTTCGAGCCAGTCCTCGACATCCTCGTACTCTTCCCCGTGAAAAACTTCAGGAACACGAGGATGTTCAAGAGTCACCTGGGAGGGAAGAGTGGTCTGCGATGGAAGGGTAGCCGTGGATGTGGTAGGAGCTGCCATGCTGGTTAGAGGCGGAACAGATACGGACTCCGGACTTAGGCCTAGTAGGCGCCGACTGAATCGGTGCACCGGAGTCGTGACGAGGGGCTGGGTCTCTGGACTAGGTGAACGGGTCCGAGCAAGACTGTCCTGCATCCGGTTGTAGGCCCCAGCACCTCCACCAGTGTCACGACGTCAAAACAGAGGTCTTGCCGTAGAGACTGAGACGCCAGAAGCTGGTCGATCTTTTTTAATTAGAACGCGCAAGCGAGTTCTTCTTCTTCGTCCAATTCGTAGTCCTTCGTGGCACATGCACAACTGTCATCGTCTTTCTTGGGCGAGCACGTGACAATATTAGATAATCTTCTTCACAGGCCTACACAATGAACGGTCCGCCTATACATTGAGTTCTATGGGCGACATATCGGTGGTCAGAAAAACCCACGTACTGGCACCGGTCGTACGCTAAAAGCGGTTACGTTATAAGTGGTCTGCACAGTAAATGCTTTTTGTTGTCGGAGATGACCTTTCGAAGGTTGCCAAACCTTGCAAAGAGGTTTTGGAGCATATTGATGACACCCGCGAATGTTGCTTGCATCACGTGCCGGACTTCCACCCACTTTGTATGTGTGTCCACAGGTAGGTAGTAGTAGTGGCCCCGCAAAGTGAATGTGCACTGTGTTCCATGGTGTCTGGGGACGGTCCCAGGTAGGAATAACAGCTTTAGGCAGACTCTTCTGCATTGAATGGCATTCATGGCAATGTTGCACAGTTTCCTCAATCACATTCTGTGTGCTGGACGCGTCAGTTAAGGTGCTGAGCTAGTAAAGGACCACGTCCGGCGAGTAATGCTGAGTCGTCACTGGTGCTGAGGCCAGTGTCGAAGTTCCTTGTCGAGGTTATTCGATGCTATTGCTCGTTTTTGCATCTTTCCGCTTTTTCATGCAGGCTTTTTTAATGCAGTAGTTGCATTAAGCTATTTGAAACTTGCAGGTGTCCGCACTATGTTGTGCGTTACAACGCCAACAGCATTGTTTTTTCTTTTGGGCGGAGCTACTCGAGTGACCTTGGTTGTCAGTCTAACAGATACTTGTGCATGATTCATGAATCTTTTTAAATTTGGTTTTCACGTTCTTCTGCTCTTTGACGGATTTTTTAGCTCGCAATGGGAGGTCGAAAGCTTTCTTGAATACCAGCCTTTTTCTGCAAGCAGCTGTTGCTGGATCTACTCGTTTCAAAGACTCCGAAAAACGATCCCACAGCATTACGCCCAGAGGCAACGTTGTCAGGTTCGCCGCAGTGTCTGCGCTTGTCTCAAAATTAAAATCTGCCACCAGCTTAAGTGCCATGATGTAATCACTGATGGTTTGGTCATGCCGGTGGTCACGTCGTTGGAATCGTACCCTGCAGAAGACCTCAGATGGTTGTGGATCGAAGTGAGCCTTCAGCATCTCAACTATGCCCTCGTAGCTCCCTCAGTTAGGCTGCTTGAGTTGAACCAGGGTGAAGACGATGTCGTAAGTCTGCTCCCTGCACAGCGTTAGCAGATAAGCATGTTTTTTGGAAGCGTCATAATGCCGTTAGCCTCGAAGAAGAACTGTAGCCTCCCATATCAATATCTCCAGGAGCCAGAATGCTACTGAATTCAGGTAGCCGACCAAAGTCTGGCGTCGCCAGGTCGTTTCCTTGACGTCGGTGGAGTGCAGACGACTTGAGCCTTCCTCGTCGCCAAATGTTACATCTGTACAGCCGCTTGTGGCTGTAGACGTATTTAGGTAGAAGAAAAATGTAAAAGCTCAGAAGCATAGCTCAGACGTTGGAGTTGCTACTGGCCAGCATTCGACACCAGGCTCGCGCTCGTGCCACAGCACTAGTGCAGTCACGCGCGCTCTTCGTTGCAGTCATTTTCTAAGGCGACATGACAGTTCCGTCACACTGGTCCTACAGAACACGGACAATGACCCTATTACATGCCTCTTCAACTCTCTTAACCTCAAAATTCATTTCACACGATATGACACACCAGAAGAAAACAAGAAAAAAATACCACAAAATTTTTTTAGTCTCTAGCTTTCGACACAGCAGACAAGCAGCAGCAAAGCTTAAAACTTCAGACCCTTATCAAACAATCAAATCTTTAACTCACAATGATATTTTCAGTGACACTGTTGATGATTTTGACAGCTTCAGAAACTTTGAATGGACATGCTCCAGGTGTGTTAGCATCTAGTGTCATTTCAGAAAAACTTTCTACGATATGGTCAGAAACACGAAAAGCAAAACTGCAAGCAAAAATGCTTTTCATACGGAAAAAAACATGGATAAAATCCCAGAGGAAGCCTGTCTTTCACAACCTACCAAAAATATTGGAGCTCAGATAAATTCGATATCATAGTAAGAACCTATCATGCTGTAGCAGACATAAAAAATGTTAATAAAGATAAGCTCAATGTTTTTAAGCATACTGAGCTACTGGAACAGGGAGCAGAAGTCACAATTAAGTGCAATGCATCATCCTCCCCATAAGATAGAATTCAGTGTATACTGCGACAAGCTACCGGCAGGCCTGAATGACCGGCTTTTATGGGTAGTATGCAATCACCTGGTCGTACAGCTTGCCAACCAGCTTCAAATGTGAGGCTTCCTGTTCCCTGTAGAGGATGCAGTTTTTCTGCTGGGCCATAAGCAGACACAGCGGAAGTGCCAAGTCCTGCTCTAGCAATGATTCCTTCAGCCGCTGCGACGACTTCTTGGTGTTTCTCAACTGATGGAAGTAGCCTCCCTGCGAGCCAGTGCACATTAATGATTGAATGAAGGCATCAGCTCAACAAGAGCATGTAAAAGGACAACCAAAATGCTGCACAGTAAAATTGTGAGCAAGCACAGCTCACCCCCCTTCCTCCCAGCAGAAAGTCAAATTGTAAGAGGGAGGGGGGAGCAGATTTCCCTGAACTGCACCAAATTTCACTATAGGACTTCCTCAGAAGTCCTCTCTACCTTGTATTTTGCATGGAACACTACAATGGCTGAAGAAACACCATGGCCATGTGATCAGATCATGGGAAGCACCTAAATTAATAAGCCAATGCAGCCCTAAGCAACAGACACAAATTTCAGAGGCATCACTTTGGCTGACTTTCATTGGTAGTACTATATTGGAATACAGATCTCGAAGGCCATGCTTTTGTTTGCAGGACCCTGAATATTGTTATGGGTGTCGTACGCTAAGTTCTAGGTGTGTTCAGTGAGCGGAGAAAAAATTAACTTTTTACAAATTTTACATCCAGGCACTAAGAGAGAGTGCTGCTGTGCAGTACCGAACGGGATTCAAGAAAGGCAGTCAGGATGCGTGATCAAGGAGGGAAGGTTTTTCCGGAACAACATGGAAACTTGAAATTAACGGTGCAATTGGACAGGGCACTTGCTTATATTTGAATGGCACAATTTTTAAAATAACATTTAATGCCGAGGCCTTACATATTAAAACCACATTATGGCTACGAGGCAAACATGAACTAATTTTGATCACCTGAGATTCGTTTACAAGCAGTTAGTTACGCTACATTACTTCTAAAAGCAATGAGGCCATGCCATGTTGGCTACGAGTGTCTCCAGTCACCTCAGCTTTGAGGAGCTCCCCTCCACACATCGCCTCCAGTTGATCTTGAGTGGCCTGCTCAGTAGACTCAATGCCAGTCATTTTCTGTACTATTTCTTTGAGTACCAGCAGGTCCAGGCTTGTGAAAGAACGGAAAAAAAAGACGAAATTTTTAATGAATAATGGCACATGCATATAAAACTCTTGCTTGAAATTGATTTACCTTCTCTCAGCCTTCAGCTGGTTGGCCACAAGCTGAAGAAGCCCTGTCAGGTCAATGGAGTACTTCTTGAAGACAGCTCCACAGAAGCTGGCGAGGCCTGACAAACACAGGACAAAACAGTGAGCCCAGAGTGCTTGAACTGTTTCCTTGGCAGAGCCAGCACCCAACAAAATATAACATTGGGATATCAATTTGTTCCTACTAACATAATTTTAGGAGGTGTCAGCTACCCAAGTGCTTTAAAGAAGTGAATGAGAACAAGCACACATTCTGTGCTACATTTCATCTCAATCGAACTCAAAGCGATGTATACACAACTGTTACAGTTATGAGGTGTCTTCAAATAGTATCAAACCTTTGGTCAGCAGAAATACGCTTCTTGATTAGACAATACAAAACCCTCAATTCCCTTCAAAGTAGACTCCTTGGCAGTGCATGGACCTCTCCCAGTGCTTCAACCATGGTAAAAAAAAAAAACGTCTGAAACACATTCATCAGCCAGCCCTTTGCATTATGCACTATGTCTCCTCAGCTTAAAAAACAGCCAAAAGCCACACAAAGCCATACCGGAGAAATCTGGAGCCTGAGGAATTACAGCAACGTTGCGTCTGGTGCAAAAATCTTGAATTAGATGTACCGCATAGGCAAATGAATTGTCATGATTAAGCTGCAAATATTCTCCTGCCCATAGATTCGGATGTGTGCACCACGCAGCAACAAAAAAAAAAAAACGAATGTATCTATATAATCCTTACGCCTATCTCGTAGACAAGTTACCACAAACTGTGGCAAGACTGAACCTTTTTGACAAAAGTCCACAATTCCTCAATAATATTCTCATTTTGCCATGTTGAATGTCTGCCTGAACACAATTCGCTCCTTACTGATGAGCGGCGATTGTTGAAGGGATTGTACCACTCCTGTATTTAAGAGCTACTAAAGTAATCATCACCATAAGCTGGCTGAATCTTATCAATAGTTTCAGCTTGGGTATCACCAAGCTTTTGGTGAAATTTGAAGCAATATCACTGCCCATGTTGCTCTGTGATAACTCACTGGAATTTGATGGGCGACTTCCAGCAATAAAAACTTTCTGAAGCCACACACACACACAAAAAGAAGAAATCAACACATGTGCAAGAATGTCTGTTCCGTATTTCCAATAAAAGAAGCTTCCCCACTTAAAAAAAAAATCAATACTTCTTAAACACACCTCATATAACCATAGCTGCCAAGTTCAAGGATTCTGAATCTGGGAGATTTCAGCAAAAAAGGGGGGGGGGGGGGGGTGAGGGTTGCCCTTATTTTTTGGCACTAAAAGAAACAAAAAAATCTATTGCAAAAAACAAAGCAAACATCAGCATTCGTCTTATAATGGCTTCGAGTGGCCGAACACACGAAGGTAGGGTTTCCCATCAATGTGAGAGTGTTCCCTTGCTCCCGAAATTTCGCATCATCACTAGCAAAATGTATTTCCCTCAGAACAACTCACGTACGTCTCCCTGGGACACACGTAAACGGACGGACGGTGCAGCCGGCTGTCGCGAAAGCGCAGGTCAAAGCTTTGCTCGCTACTAGATTCTTTGGACAGGAATGCCAGAACGCTTCTAGCCTTTTACACATCTTTACCAATCCACCCCTGCGTTAAACGCGTGCCCTCAAAGCTCTTAGATCACTATGGCATCGCCACGACCGCAGTTTTGTGGGCGGCGGTTGTTGCAAACAGTAGTTTCGCTTTCAATCTGCCTGCGCACGTGCCTTCAAAACTAAGTCGTCTGCCTGCGCACGTGCCTTCAAAACTAAGTCGTCTCATGCTATCTATGATCGCATCTGCCGCGGTTTCGTCCACAGAATTTGTGTAAAAAGCAGTGTTGCTTTGACTGGTTGAACGTTCGATGCGCGCACTTTCGGAGTTCTGTCCTCATCCTCACATGATCGTATCAAGAACGGCCACGGTTTTTTCCACAGCAAAATGTCGCAACAACAACCACATGCAGTGTAGAAGACAATGCGTGCACTGGTCGCACGCATACATTTGAAGCTTCGAGCACGTTGCTCTAGGCCTTTGTTCGACAGTTTTCGTACTTAAGTTCATATCACCCACCACAATTAGTAAAGGTGTTTGGAACATTCAAATTTTGGCCTAACGAAGACAGTGAAATCTGGCCGGGGAATTTCACAAATTCGCATCTGCCGCAGTTACGCATCACTGAGATTCTACTGTACGCTTAGATGAGTGCCTCATAAATTAGTTTATAATAAAATGCGGTGGGTTCGCAAAAAACCTGGAAATTATTGACCTAATTTTTTGTCAATGCAGCCAGATCACACACAGAAATTTTGATTTCAGAGAGATGTTCATGACAACCATACAAACGTAAAAAACGGTCAAAATCCGGGAATCTCCCGGACAATTCGGAAGACTTGGCAGGTACGTACAACATTATAATAAAACAACCTAAATACAGTTAGAGAAAACATCTTTAAAAAGAACAGACAACCCTTTAGGAGCTTTGGACAACGAAACTTAACAGAGCAGGACTGGCCGAGTGAAGTAGTCAGTCAGCCATTTTTTTCAATGTCATTTACATGGCACCACAAAAAAGAAAGGTGTTTTTCTCATTTGCTATTAACTGTTGCCAAAGCACTCGGGAGTTTATAATTCTCTACACCAGTCAAAATCAAGTTCTACAATCATGAGCACTTCACTTCAGGGGATGATCACTAAACAAAGCCAGAAATGTGCTCAGCTAAAGGGGAAACAGTTATAACAGTTAGCAGACAACTTTTTCTAAAACAGTGACATGATTGACTAAATCAAGTGGACAAAAAAATTTCCAGTCAGAACCATGTCTGTTCATGACAATGAATGAACAGTGGTTGCCATCATGGTCTTTGTGGCTTAAGGAGCACAGTTATTCGTTATCTAAATAGAGACCGGAACCTCAGGCACAACAAAAGAACCTAGGTACCTATAATATGCCCTAAAAACTGCCATTCAGGCATAAATAAGCATTAAAAGCTATCGTTTAGGCATATATAGGCACAATTCATAATTACTTCAGTAGCGTGCTCAGGACAAATATTCAACTTCTAACAAACGCAGCAGGCAAATTCTGTGCTTAAGGAAAGCTAAATTTGTATTTTCCGTGAAAAGGAATAGCAAGAAGCACAATCATTTGAACACATTTAAGTGAAAGCTGAGGTGATTTGACATTGTAGGAAAGGCTATGAAAACAGTGACAAACCAGCATCATCTCAAAGTTTTTGGCCTTGAATTGTGCTTGCTTTCACAGTCAGTCTTTGCTTTTATATGAAAAAGAACGCTCAGCATCCACTGAAGTTAGTGAAGGGTACTTTTGGCCTAGCTCTTTCAATGCTTTAATTGCACCCAGAATACTTGTATCAGCACCACTCAAAACTTTAGACACTTGCTCCAGCACATACAATCTGGGATTCTTTCCAAGGCAGATTCAAGCTTTGAGGCAAACCTGCCAGCGACGGGTTTAATGGGGACGAGGCAAACCTTTCCTGCACGTCAAAAAAAAGGGGGGGGGTATCCTTAAGCTTTCCCTTTAAACATTGAACGTGATAGCGATCCTGTCCCTGATACATACTTCCACCCCTTAGCGCATACCTTTATTGCATGATGTTACTCGACAACTTTAACTTGTGAATTACTATACAGTATAATTGATAATGTTGAAAGTGACTTATATCAGTGAAGCTTTCACAAATACGAGTTTACAGATGTGGATATAAATATAACAAAAATGAATCTGTCACCGTGGAATGACCACAAAATACATGTTATTCGTGCAGATTAAGGGGTTATTTAAAGAGCCACTCACCAGGCCCCATGCCAAATTTTAGTTGAACTGTGTATGTTGTCGGGTGTCCGATGAGGATCATTTTGCCACAAAAAAAAATCTTTAATCGGTTCATCACGAGCGGAGAAAATGGGTTTCTTTGAAGCGGTGCGAAACGAGGATGAGAGAAGGCGAGCTCAAAACTCTTGCCGCTTCTCCGCGTAGCCTTCGCAAGCCAAACATCTTCCCCACCCTTTCAAGCATCCGACCAAGAGGTCACGTGCGCATGACATGCCCAAAAAAGTCCAACCCCCGAGCACGCGAGCAGCGTTGCTTTGTTGACCACCGTTATTTTGCGGTCTTCTGCCTGTTTCTGTGGGATGGTTGGAAAATGCTGGCTTAGACGCGGTAGACTAGATGAGCACAATGAGTGCACGAACGCATAGGAGCGTTCCATGACAGTCGTCTGCTCGATGCTATGACCGCGGGTGCACAAACGCATGCGAAACGCCGACACATTAGACCCGCATCTCGTTGCAATTCACAGGAGAAAAATGGAAAAAAGACACTCGCATTCCCTTATTGCGCCTCATTATTTATCTAGAGCTTTATTATTCTCTTTAAGTAATAAATTAATAAACTCTGCATGCCGTGTTAAAATTATTTTGCCGTGTCAAGAGCCACTGTTCGCAATGTCAGAGCAGAGTCATCTACGTAGAGGACCAACGTCACTGCATTGCCGTAAGCGTAGTGCCACTCATACGCGCACGTCATGCCTTCATTCTTTGGGCTCGCGCCAGCAGAATTGGGGGGAGCAGCGTTCATCTTCAAATTTGACCCATTTCCGCGGCGCTTAGCGTTGCGAATTTTGGCAGACGTGATCGTGAACGCCTCGACTATGCGCTACGCTTGTCAGCTCAATATTGTCAAACCTGGTGAGTGATCCTTTAAGTTGGCAGTTTCGTAACCAATTTTGAAAGCTTTATGCCTATGCGTGCTCCAGGGTGGACATCAAACTTAAAATATTGTTGACCTTTTTAATTTCTTCTACCCGGCTTCTCACATGGTTTGTTTCTCAATAGGCGAAGTAGCACAGTGATCCACTGGTCCATTGCCTGAGAAGGTCATTTTATGGCTCCTCTTTATTTCGCATTGCTCGGCAGGCTTCCAACAATATGAAAAACATAAATGCCAACAAAACATGTGTAGGCTGTAGTCGGCAGCGCTAAGCTAGCTCAGTTTCGGCTAACTAGCGTACGTTCTAGATACACAGTACCCTAGCCTTCCGAACGCAACCGCCGAGCTGCACTACTCTCGAACATAGCGATGGGGATCTTCAAGGAGCAGTGGATACACTAGCGTTAGCCTTTCCTCGCTTCGCTACAGTACACTCTAGCCACGCTCACGCAACCATGCTGCACTTCTCTCGAACCAAGCAACGAAATCTTTTAGGGGAGCCTGCTAACGCTATAGGAGCTAGCCTCGCTTTTCTTTGCTGGGTACAAGGCCCGCTCACATAAAAGCGCGTGTAAAGTGCAATGTTATCGGAGCATTGGCAAACGTCACATATGTCGGAGCGCATTGGCCGAGTCTAGATATATGTTGGCTGTGGCAGTGCGTCAACTTATGATCTGTTTCCACCGATATAACATGGTGTATGCGCGCGTCGACCCTACGTCGAACCATAATCGCGCGTTAGCAGAAGCTAAAAACATCAACGAAAAAACAGAAAAAAAATTGCGCGCTATGCACATGTTGTCATTAATATGGCCACACTAAGTGCTTCTTGTTTTCCTCCATATGAAGAGTTAATTTAAGAAAAACGTTTACACGACGAACGTGAAAAGGCATTTTTAGGCACTGAAAAACTCATAGGCACAAACCTTAAGACAGGCACTTATAGGAACAAATATGTGAATAAAATGTTTCCCATCCCTTAGTTCGTGTTTATATGTGAAATAGGCTCGAAACAGACTCCAAAAAGAAATAGGCATTTTGCCTAAAGTTCCGGTCTTTAATACATATGAAGAGTTAAATTAACAAAAACGTTTACACGACGAACGTGAAAAGGCATTTTTAGGCACTGAAAAGCTCATATAAGCACAAACCTTAAGACAGGCACTTATAGGAACAAACATGTGATTAAAATGTTTCCCATCCCTTAGTTCGTGTTTATGTGTGAAATAGGCTCGAAACAGACTCCAAAAAGAAATAGGCATTTTGCCTAAAGTTCTGGTCTTTAATAATAATAAATGAGCGTCCATGATGACATCTCGCCACAGTGCAAGGCTTAGGCATTTTCAACATTAGTCGCCATACTCACTCTGCAACCACATTGAGATGCTGGTGCCATCATGCTTCATACGATCCTTTTCGGGTGAGGAAAGAGCCTCAATAACACAGTCTGGGAGACCTACTGTCAAGGAAAGTCACTAGTAATAATATGTTCAAAGTGGTATATTGCACTGGCGGTCCCAGCTCATTTGAACCAAGATACAACAAAAAAAAATATGCCTCTAGGGATGGTCTACCTTTTGTTTATATGTGGGAGTAGTGTGTACATAAAACTTTTTTTTTTTCGTGGCTGAGCACTAATAGACCCTTTTCGAAATTCAGCGCCGCCTATCGAATGAAACCGAAAGCACATTTTTTCCGCCACGTCTTGTTCACCCAACGGACGTTCATTGGCGTACCATCTAACGCGGTACACGTCCTGCAGGAACACAACCAGTGTCCGTGTGCGCAGCAGGGAACCCTCATTGGCGTTGCTGGGACACACAGCCCCACCAGGTCGCACCACTGAACAAGATATGGAGGAAGAGCCATGCTGTCAAAACTGAATTTTCTAAAGGGTCTACTGACAAACTTGAATTAGCCGGCCTTTTTGCTCTTGTTTATATTGGTAAAATAATAATTTTATATTTCATGTCACCCGATATAACTTCAGATTCAAGCATTTATTTTTTGTTGAAATCTTTTTTGCCTGGTTGCTTTTTCGGAGAAAGAACAAGAGTGCACGAAATACATCAAGTATAAAATAGACCCGCCACTACTCCAACACAACAACCATTCTTTAGTTGATACATGGTTGTATTCTTTCATCACCACATTGTACAGGGCATCACGCTCCATGATGGAAATGTCAGCAGCGCGTTTTGAAGCACCTGCGTCAAATAGTGCACTGTCTCGTACAATGAACACACGCAGCCCTGTGTGAATCAAAGAATGCTCGGACGCGCTCACGTAGTGGCACGAGAGCATGTGCTTATTTCATAGTTGGCCCATTTCACGCACTTTTATTTTTTCCCGAGAAAAAAAAAGAACTAGGCAGATTTCAGTAACAAATAAATGCTCGATTCTGAGGTTATTTGAGCTAAGGTACAACATAAAGTTAATACTTTACCGATTCAAGTAAGAATAAAGAAATTGTCTAATAAAGTTATTTAATTTGCACTTAGTTACGGAAAAATATAAGCTGTATATACACGTGACAAACACTGATTATACCCAGACAGAACTTTTCTACAGAACATATTTAAAAAAAAAAAACATCTTGGTCCAAGTTAGCTGGGATAACCAGTAAGTCGTCATTAGCACATGACAAGCTACAAATATTGCTTTGAGTTTATTTGAAATCTCCAGCTTTTTTGCTGAAAAGTCAAGGAACTAAACTTATGAAAGCAAATAAAACGAAAAAATATGTAATTTCGGGGAAAAGAGCTTGCATTTTTTACTCGTACCTCCCCTTAAATCAATTTATTTATTTAATTTATTTATTCAGTGCCTGCATCGCCTCTGCTGGCATTACAGCAGGGGGGTATATACATCACTGGGTGAATTGACATTCATTTCTACACACAAAGCATGGTAAAAGTCATCATTACAGTGAATTTCTGCAATATTTGACGGAAGAGCATTCCACTCAATCGTGGTTCTACAAAATAATGAATAACGTTAAGTGCAGCCTTTAAATGGAAATTTAAGAACTTTCAAGGCATGGTCTCTTCTTCCTAAAATATATGATGGTAATGCGATATACTTGTTTCTGTGAATGCCTGGTTTTGAATATTTGAATAATAATTGCTGTGAAAAAATTTGAGCCTCAATGCTTTCTGTCTGTCCTTCAAGCCCTGCTAATGAAGTTCACGCTTACTTTCAGAAACACTGAGGTTTTTGTCATAATTCACCAAAGAAATTGAACAGCCCTATTATATATTAGTTCAAGCAAGTCAACTAACTGACGAGTATGAGGATCCCAGCTTACATTATAACCAAAAATGCATCATTAAAGAAGCATACAAAGAGATATTATAAGATTTAATGTCACTAAAACTGTTCAATCCAAATGCTATCCACTTTTAAACTGATTATATACTTTGTTTTTCCAGACAGGGACGTAGAGTACACAGTAGAGAAATCTAAACATGGAGAATCAAATAACAGTATAACCACTAATTATTACGATAATCCAAAGAGATTTTTGGATCTCACATTTTTAAAATGTGCAACTAAATGAGCTCACGTGCCAACTTGCTGCGAAAAGTTTAGAGAAACATGTTAAACTCATAGAAACACGACTAATTGCCTTGAGGATAATGTAGTGCTATAGAAATAATGATCGTAATGATCGCAAATGAAATGCTGGCACTATATTTGTTGGCTGGAGCTTTAAAACTCATCTACTGTGTCTTTCCCATAAGTCAAATGCTTTGCAGAGCTGCATAAGACTGCAATGTGGAAGTTATTAAATGCAGTGAAACCCCTATATAAACGAGATGCACAGGACAGCAATTCTTGTCTTTTATATGAGCTGTCTCTTATGATCAGGTTACCGCTTATGCATTTTCTTATCAGCCCCTTTTTAAATGTAGGCCCACTCATGTCTCTTATACCTGCTTGTCTCTAAGTGTGCGTCATAAAAGGGTTTGACTGTGTATGTATATCAGGCTTTACGCACAGCACATAATGATGATGGTTATTTCGGAAGCAACAAAAGTTCTGTCCCACAATGCTTCAATGCTTCATAAAATGCAATAAATGCAGCAAGACATGGGTGAACTCAAAATTATGGGGCCATGACACAGTCCTAGAACCAATTGATCTTTGCAGTGAAAAATAGAAGTGGGAGGCCTATTGTGCAATACTTCAAAAGAATATTTCTGTACAAGACGAGCCTAAGAAGTTTCCAGCTATAAGCCTCACCTAAAGCCAGCAACGGCGATTTCACCATGACAGTCACGTGCCGCATGAAGCAGAGTTGTCTTTCACCAAAGTTTCAGCCACTGCAAATCGCTCAATTCCAATGCCGAGCTGAAGAAAGCTAAAAATAGCTCCATTGCTTGTGCAGCCCGCCACAGAACAAAATCATTCACTGAAATGTTGACACTCACAAAGTAAGCAGCTCATTTAGTCGCGGTTCGCAAATGCACCAGTGTGGCTGGGCTCTCGAACTACTAGTACGTTTAAAAAAAAATTATAAACTCAGTGCTCGAGCAAATATGTTAAAATGTTGCTAGTTTGTTTGTCAATACACAAGGATTAATCCACATAACTCTAATTAATTATTCCACATAACACTGTAAGGATACAGGCAAGGACATCATAGGACAGCATTGTGAGGTACTTTAGCGAATCCACCACTGGCACAATGAGGTTGTCCCAAGTCTGGATCTGGGACAGGATCTGCATCACAGGTACAGTGAAGCACATGGAACTTAAAAGGAAGAAATAAGGCTTTCAAACTCACTTGGCAAGCAAAAAAGAACACACAGTCTTGTGATCCAGACTGTGCTCAAGCTCATCGAATACTCACGTAGTCAAAGAGGAAACAGGGATTACTGTGGCTCAGCTTTCCTATCTGACGGCCTGATGGCTTCACATTTTCTTTACTTAGACGCCTGAGAAACAAAACACAATGCCACAATGAGGCAGTTTCAACAGAAAGATTGGCACAGCTCCAAGGGTCACTTCATTCCTCCACACCTGAAGGGACAACTCGAAGGGCAATGAGGGGCAGAATCAAAACATTCTCCAAAGAAGTGCTCCTACAAATTGGAAAACCCAATCAGGCTCCACTAGCACACAATGCCTTCTTTTCACCCAATAATGCCGAGTGCTCAGTCGCATCAGTTAGTGTACGCCAATATTAGCCACTGCCAAAACTGTCATGCTACCAGTCACCTTAAGAAAGGGAAAGAAGACAACTACCCATTTGTAGCACGAAGCCACAAAAAAATCCGTACGTATTTCTCAGAAAGAAAAGCTTCTTAGTTCTTCTTAATAAGAAGACAACCTTGTGAGACATCTTGGGAGACATATCATAAAGAACACCGCACCTTGTTCAAGTCGATTAACCTTCTCTATCGCTACAATATAAGAAACTTAACTTTATTAATGAACTGTAAACAAGCGCCTCGGTTGTTAGTTTCTTGTACTTTTTTTGTAACATGCAAGGTGCACCCCCATTTTCTTATGTATGATAGTTAACACGTGCGATAACCTTTCAGTCATGAGGGAATGTTTCCGGTGTGCATATTTCTTTCCTGGTTCTACTTTTTTCTTTTTGCCCTGTAGGCTTCATTCCCACCTGCAGTAACAGTGCCAAGTTGATAGATGCATATGCTGTGAGCGGGGGCGCAGTGGTCTAGTCAATGTATCTTATTTTACGAAATTGTGCTTATTTCTAAAGCACTCTTCGAATATACTATAACCGTACAATTTACTCATAAGCAGTGTCAAAGGACATTGGTTCCTAATGCATACGTGAATATATGGACAGTGCTTGCACCTTTTAGGCAACCAAGTCGTACTCTTATTTATGCTGAACTGACGCTTGTCCCCCTGTTCAACCAGCCGCTCAGCTGGTTGAACCGGGGGACAAGTGCAAATCGCAGACAGGCCATCGCACCCAAACAGTGAAGTTTGTGAGTGAATGACGCTGTAGTATATCACACCTCGCCAAGTTCACTTAGCTGAGAAGTGTTGGCACGGTGCAAACGAAAAAAGGTGCGAGGCCCGTGCGCTGATCGCGACGGCTGCTGCGGCGCGCAAATGTTTCCCATAAGCGTTTACACACCCATAGGCAGCGCTAGTGTGCTTCAAAAAGGTCTATTCACGGAAGCACATTCAGTTACGCAAAAAAAAAAGTGAGTCGTGACGTCATAGCACGCTTGACCACGTTGGCACATCGAACCCGCCAGCGCATTCCCAGTGTAAAAAAAAACTAAGCAGATGAAATGTAGAGTAACAGGACTCTAAAAAAAAAAAAAAAACTTGACAAACTTCAAAATGCGTATGAACGTGTTGAGATGTTTGACGAGGAATGCAGGGAATGTGTACAGACCTTTCAGGGGCGTCAGGCGGCTGGCCGCGTTAAAAGGGACGTGGCAATGAAAATTATCTTTGTTATTTAAGAAGCGAGATGGATGACATTTGGCATACAGATGTCATTTGTTGTGCTGATATCATAACTGCAATCAGTTTTGAGCTATCTAATATAACTTTTGAGTTACAACACTTGATAGACTCATTATCATCCCAAAACTAATTAGCTAATTAGACACAAGCTCGTCGAAATTTTTTGATAACAAGGGTCCATTTTGTGCCGTAATGTTATTGGGTTTATTTTTAATATTTAAGTAAGTACAGAAAATTTTTTTCTGAAATGTCCTGAACATATTGTCTTACTAATAACTTCTACAAAAACCCAATTACAAAAGTCTGTATCCCGTGCACACAAATATGGTCAGCTTTACCGCACTCACCAATGTCTCAGAATCCAAGTGCAGGAAACGAAATGGCCATAGCTTATTTTGTTGTGAAATGGCACAGAGATGACTGACATTAACTGCTCAAAAAATTAAACCTGAGAAAATGAAGTTAAAAGAAACTAGCTAGAAGTGTATAAAACACAACTCGGAAGGACACTGGCTTTATTTTTCATTGGAGAAATGCATCTTTGTGGCTATCTTGAGTTCCAATCTGTCCTCTTTATGATGATGCCAAATATGATGACACTTTGCCAAGGGAAAGCTGCAAATTCGCATTTTGCTATGCCCAATATTCACATAGCTTTTAGTAAAATAGCTTTAGTAAAATGCTCGTTTTTCAACTTCTATTATTTTGATCTAAAATCACACTACCATGTAAAACATAGTCTCAGGAGTACAGAAAAAATTTAATTGAAAAACTGAACATCTTGACCGAATTTGCAATTCTTATTGCCACGTCCCCCCCTTAAGCCTAATTCAAGGACTAATGTGGTAGAGTCCATGCATGGCCTCGGAGATGTGTATCTAAAAGTGGACCCCTGTGGTCAGCATTTGTTTTGGCAATAAGCATTCAGTCTTTCTCATTTGTGCCAAGAGTTGTGAAAGCTGCATGGCATCAATATGGCGCTGCAGAAAAAATGTAAACAGGCACTCCAGCCAACCAGGAGAGACCGAATCGGACACCGCGAGAATAGTTCTCCTGGATTGAATTGGGTTGTCAATGCAGACAGATGACACGCAGAAATTTCGATTTCGAGGAGATTTTCCTGGCAACAGCAGAAACATTAGAACGGGTCAAAATCCTAGAATCTCCTGGAAAATCCAGGAGACTTGGCAGGTATGCTTCAAAATACATTGTATGTTTTAGCTAACACATTCTTATCTTAGGCATTGATGAAGTCGTTTCACCCACATAGAAGCATTATTTGAGTCATTAATAAAGAAATAGTTCTGCGGCAGACATCAAGCCAAGCTGGTCATCTGTATCACACTTTTGGAATCCCTAAAAGTTCATTCTGTTAGAAGAAAGAGTAAGCCTATCATTTTAAGGGAATTCTAGTTCCTTTCCTACAATGTAGAGGAAAGGTCTGAATGATGTTTTTGTGAATTATGCAAGAGTCAAAAGTGATTAGCAGATTCCCTAGGCATCTTACTGGTCTTTTAAGAATTACATCCAATCCTCTGATCATGTTCCATTCATTACGAAATCAGCACATCTGTTCAGAACACCTATCTATAGACCTTTTTCATGAGTATATTCATTTATGGGTTTGCTGATCGATTGTTCTTAAAAACAAAATATCTTTTTTGACTGCACAATATCAGTGATGAACTTCAGCTGACTGAATTATTATCCTACCAGTTCCTTCAGCTAAACCATAGAACGCACACAATGCATAGATCATTAAATAGTCACAAGTTACAGTGCCACATGGCTAGGTATAGTATGCGAACCTTTTACACCATAATATCTTCTATTGCTGCATGACACTGTCATTCCCCACTAAAAGAGAACCTGCAGAGGCGGCAGCTAGCACACCTTGTACACAGAACACCGTTACCAAAATTAGACGCTTTTTTCCCTTTTGAAAGAAGTGTCTACACTGTGCTACATGTAAATACCTCGTCCTTCTAAAGCTGTACAATTTCGCATACTTTTAGGAATAGCCCAACCTGCACATAGACACGAGAAAAACACTCATTGTGCTCTTCGATATCAATGTACTGATTAGACTACACCAAAAAACCTTTATGACGCAATACTAACAAGCCGAATTCTCAACACCGATACTTAATGCACTTGACAGAATAACACCTTTATCAACATGCACTAATGATAGAATTCACTCTAAGTAACTAGCTGAAAACCACCTAAAAGCTAAGTAAGACAGCTCATAGTTTCATAATGTGCTAGACCCATCTTAAGCATATTTTTTTACTTTTCTGATGATGATGATGATATGTGGGGTTTAACGTCCCAAAACCACCATATGATTATGAGAGACGCCGTAGTGGAGGGCTCCGGAAATTTAGACCACCTGGGGTTCTTTAACGTGCACCCAAATCTGAGCATTACTTTTCTGAAGCACAGTTGGGAATGTGACAAGCACAAAAAAGGCAGTTGGTCATAAGCACTGAGACCAGTAATATATATGAAGGTGTGAAGTGGTCACACAACAGTTCAAAATTATAAACCAGATCCCATGATACCTACAAGCATTTCATGCTTAATACGCTAAATTACTGCACTGGCACTGAAGCTTTTGACAAAAAGGCATGGAGATTGCGCTATTCATGGCTTTTTACAAGCTACAACTTGTAGAACTGCCAAATGCAGACCGTTAGCGCAGTAACTGTAAACACAGCTAAGACTAAGAAAAGGAAAATGCAGCACTAAATTAGCAAAATCTGGTGCAATCACTAGGCACAGCTGTTTTAAAATTCAAATGATGGACTTCAAGATTATTTTGCCCTTATTTTAAATTGTGTAATTAAGACTACAGCAATGACGCGTCCTAGTTATAACAAGCACCATCCGCACTATTTCACTTCCTTCTGTGTGCTTCGGAAACTCTGCAGTGACAGCTAGCAAAACGACAGTGAAAGAGTGGCTTTCATGCAACCTACTTTACTTTACAGTACTTCATTGCACTTGGTTCAAAGTGAAGGTAAATAATTTCATAACAGTTTTTAGCAGGGCATGTAAAGGTCTTGAAGGCAAAAATTAAAGAGGCTTCATGGGCTGTACATTACATTCCCGAGGGGTTTCAAGAACACGTATGCAATCCATTTTCAAAATAGGACCATTTGCAATAAACCTAAAAAAAAAAGCCGTAAACACAGCACGTGGATCACAGCTGTAATTGACAAACGCCTGAGAAGAAACTAGGTGCCCAAATTTTTTTTCCCATTGCCCCTCGAGTCGTCGCAAAGTCTACGTAAGTTACCTTACATATTAGCAACTTTCCTTCCTACCTGGCCTAAACACCACACAGTGTGACCTATGAGATCTTGAGTCACCTTCTCCAAAGTCATTCCACCACACATAAGATGCTGTAGTGTGCTCAAAGCTCCAATGAACTAAAATATATTTACTTAGTAAAGAGGCCATAAAAATCTTCAAAATAATAAACCGCTGTATCATCTCTGGTGAAAAAATTACATACTGCAGAAAGTACTTTGATGTCGACAGCTCAGCCAAATCTTCACGTCATGCATGGCAAGGAGAGTTCACCATTGGAGGGCAAAGCTGCTACTTTCTCAACAAACCTCTGTTCAAACAGAGGCCTGTCCTGGCTTTCTTAGGAGTGACTATAGTTATAGCGCGAGAACAAAATGACGACACAGAGACAAGGACACAAAGAACACTACCGCAAGAGTTCCCTCTAGTGTATATTTAGGAAACCCTATGTTTTAGCCGTACCCCTTCTGCAGCTTCAAGTGCACTAGTTGGGACAAACAACAAAAAGCACTAAACAGCATGTGACAAACTTCAGTAACTTCGTTCATTCCTTAGGAAATTTAAAAATCGACTATACAGGGTGTTTATATAAAAAAAAACAATGAAAAACAAACCAACTGCAAGCTTGTATGCAGATGGTGTAGATGATTTCCTGCTGCATCCACACTGCTCCAATGCTCTGAAGAGGGTGATGAAACAGGTGTTTCAAAGCCACAACATAAAGCATTCAATGCAATGCAACCACTCTTGCTCCTAACAGATTCGTTTTTGTTTTAACTGCTGAAGTTTAGTACACTGATGGTCACTAGAAACTGCAGCTACAGACAAGCACATGAGGCTGTGCATTACTTACAAGCTCGGGTACTCTGCCACACTTCTGAAATAGGATACATATCTCAAAATATAGAGCTACGCACCATCTCTAATTTCCAAACAGCTGTAGCGAATGAGTAGTATCTTCATCCTAACGTCTACAATAAATGGCAATAACTTCAACAGCGACATATGACCCCCCTTACGCTCCTAAAGATGTACTGGCCCTGTTGCCCACTTAAGGGAAAACTCGGAGCATTTTGTAATGTGCTCAGAGTTTTCCCCTAAGTGTGAAACAGCCTGAAAAGTACCATGTAAAAAAAAAGCCTCAACACTGAAAATAGTAAACGTGCCCGATACACAGTAGAAAATACAATGTTCTATTTCTAGCTTAAAATCATGCAAGTCACCACTGATATGAAATAGGCTGTCCCTATTTCAGAGACACATAACCTAGGTGATCACATGAGTGCTAGAGATTTAGAACACTTGAAGCTAGATAAAACAAGGCCACTTGAGTCATAACACCATGCATAAACACTGCAAGTAGCACTGTCACGCACTTGGTTTTGCAGATGAGAATATGCTAGGGAAATATTCATTAATATACCTGTTGCTTCTATTCTGCATCATATCCTGAGTAAAAGGCGCTACAAATGCTTGTCTCCTAGATAAGAGGCAAAAATAAACTGCTGATGTTGCTACTACAAAAGGAAGATAATTACTATTAGTACAATATGAATTATGTCAAGCTTGTTGAGATGGTAGTTAGTACACGTTTTGAAACAGTGTAAATCGAATGATTAACAAAGACGAAAAAGCATAAAGGGTTTCTTGCCTGTGTCTTTCGCTTATCATTTGATTCATGCGCTTTGTTCCCAAAGGTACACAACATTTTAGTGAGCGAAGAGCCTGACAAAACCGTCGCCTATTTTTATCCCCGCTTTTTAAAATGGCAAGATTACCATTAGGTTCATAGATCACTTCCACCCCCAACGATCACACGCCACTCTCTTGCACAGGCACTTGAAGATGACCATGGAAGAACTGTCTCGGGCACAACACAAGCACTGGTCACCACAGTACACCACACATTCACAGGATCTTCACTTTATCTTCTCTAAAGGAATGCACCAGGACTTGGTAGTCTGCTTCAGGGAGCACTTGATGTTCTTTAAGCTTGCTCACGTTGAGGATAGACTGCGCAACTTCAGACGCTGAGAAGTGCTTGAACGCAGGCGAGTGCTTGAACGCCGGCGAGGTGAGGTACGCCAATTTCACAAGCAGCTTTAACAACAGGTTTTCCTCTTGCATCAGCATGTATCATCTCATTTCTCAAACAGTTGCGGCACATATTGTGGTTGGTCGGATGATTCCTACGATGTGCAGCGGCATCTTCATTGCAATGGGCACCACTCTTATGAAAGACAACGTAGTGGTAGCAGCTGCCAACAAACATTCTTGCGATGACGAAAGGTGAAAATATTGCTGGGCCATTCCACTTGCACGTTGATAGGTTTTGCCAGAATTCTTGTAAGGTGACTTTCAAGGCCTATATATTGAATAGCTGCCCATCTTCTTCTTGTTACGCTTCGTCAAAACTCGTTCCAATACTTGGAATGCACCCCTTTATGAAAACTTCACTGCAGCTTTATAAACTCCAACTTGCACTTGACTTGTAAATGATGTTCTACTGAGCCCAGGTGACGCTGCTTCTCAAGTCTTGGAAAAAGGGTGCTTCACTGTCACTGCTCACATAACTTGTCATGGAACAGGTGCCACAAAGTATGAACATGATTTTTACTGCTTGACAGGCTACTCAGCGCAGTGGACCGCTTACTCTTCGTTGAACACCAATTGTAACAAAAGCTTCGGCATATGGCAAACAGAGTGACGACAATGGAGAAACCTTGAGTGTATAGCCTGGAACAACCTTGATGCAACAAGCCTAGCAAAAGACGACCTTTTGTAGAGCCACTTCTAACAGAAGGTGCCAAATCACGTGGGCAGTGGAGCTTCCAGTAGATCGTTGGGGCCATGAAATAAGGCGATGACAATGTCTTCATCACACTCCAATGTGGTGCCAGGAGTGGCAAGAAGCAATGGTTTAAAGGCAGGACTGTGGAATTCCCTGGTTCATCAGACAGATTGGACATGAATTCATTCCGCTAGCATTGACATATTGATTCCACCAGCATTGACATCTATTTTGCCACGAATGTAGGCTATGCAGCACAATTCCTATTTGATGTTTTGATGAATGCTTTGATGAATGCTCAAAGGCAGTAGAACTTTCTTTTTCGTGTGAGCCTCATTTGGATTCTGTTGTAATTGCCGACGCAGGAACAGGAGATGATGTACAGCATTTGGCGATGAGGTTGAGGCTGGTCGGTGGTGCAATTGAGAACAACTTTTCTTCGTTGCTGATGCAATGGAAATGGACAGACGAAGAAAGGCACGTGAGACGCCCAAGCTGTCAGCGCAGCCGTCGAAGAATCCTGATGATTTCTCGGCGTTCCGGGAATACCGCAGGTGAACGAACATGAGGTTGAAGTGCCCGTCAAGATGCGACCAAGACCGCAATCATCCTGCTGGAGCTCTGAGCAAAAAGGGACTTCAGTATGCGTTGTGTGCATTGCTGATGGTTTCAATGATAGAGCTCTGAGCAAACACCACAGAACACCAGCCAAGAGTAAATTTCAAATAAAGCATTCTGCCGAATGTTGAGTGGAACTAAGTTGCTTGCGTGAAGAATCAGTTGCTGCATTTAGCTTCCATTAAATAATTCCTGTCTTCCATTACACTTCAAGAACAGACTTCAGCGTAGACACAGCCGAGTGCGAACATACTCCATTGATAACAGCATCAGTCACGTTAATCAGCCCCCCAACCTAACAATATATGACAACCAAGGTCATTTCGGCCCTAAAAGCAAACACTACAAAATTAATTACTCGTTTACTGTTGAGCCAATTCGGGACAGTGAAACCTATACGTATAACGAAGTATGGTATTTACTCTATTGGAACGCTAATTATTTCTTTTTCAAACTTTCATCGCTTATTGTTGATTTCTCTGTTAGAATCGAATACTAGCAAAAACAAAACAAAAAGATACCATGCATGCTACCTCAATGTAACCGTCCAGTTTCAACAGTTCTGGAATACATGCTGCTAGAAGTTGAACGATTTTCTTTCAAGCATTCCTCCGGCATATGCCAGCCATGTTAGTGGTTCCATTTATGTGTAAGATAATTTGATAAGGAATTTCTGCTCTTCTGCTTTTCAAATAATGGCTACGCGCTCCAACAAGCACAACACCTGCTTCAAATGGACAGCCATTCAGATGACACAAAAAGTCAGAAATTGTGAAACTACAAGGCAGGTTACGTTTAATAAACTCACAACCCATGGATCTCCCATGGATTAACGTTAAAGTGCAAACCACGAAGGCTCTTGTGTCCCCTGTACTAGCCATCATGATGAAATAGAAAGAGTGGAAGAGTCTGTTATTTTAGTAACTGTTTAATTTCTAATGTGCTTGAAGGAACCGGAGATAATGTCATCTAAAAAAGGGATAGTGATACAAAGCATTTCAGCGAGCATTAAACCTCCGAAAATGATAAGTTAATCGATGCTGCTAAAGATGAGCACTTTTTTTTTAAGCTGCAATATCTCACAAAGGTATTGTTCTGCCACACAATTTTTTGTTAATTCGCGGTTTTATGATTTTTTTTTCCCATGTGAATTCACTGAAAATTTCCTATCACACTACAATTGAGAAATATAGCATAATGTTAATGGAGACTGCAGATATGACTTGTAAAGCAGCCAAGCTCCTAAACTGCCAGGCTCTACAGTGAAAGAACCTTTGCCAGATGGGCATGTTTTCTCAACCAGTATTCAAAAAAGAAATGTCACAGGATACATACAGCACTGCTTACAGCCCTAAAACTTGAATTTCAATAAAACATCTGACATAATGAATGAAGAAACACATACTTCATTATGTATTTGATCTTCTTGAGCGAGTCTGCTTTCACCCTTATAAGAAGAGGATGGCTCTTGTAGGCAGTATTCTTCCAATGATGGTAAAGAAGATACCTGGAGGACAGAAAAAATTAACTGATCAAAAAACACACTCCAGAGACTAATCCCTCTCGACCCCAATATGAAAACCTGTCATGAACATCGACTCTTCGACACATTTAGAAAGTTGCACATATATTAAACAAAATCTGAAAGAAACTTATCTCAGCATGAACAGCACATTTTGACAAGCTTGCACAGGAAGCAACTAGCATGACAACTTGCAGAAGTGTGTATGTATATGCTGTAAAACCTACGCACTTTTTTTCATCATCAAGGGTCTTCTATGTTTGCATACTGACTCCTTTTAATTAACACTATGTGACACTGTTCGAAAAGGTAAATTTTATGTACAGCATCATCAACAATCAAATGCATGAATAAAAAGAAAAGCACCGCTCACCTCTGCTGGTAAGGATAGAGTTTCACAAGAGACCAGATCTCATCAGCAACACAACAGTTGCATTCAAGAAGCGACAGAGATGGGAGCAACGTCTCTCCAAGCAATGTGAGCAAGTCAAAACGGAGGTCTGGATTGGCAGAGCCCTTCTGGTGGAGAAATGCTCGTCCCAGACGCACAATTTTCACGATCAGCACAGGATCTATGTGCATCAGAGGACCCAGAGCCATGAGCATGGGCAGCACCAGCGTACGAAATTCCTCAAACGTCTCCACTAGGGGCAGTGGCCGCAGGCCTCCTGATGGGGCATTGTATGGTCGGCGGAAACCTTCTGGCAGCCCACTGTGCCTGTTAGCAAAAACAACACAAATGTTACAAGGAGCTTGCACGCACAAACAAGCACAGCACACTGATTCTTTTCAACGCCCCATATTCATGTTTTGAACAAGCTTTCTGTGAGAGCAAGCCGAACGGCAGGCTAGGCCTAATCGGCGTAGGTTGCGTTTTGGTAGCAGTAGTGTGCGGTATGCCGTATTTACTCGATTCTACCGCGCCCTCGATTGTAACGCGCACCCGATTTCCACAGCGAAAAATAAGAAAAAAACGTAAGACATCGATTGCAACGCGCACCCATTTTTCTCGCTGGCCCGCAAGATCACACCACTTGAAAAAACGACTCCTTTCGGGAGCGTCTTCCATTTAAATATGAGGGACGGGCGAAGCTTGTGCCCATCTGACGTGTAACAGAGCATTGCCGTCACTGTAGTTTTACCGTGGACCAATGTCAGCACGTGAACTGAAGGTTGTGGTGCCAGGAATGTCGAAGTAAAGAGGCGTCTGATCGGCATTCCCAATTTGCCCAAGCAGGTAGTCGTTGTTGCACCGCAAGTTTAGGACGAACCTCTGAAAACTGTGAAGCTTTTCATCGTACTCCTCCGCAAAACTTTTCGCATATGCATGTTCCCCTTCGAAGGGAAAAGCTTTTCCTCTTCATAAAGTTAGTTAGCCAGCACCTGCTCGCTTTAAACTGGCTCCGCATTACACCTTTTTCTAAAACTAATTGCATAGCCCGCACTTGGAGCAGTTCTGTCGTCACGGGCCACTGCGCCGCTCGCTGCTCAAGCACATACTCGCCGAGCAGCTCTTTAATTTGCGGAAACCGACCCTGCTGTGGTCCACTGAAGCTTTTGCGTGAAGCTTTGCTGTCGACAATCTTCTGCTTTTGTTTCCGCCGGTCCCGCACGCACGTTTCGGGAACTCCAAACGACCGCGATGCGGCCCGATTTCCGTCCGTTTCTGCACACGCGATGACTTTTCTTTTAAAAGCGGCATCGTGGTTGCACTCGAGTTTTTGGAGTCGGCCCTTCCACGCTGTCGATGCTAATGCACTACTAGATGACGAACTCCTCAGCACACGTACGAAGTGCCGCACATGGGAAACACATAGGCAGAAATGGCCAACGCGTTATGCCGATGTACGTAGGGGGCGGCCATTTTGGATTTGCCGATGGCAATAGATTGACCGTAATTTTTTGTTCGTACTCGACTCTAACGCGCATGCGATTTATGAACTCGCTTAAGGGGGGACGTGCCTTTCGGAACGAACTTTCTTGTTTCTGGTTAGATCTTGATGAAAATTGGCACAGAGACTAAAAATGACCTCATAATGCTTCCATCTAAATTTCAAGATGATATCATGAAAACTTTCCGAGAAACAAATAATTTCATTACTGGACCTCGTGGAGCGGCAGGAGAGTTTAAAAAATGACATAGAAAGTTGATAAACACTGTGTGCAGAGGTGAATGTATGCTCTAGGGGGCTGCGTTTTCAAAATAATTTTTTTGCAACACTAAAATTTGTAGTTCATGTTTTCTCCACTGATACTTCAATGAGCACATTTGCACTACAAACAAGAAACCCTACCAAAAATTTTTAAAAGGCTAAATTTTAAAAATAAAAACGCAGCCCCCTGAAGCACAGTTCAAGGAGCATTACAAAAAAAACAGAATCAAAATCTGTCAAGTAGTTGCAAAGATATCTGCTCCACGAGCTGAGCAACATGCCAAAAAAACAGTATTGAGAAAATGAGGTTCAAAGTCTTGAGTCACGGTTTACATGCCTAATAGGCACCAGGGTTGTAGTCCTTAGTGTCCTTTGCAGTGCGGCGTCGCTTGGCCATCTGACCTTTAGCCTGATGAGCTTTCGCAGCCTTTTTTTTCCGCACGGCATCTTTTTCGGCTGCTCTAAGAAGTGCATGGCGTCCAGGTTGGAGACCAAGAGATGTGCAAAGTTGGGTGTAGGCATGGAGGTTCCCAGCATTATACCTACAGATTGCTTCACTGACAGCAGTTTCTGCGGCTATCAATGAAGCATGCTCTTCTTTGGGCAGAATCGACCAAATAATTGAGTGCAGGCTTTCGGCAGCATTTTGAGTTTTTTTGCCCTGGCACCGCGCAAGAAGCTGTGGGTCCGAAAGTCGCTGGTACACAGGCAGCAGGGCAGCGGCAACGTGTCGTCCCAGGTGGTACTTATGGGGTGGCTGCGGTTCACCTTTAGCTTCTGCAGCATGGTGTCTGCACCAGCTATCAGGACCTGGTGGGCAAAGTTCGTGGTGTTGATCCTGGTCAGTCGAAGTGGTGTGGTAGAATGTAGCCATGACCGCTCGCTGCATATCCTCCACTTCAGCATGCTGCCTAAGGGCTTGGCCATAATAGGCAGTCAGTTGCTTGATCAAATTTTGTGTAAGGCCACCTTTTCCGCCGATAGGTTGGTCTTTCTTGCTCTTTATGACGATGGCCCGCAGGGCTGTGCCCATCCTCTTTTTAACATGATTGATAGAATCTTCTTTCTTCAGGGGTATAAAACCGTAAGTCTGGTCCTGACACAGAGCTAAGAAAGTGCGGCTGTCGCCATCGCTAACGATGGTTGTGTAGCGCAGGTCATTTTTTTTTTAGTGAGCGCCGAAACAGTATGAGGGCCGCTTTGACTTCCATTTGGCCCGAGTTTGCCTCTGTGTTTTTCTGGCAAACATGTGCTTCCTTCCATTCACTGTAGCCGTCGTCACCTTCTTTGGGGCCCACAGCACATCCATGACAGTAATTGGACAGGACAACACTGTCAAGCACTAATCCAGTGTAGAATTCAATGACCGTGCCCACGCCGATGTGGGACGCGTGGCCGCGTGTCATCCACATCCCGTCGTACACCACCGTGACATTCTTGGTGGGTGTTCCCTCCATTTGGCTGTACACATTGCGAACGGCTGCAACAGCGTCGCAAAACACACGTGCCGCGGCTGCTGCGCCAGCAGCCTGAAATTCCCCCTTGAGATGCCTTTGAAAAGTCTTGTGGTGAATTCCCCTATGTGATACATTCATCACAGACCAAAAATCACTGAGTGCAGCTGATCCCTTTCCAATAGTTTTTATAACTTGCATGGCCCGAATATTTACTTAAAATGACTTGCTGTTTTCCATTTGCGGCGACGACCACGCATTTTTCGCGTCCGCGTCGCAAGCAGTGCAGGTGAGCACCATTTTTACCGCTAACCCGTGCTTAGTTCCGTGCTTCATCTTGAGTCCCGGCTCTTTGCACTGCGGGCACAGGGCATTGCCAAACAGACCATTCAGGGCCGCGCGTTGCACGAGGAAAAACTCATCTTCGTCTTCCGTTTCGATGTCACTCTCGTCCCCTTGGTCCATCAGGGACATCTTGCGCTCCGTCGCAGACACTGCTCTTAGGGACTCCTGAACAGCCGCGGCGCGTTCGCGAGATGCCTCCGCTGACACGAAACGAGGCTCTAATCGGGCCCGATTCGTGCTACTGGTGGTGCTGGTAGACGGCCTCGCATCCTCGCGCGAAGTACTTGGCTGAGCATCCGCGATGTCTACATCCTCGCGCGAAGTGCTAGGCTTAGCATCCGGGCCGTCTACATCCTCGCGCGAAGTGCTTGGCTGGGCATCCGCGATGAATACATCCTCGCGCGAAGTGCTAGGCTTAGCATCCGCGATGTCTGCAGCCTGCGCGGAACGACGAACGGATGTGTCCTCAGACAGCACAAAGCACTGCTCCACAGGCATATGAACAGTTTCGTCGATGCTCGCGGACGATGCTCCGTGCGTGTTTGTGCTCGGCTGCGAGTCCTCGTCGTGCCGCACGCCATCGTCGCTGCTCGCAGAAGTTGCCGGACTGAATTTCTTTTTCACGATCCGCGGCTTCGGCTTACGAGCACCAAATTGCTGCGCAGTCTTGCGTTTCTTCTTGAACGATCGCCGGTCCATGATCGCATGCGGGAACTGATCTCAAAACTGCAATGCGCCAAACTGGATAACAACATTTTTCTCCTTTCACGAGCGCCGGTCTTATCGCAGTGCGATGCGATCTCGAAACCACGCCCCGACGAGTTGAAACCAAATGCAGTAATAGGCCCGTCAGCGCGTAGAGCAGACGACCTTTGCGCCGATTGCTACAAGCGACCGCACGAAACCACGCCGCGACGAGTTGAAAACTAATGCAGTAAGCGGCCCGTCGGCGCGTAGGGCAGACGATATTTGCACCGATTGCTACAAGCGACCGCACGAAACCACGCCGCGACGAGTTGAAAACAAATGCAGTAAGCGGCCCGTCAGCGCGTAGAGCAGACGACATCTGCGCCGATTGCTACAAGCGACCGCACGGGCGACCAATGCGGAGCCGCCGTACAGTCACGTGACGCGCGTCGCCAATCGGAAACTGTTGTGATACCTTTACACTTTGGCTTGCTGTGGGCTTGCTCTTGCCTGGTTCAGCCGGCCGAAGCGGCAAATTTGAAACGGAAGAATCGCGCTATCCATAGAGACAAAGATGGCGGCGCTAGGTTACGTGGTTGCGGAGATATCGCGGTTCGAAAAACGCCGTTTTTTTCGCAATTTCCGTGAAATTCATCGCCACCCTAGCTTCGATAAAAATTTTTTACGACATTTCTATGCTGTTTTCAGGGACGAAACTTCGAAATTAGATAGAAAAGGGGTCACAGAATGTGAAAATGAGATTTTCAGAAAATCGATTTTTTGGCCAAATTTCGCGATGCCAAAGCCGCGTCCCCCCTTAACCGGAAAAAAGATGCACGTTAGATTCGAGTAATTACGGTAAGTTGCAGTTTAGTACGGAACTAGCGAAACTCTTTGCAGTGGTAAGGAATACATTTCGTTATTGAAAATAAGGGACGCATGTATAGCACTCGAATGATGATTTGAGATTCAATGGCCTTGTGTTGAAATCGGGTCTGCGCCTGCAAAATTTAATGATCAGTGTCTTTCAGTGTGCGAAATTTCGGACGTGACTCGACATAGTATCTGTGTAATGCGCATAATCGAGGCAGTCCGAGAAGCAGTCGAAAAATTATCACGATGATACTTTCTTTTGCCTTTTGTGTTCACTCCGTTGGCAACGCGACTCTTTAGACATGACTTCACATTTTTCCATCATTCAGAAATTTGAATTGATGTAAGCACTACGCATCGCATGCTTATATTCTCGCATGCGCGAGGCTTCATGCTCAACACGCTTTGAACAACTGCGGCACTTGAAGAAGTTTGTGTTTGTTATAGCGCAGTACCGCTTATAGTGCGTATATTCACGATTCCTCTCACTTACGTATGAGTGGTCTATACTGTACGTCTATTCAGTCGTTTCGAATACTTCAAAATTTACAGTAAATTGAATTCGAATTGAAGCAAATTCGAATACTGTAATATTTGTTTGAATATTCAAAGCATTCAGATATTTGCACAAGCCTACTAAATTGGATGCCCAACAAACCAGTTATCTTACTTGGAGTACAGTGGTTCCACCAGTGTGTGTACCAACAGGCACAGCCGACGGGCAATGTGAGGCTGAGAGACTGCATAGTGCTCAGGCAGCCTCTGCATCAGCCTCTGAGCATTGAGCCAGTCGCCCACCTCGAGTAGAGCCTCACAGAGGCCGAGCTTTTGGTTCTCCTCCTACAGACACAAAAAAAAAGCAACATAAGCCATTTTTCCTGATGATTTACCAGTACAGTAGAGCTGCAGTAACATCACAGACAGCTCTGAATGATTGCCAGAAAAGGTTTTAGATGTCATCGATCACACTGGTACTTGTTATTGTAAAATAAATGCATGCATGTGCAATTAGGGGACTAAATGTGCCGTGTCTCGTAACAGCTGGCCTTTAGAATCTTGTAATGCTGTCCTACACGATGCAGTGTACTGCAGCGAAAGCGATTGTTTCAGAAGTGGTAGATTATGGCAAAACCATCTCACTATTATTTTTCTTCCTCAGGTATTATGTGAATGTTAGTGTATGCGGTTTGGCTATTTCGCAGGCATTCTATTGGCTTTACTTGCAAATGGCACAAACACAAAAATGTTACATGTTCAATTGGAATCTCCAAACAAACCAGATATTTACATGCATAGGTAAGCAAAAAGATTAAAATATCCAATGTTAAAATGCTAATTTTTTTTCTACTAAACTGAAGAAGTCACAAACTAAACCAGCACATAAGAATCAGCTGTAATGACTTTGTGGGATCGCATGCACCTCAGCTGCCAGAGAATGTACGTTGTATCAGTTATGCGTTCTAGGTTGAAATTTTCGCTCTCAACTCAACTGATGGAGACTCCTTGTCTGCCAATCTGCTCCGATTTCGCATTAGAGAATATTGCGATCAATATTCTTCCCCCCCCCCCCCCCCATTCCCCGTTTACATGCTCGAAAAGTTGAAACTGTACTAAGCTGCTGAAAATTGGATAAGACTTGCCAGAGTCAGATCGTCGTCCTTGTCCTCATCCTTCTTTTCTTCGTCTTTTTTCTCAGAGGACATGATCACCATTGCTGAGCGTTTTGCGTACTGCAAGGCTGCATTTTCCTCCTTGTTATGTTGCTTAGCCAATGCTGCATCATCTGGCAGTAGCTGTAAGAAATAAAGATGATCATTCAGACAGCCTATAGATTTTAAAATGTAACTCTACCACTAATTCAGCTATTTAATATGGCACTGCATCATGTTCAGTAGTTATATTCTAGCAAAGTGGAAAAATTTTATAGCGTTCCGACTGTTAGTGGAAAGAATGTACTGAACAAAGTTCGGCACGACAGCACTGTAGGTTTGTTAGTTTACATCATTATTTCAATGTCTGATATAATTCTGACCAGAGCTCTCGAACATGCAGCCTGTGCACCTTCTGCTGACGGCTAGCACATTACTGCCTCAGTACAGTATTTTTCGTCAGGCACCCCATGTAGCCATCAAGTGTTGAAATATAACCAAACAACAAAGCTTTTATATCCCAGAATTGTAATCCAGATTTTACATGTCCTGGACATAAGCATCTATGTTTCTCAAGACCTGGGGCGCAGTTTTTTTTTTTTTTTTTTTTCAGAAGTGACCCATATACAGTTTCCAACAGTTTATTAGGACTTGGTAGGAACTATAAAAAAAGTTCAAAATATGGAAAGTCGAAAGAAAGGATTCACCGAGAAAGAGCATTATTTAAATGCCCAGTGGCTGGAAACACTTGTCACGCACATTTACACACAACCAAGTTGGCTTGTATTTTAGCCAGTGTTTGGCTATCCCTGTTGACATTGAGCTTCTTCGATTTACATGTCCCGGACTGCCCTACCGCGGCTCGGGATTGTTCGAAAGATTTCTTTCTGGCAGCAGGCAGACGAAAGTGCAGTACGCATGGCGATGCATCATGCAGCCATTTTAGGTTGTAAGCTAAAAATGTTCAATGCGCGCTTGCTCTCTCATTGATTTTGAGTCCGTTTCTCACATATTTCCAGATTTTGAATTTTTTTGTGCACGCAGTTCATGTGGTCGGCGCACTGAACCTCGTCGAGCATGAGCTTATTACCGAAAGTAGGCCAAACACGCGATGTGCTTACCAGGAGAAATGGCGGTGAAATGCCCATGCAAGTCTTCGAAGCGCGCAAGTGCTCATTTGTTTTAGTTACAGTAAAATGTGTTACAATAAAAATAAATATAATTCGTTATCTAACCGCTGTTAAGGTCAGAATAATGTCAGCGTTCTCGCCAATGGCGCAGCCATGAATGAGGTAGACGGCTCAGCAGACGCCACGGCGGATGCAGCCAGCACGAAGTGTGCAGACAGGCAGAGAATGCTGGGGCTGGCTCATGCCCCATGACGGTGCCGGTGCAAAAATTACTTCAACACACCATCCACGAACCTACTTCCTCACTCGACGAGACACAGACCTGGTGCGGTCCTCTTTTTCTTCTTTCATATTTCCTTGTTGCAGTTAACGTAAAGTGAATCCAATTCACAACAGTTGACTGTTGGGCCAGTTGGTGCTTTGACATAGAAACCATCGTGAGAGCGCAACAAAACACGACACACAGAAAAAGACAGACGAGACCTGTTTTCGTCTGTCTCTGTGTGTCGTGTTTTTCTGCGCTCTCATGATGGTTTTTATGCGTCCAATTGCCACCGTGCAAATACAGTACAGAGCTACCAATCATGGCAATGTTCGGGGTGCGCCTATTATGTGCAGAAATAAAACAAATCTGATTTCTCGAGACCAAACTGGGGGTGCACCTATTATGCGACTGCGCCTATTATGAGAGTAAATAGGGTAGTTTCTAATAATCGGCAATTGAGCTTTCAGCATGAATTTTGACACTGGCACAACTTCAAGCCATAGCCAAGGCAACCTTTCAGTGCTAGAAACCTAGCACAAATATTGTAAACAACACTACCATGGCAGTACACTCAATCAGCCTACCGGAGTCTAAAAAATTGAGTGGCACACTATGAGGTGCCCAATTTTCGGTTGCGTGATAACATTACTTCAAATGGGTCAGCTGCAAAGGTGTTTGAATAAATGAACTTGCCCAAATTTTTCGTGTCTGGATAAACGGCCGGCAACTGCATGACGTTTGAAAGGGCAGTCTTTCAAACTGCAACGTTCGCAAATGTTTCTTTAAGCCCCTCCACCCCCCTATCCTTCCACCTTTCTTAGAGCCCCCACCCTGGAGCAACTGAATTTATGACTAAGGCCCACTTGCTAAGCGACCTTGAGATGCCCGATTTAGATAGATCCTGCAGTTCCAACAGAGAATTGCAATATTTGATGAAATATTTTTTTTTCTGAATTTATTTTGCTTGTCTGAAAACTCATGATTCTGAATAACCTTGCAATTGTTTAACTCCCACTAAACCTGTAAAATGAAAGTTGACTGAATTTAGCGAGCAAGAACTTAAGGAAGCCTAGCAAAATTGCATTTACTTTCTTGGCACTTACCAAAGAGTAAAGATCATCCAGGGCAATGACTTCATTACGGATTAAAACTGCAGCCAGGCGGTACAAAGACAATGGTGTTGGTTCTCCAGCCTCTCCCTGCAATGGCAGACATCAATAGCAAAATTAAGCTTTTTGCTGATATTAAGAGCAGCTCAACTTTGCGAACACTGCTCAAGCGTATTGCAGGTGACTTGCTACAACTTTTTACAACATTCTTTCAGCGAGAAATAGTTAACTATCTCAGCGTGATTTATCTCACTGTAATCTCACTGTGCTGTGGCAGCTGTGTAATTCAGATATAATGACGCTAGTTTTCTTCATATACTACTTTTTTGGCATGGCAAGTGGTGAGAATTGTACCAGTAATTACAATCTATAATATAATAAAAATAAATTGCTTGCGTCCCACTGAGCATACCAACGACACAGTCATAAGTAGAGAGCCTTCATGACCTTTTACATGCCAGATGCTAAATGGAACTGCACACACATAACTGCAGGGGGGAGTCCTGGGACTGGCACACGGATATACTATATAAATTCTGAAGTACCAAAAATGTTGCATCAATCACATCCCTTCTCCTCTCGCACATGAAAGGGGAAGAGGACCTTTCTGCTAATTAAATAAAGTTTGTTCATCATCATCATCATCAAACAGCTGCAACCTTGGAAATATGTTGAAAAGTGGAGCCCACAAGAATGCACATACTATTAGGAACCCTCATCACCACATGAATAACGAAGGCTTAACAACTGCAAGTGAGGGTCTCTTAAAGTACTGCAACTCCTTATTACATGAATGGTCAGTGATGGAAGGGACTATTTACTTTTTGGAGTACACCTTGCAGCAAGAAAAGTACTGCTTTGATACAGCCAGAAGTGTTTTCTAAGCGGAAAAAATGCCAGTCTTGAGCAGCTATTGGTGTTTTAGGAGGAGATACAGAATTTGCCATACATTAATAGAAGTTCAAAGCATCATCGAAACATCTCATAGTACTAATATTTATTATGAAATATAATTAATAGACAATGATCAATGTAAATTTCAAAAAGCAAACAATTAAAAAGGTGGCTGGTTGTCAAAAATGTGCTGTGGAACGAGCTTTATATTTAAAATACTAGTATTTGTTGCAGAAATAACATCATACCGGTAAAGCTGCGCACAACAATTTATTATTAACCACAGTCGCATATAACTGTTGCTAAATAAGCAGAAGATAATCGATATGAGATACAGTAGAAGCAAGCCTCGTCATTTTCACATTTCACATCATAAAAAAAAGCAGCCAAATGAGCTATAAGCTTAATATGCCAGTTCTTGTTACGTATGCAATCATATGAGAGCGGATAATGCTGAACATTAGTAGCCCCCTAGGATGATAGTACACAGATTCTTTTCAGTTTATTTAGGACTTATTAGTCGGTCAAACCATAATAAATGTTCGTCATTCTCATTCTGTTAGTGTCATTTCAGAGCAGGTTTGGAGTAGTTACTGAGAAAAGTCAGTTTGAAGCAGCATTTCTCTTTTGAAGCAGTTTGGAGCCATTGGAGTAACACTTCAATAACTGAATGGTAAGCTTGCGTGAATACCGCCACATCAGCCATAGTTCATACGCCTGCCTCAATAGGACAACCTTTTTCGGACGACGAGCCAACATTTAGCTCCCGCCAGTGGTCTGATCCATACTGCAGACGCATTACGGACCACCTTTCGGGAGCTTCTCATCCACCTAACGCGCGAATTCGTCGTGAACTCCTGCCCTTTAGGCTGGACAATGGGGTTCTCTACCGCCACATTTACCATCCTGACGGTCAGCACTGGGTTCCTGTGCTGCCACGCTCTCTTCGCCTTCAAATGCTCGAAACATCTCACGATGACTTGACCACTGGCCATCTTGGTTTTTCAAAAAACTTGACCGCATTCGATGTCCCTATTACTGGCCTGGCCTTTCTTCTAGCATAGCGCGGTACGTCGGTTCCTGCTCCCCATGCCAACGTCGTAAACTCTCAACAACTGCACCTAGTGGACCTCTACAGCCAATTCCGTGCCCTTCAATGCCATTCAAGGTTGTAGGTATCGACCTTTACAGGCCTCTCCCCATCACCTCTGCTGGAAAACGATGGATAGTGACCGCCGTGAACCACCTGACATGCTACGCTGAGACGTCCTCTGTCATTACAGGCTTATCTGCGGAAGTTGCTGACTTTATTCCTAACGCCATAATCCTGTGCCATGGCGCTCCTCGTGTACTGCTTAGTGACCGTGGCAAAGTGCTCCTTTGACAAATGGTAAATGAAGTACTGCGCGCTTCTGGAACTACTCACAAGACAACTTCAAGCTACCACCCACAGACCAATGGTCTCATTTAAAGATTTCTTCGAACCCTTGCTGACATGGTAGCCGTTTACGTACAACTCGACCACAAAAACTGGAACACTCTTCTACCATTCCTGACCTTCGCCTACAACAACGCCGTTCAGGGAACAACTGGCTACTCACGGTTTTACCTCGTGTACGGACGTCCCCCTACTACCTTTCTCAATGTGTCCTTCTTTAACAGCAATGTTAATTCATGTCAGTCTTCTAGCGAGGAATACATTTCCCGCCTGGCCCAGTCTTGCCATCAGGCTCGCATCAATACTGAAGTGAAACAGCACGAGCGGAAGATCATCTATGACGCATACCATGCCGTTGCGTCTTTCCCACCTGGTGATGAGGTGCTGCTTTTAACGCCTCTACGCACTCTTGGTCTCTGTGACAAATTCCAGCCGAGCTTCATCGGCCATACATAATTTTGGAACAGACTTCGCCGGTCAATTATCGTGTGACACCACTTGTCGCCCCAACAGACCGCCATTACCGCAGCACAGAGATTGTCCACGTTTCTCGCATGAAACCTTTCACGCGATGTTCCTAGTCACTTTGACTTACAGCGGCCAGGATGGGGGAAACGCTTCCAAATGGGGGAAATTAGTGTGGGCGTTTGTTATTTACATCGTCCTCATACCTGCATGTTTATAATCACCATCATCCACTTGTTTCGTGTCCTTATCACCTCTGTGAGTCATCATCATCGTCATCATTTGTGTACAGGCCCTGCCCGTTCGTTTTGCAGGGTCTTCCGTGGAATAAACGCTGTCGCAACCGCAATGTCATAATATGTACAGTGGAGTCCACATATAATGGTCCCCTTCGTGCAACGAATTAATTCCAATGGAGCAGCAGTTTCGAAAGCAGATAAAGATGGTAACATCTCACTGCAGATTTTAGCAGCAAGAATGGCAGTGCAGGTTACTTATTTCCATGCAAATTCCTACAGTAAATTGAAAGAGCAAAAACTCACCTGGTAAAATGTGAACTTGAAGCCAAGAACTTGGCTTATGGTGGCTGGATTGCACAAGTACTTCGTGAGCAGAGGCACAAAGAAATCCTCAAGGTGAATGCGACACTCAAATGCCTCTAAGACAATATCCAAAACTCTATTAGGGTCCAAGTTGAAGCAGCCTGCATGAAGTTACAATACCAGCAGGTGAGTATTCCATGTATACATCAAAGCACATCAACAGACTTGAACAATAGCATTTCTTTTAAATGGCGCAATGATACAGACAAATTTGCATAAATTGAGTCATGTAATTTCTGCATCCATAAAGTATATCTTTTGCTACAAAAAAATGCATAATGAAAGGTGACGCACCAATGCAGGTAGATTAGATGCGACAATCTTTTTCTGCAAACAATGTTACTAAATCACAACTGCAGCAGATTTTGAAAGTGTAGTTATCTGCCACTGCCATCGGTACCCATAACCGCTATCACACATAATAAAAAAATAAAAGACGAAATGCAATTACAACCCAAGCCCTCTGCATGGCAGTCAAATATTCTACCAAAGAGCCACGCCGATGCTCAAATCTCCTTTGCAAAAATTTAGGCTTGTAAGAATAGTAAATTCTAGGTTCAAAGCAAAACTGAAGCGAATAGTAATATGGTCTAATAATTTTGAATCAAACTCGAAATGCATATATCACATTATATAAAGGGCATATTTGTTATCATGCAACTAACCTGCACAATAGTTCTTAAAAACCGAAAAAAAGCATGTGCAAATGCCATTCTTTTAGGTTAGAAGGAAGTGAAAACAACTTTCAATAGTACCAAGACTTGACTTTTGGTAGAATGCTCGCGATAACCTGTAAAATACGCTACATTTTAAAGTGTACTATCCTTAGAGCATACAAGACACTGTAACAAGATTTAAAACTAAAAAAATTGAACCATATTTCGCAAAATGAAGGCTTTATGTGTAGATACCAAGCAGCGAGCGCTAACGCTTACACTGGCGGCAGCGGCGCTGGCACTCATTGCAGCATTGTGCAGGAGAGAAACTTGGGGAGGTGCAAAGCACGCAGTGATGGACTGGTGCTTCCTACTGGAACATGCTAATTGCTGCTAATGGGTAATGAGAGACAGAAGACGCCGACTGACACAGAGGAACGCCGTACACTATTAGTTAGCATGCACGCCAGAAATTTTTATTGTTCAACGCAGAGGAGCAATGTCTCACCCGCACTACCTGGGAGGTGAAGATGGCCAGTGAATGGTTGTGGAGCGTGGGCAGTGGATTTTTTATATCAGGGAATTCACTAGCAGACACTGCCCGCATCAGCGTTGTGAGACGATAGAGCGTAGGAGAGTAGAGAGAGGGAAGGAACGTGCATTTGCAATGGGGGTGTAAACGCCATTGGGATGGATGACTAGAGGAGAGGGAGCCGATGCTGCCTACGTCTGGGTTGCGAGATGAGGGAGGGGGAGCGTACGAGCTCCTCACTACGAGCTCCACCCAGCAACATCTCGATCAGTCTTCATATGAGCTTCATACAGACTTCTTACAGCCTTCATACGGACCCTAGTGGTGTCGGGCCAGGGGCCATACTTGCCCAACGCAAGGATGGCTTTGACGAGCAAGTCGTTGCCTATGCCAGCTACACCCTAACCAAAGCCGAGAAGAACTAGTGTCACTGAAAAAGGTGCCTCGCCATTATTTGGGCAATTGGAAAATTTCGGCCATTCTTATATGGACGACTCTATGATATTGCGACAGCCACCATGCACTTTGCTGGTTATCTTCACTAAAAGATCCAAATAGTCGTCGACCCACTCGTTGGGCATTGCGATTACAGGAATTCGACATCCGCATTATGTACCACTCTGGCTGGAAGCATTCCGATGCCAATGCTCTGTCACTCTCGCCGTTGGCTTCAGAGCATGTCTGCTCGTTTATCTCTGCCAGTAATGCCTTGGCAATCAGCATTTCCAACATGCCTTCCGAGCAACGCAAAGACGCTTGGATGTCTTCACTTTTGGACTTTCTTTCAAACCGAACGCCTACTACAGCTTTCAGGACGTTTCGCCGCCAAGCACAACACCTCGCTATTTCAAATAACCTGCTTTCTGCCGAAACTACAACTCGGTCAGCCGTAAGTGGTTGCTCGTCATTCCCCAACATCTCTGCCTTGACATCTGCGCCACGTTCTATGATAACCTGCAATGTAGCCATGCTGGTGCATTACAAACATACACTCGCTTGCAGCTGCAGTACTACTGGCGCGGTATGTACCATTTCGTTCACCGTTACACAAGGTTTTACGTGGCAGCAATGCAAGACGCCCGCTCAACATACCACAGGTCCCTTGCAACCGTAACCATGTCCAACATAAGCTTTTCATCGTGTTGAAATTGACCTTTACTGTCCACTTCCCTATACTCCAAGTAGCAAATGCTGGGTCACTGTCACTATCAACCACCTTACTCTGAAACAGCTGCGTTACATTCTGCTACCACAAAGGACGTTGCAAGTTTTATACTGTAAAACCTGGTTTTAAGGCACGGAGCGCCTCGGGAGTTACTAAGCGACCGCAGCTGCCTTTTTTTCTCTCCGGGACCATTAAAGCGTTGTTAAGCGAGAGTCGCATCATGCATCGCACTACCACTGCCTATCACCCACTAACTAATGGGATGACAGAGCCTTTTCATCGTACACTTGGTAACATGCTGGCCATGTACGCTTCATCCGACCAGACCAATTGGGATAGCATACTGCCTTTTGTAACATACACCTACAACACTGCAATGCAAAGCACCACTGGATTTTTGCATTTCTTCTTTATTGATACAAGCCATCATCAACAATGGGCACAATTCTTTATCGGCCTGACCCTTCGGAGTAGCCAACTGTCTCACGAGCAGCCGCACATGCTGAAGAATGTCGGAAGCTTGCACGTGCTTTCAGATCACAAGATCAGACGCGCCAAAAATATAGCCGCGACGCATCAACCACATCTACGAGCTTTGCTCCTAACTTGCTTGTGTGGCTATAAATCCCTTCAACTCCTCCGCATCTCTCCCAAAAGCTTTCTTCGAGGTACAGTATAACCTCGTTACAACGGACTCGGGTACAACGGACATTCGGATATAATTGACTAAATTGTGACGCCAGCAAGGTGGTCAGGCCTCCTTTACAGCGGACTTTTCTATCACGGACATCCGAGATTCAATTGTTTCCGATTTCAGGCATCGCTAGGCATAGTTGCGGCACGGGAAAAGGACGCCGGCGGTGTCAACACAAGCGGCGGCCATTTCAGGGAGGCCGCGCTTGGCTTAGATTGATCTGGCTGCCGGGGCTGACTTCGACTTCTGTTACATTTAGCGAGCCATAATTTGCAATGATTGCAATGTTGTCAAAATAACATAAAGATAAAAGATAAAAAAATCTTAGACTCGTAACGGACAATAGTGACCACATGCATAAAACTGTGGTCAAAGTGAAAAATAAATAGAAAGCATGCGCTTGGCAGCGGCCCCTCTCGGAATAAAAGGTTTAGTGGCGCTTATGCTCGGCCCGGCGCAGGCGCTGCTGGCGCCCTGGCGCCGTGTACTTCGCTTTGTTCAATTGGGGCAGCTGTGGAGGAGGTCTTTGGGAGCCAGCAGTTTTCGGATTACGTCACTGCAGATGATGACCTGGTCAGCTCAGAGCAGCTGACAGATGAAGAGATTGTAGCCCAAATTCGCCAAGTGCCTAATGCTGAGCAAGAAGAAGAACAAAATGAAGAAGGCAACTCAGGGATTGTCACAGAGGAGGTCACAACTTCTCAGGCGTTGGACTACATTCAAGGGCTCAAAAACTATTTTGAACAACAGGGCACGACTTCAGATGAAACGAACACACTTGTCATGATGGAGACACGTATAGTGTCTAAAGCCGTCTGCCACACAGTACAGGCAAAGCTGACTAGCTTTTTTAAAAACATTTAATAAATCCGTTATTTGACTATGTTTGTGACTTTCAATTCTCTCCTGTAAACAGACTCATTACGTGTTTACGTAAATGTCTGTTGTAACAGTACATGGATTGTACAGACTCCTTTTACAACAGACCAAATCCTCTTCACTATGAAGGTCTGTTGTAACGAGGTTATACTGTACCACGGTTTCTCTAGAGTTGTGCCCCAAACATCACTTGTCAACTACATCGTAGAGGCGCTCGACGCATCTCCGGAGAAGCATCGTCATGGACATGAAATTGTACACATCTCTCGGCTAAAACGATACCATGACTCTTCTGTGTACGCCCTTAGGTCGCCAGGATAGCTCTCTCGTTGCCCGAAGGTGATTGTAACAAAGGCAGGGGTCACGGAGCTCGAGTGGAGAAAAGAAGAACAAGACGCTCTGTGAACGTCGGCTTGCGTCTAGTTAGCCCTTGCACTAAATGAATCTCGTTCACCAAGTCTACCACTGCTTGTAAACACCCCATTTCAGTTTGTTATATGCTATATTCATTGCAACGATATAGCTAAAACTGCCTCCAACGAATAGACAATCTGGCTTGCACAATATCCTAGATAGAAAAACGCATTATTCTAGGCTTTTAACCTGCTGTAAACAAAGTGATCCTTGACTCTCCTAGTGGCATTTCAAACTTCGAATCATACGGTACCCGCAACCAGATTACCACAATTCCCACAACATTTTCAAACAATCAAAGAAAATAAGTGTGCTTCTTAATTGTCTTATGACTTTTGCTTGTTATGCTACCTTTTTATTCAGTCAGCAAGGAGTAAATCAGCGTACGATATGTGCACTTACCTATTAGAGACCTCATGACTTCAATCATGTAGTCTGGGCTGATCTTGGAGGTGATCTCTTGGCTCAGCTCGGTGGCTAGCTTTGCATAGCCTTCACTTTCTTCTCGAAATAGGTTGTACTTGTTCTGCTTGTAACTGCAAGACAAGGCAAGAACTCTAATAACTCACACAAGTAGGGCTGCAGACGTCTCTAGAACAAGGCTGCTAAATGCTATGTGTACCACTTTAGATCAACTCTCAATATTTAGGCATCAGCAAGAACATGCTCCATGCGTAACTAAACCATGCCACACAAGCAAGGTTTTATATGACGCGAAAAGGCTGAGATTTACAGTATGACCGACACACGAGGTTAATCCAATTTGAGAGCAGCACCACAGAAGAGTTCCATGTGATGCACGAGACAAGCACCAAGGTGGAAATGTTCTTTTTGACTACATAATATGTACGCACTGTACTTTACTCTCCTCAGCTTAGCACATATCACAATGGCTGAACAGTTACATAAAATGAAAGGACATGCTTACAACAACCGTGTCTTGATCTTGACAAACTTAGTGCCCGTCGTTCGGCTGTTCCTGACAATTCCCGCATCTCCCAAGGACTCGATCTCTATCCGTTCTTTCAGCAGGGCATCAGGAATCACCTGTACATCAAAAAAAAAGAAAAGCTTATTGTAAACGTCCAAGCTCTTACTGCAGATAATTAAATATTCTATAAAAAAAAAGATGCAACACAATATAGCACTCCAATCTAGTGGCACTGCTGGTGATAGATCATCCAAAAAAAATCCAAGGGATGAAAAGGACCACTCAGCACTACAACTATGTTTCAGTTTCTCCCTGATTGAATTCAGGCTGCTTTAAACAACTACACTGCATTTTGAAGCAGCACATAAAAGTGGAATAAACCCTACTGTAACAACGTCACTGGGGAAAAAAAGAAAAAGTTACAAGAGAGCCATTTAACGCACAACCCAAATTCCAGCACTCTAAAGGCAACATGACAGCTATGAAACTCTGCTGAGCCTTTGAAAAGCTGCCTCATCTGTTGCTGCAGCTATTCATACCTTGTAAATATAATGTGCAATGCCTTTTCTTTCTCGCTACAGGGATATCACAACCTTAAAGGTGAATTTAAGGCACTACTACCATATGGTAAGGTGCCCTTTCTCCCCAGCATTTTGTCTTAATCGACTCTTCCAAGCAGCAACACGTCCGCATGCATGCTGCACAAGTCAGTACTGTGGCTACTATAACTTCAATTTAACTAAGCAATCTTGTTATAAGGAGGGGTTACTGTGCCATCAGTGCAGTAATTACAGTACCTTGATCAAGTGCAGCTCTGAAAGCCACATTTCATTTAAAAGCTGCAACGTATGTTCTGTAATGCACTATGTTCCTTTAGTCCTTTGTGACAGCAAATATGGGATTCCCTTTTCAAAATTGTTTTATGAGCCTTCATTTAAAAAGGTGTATATTGTCAGTAGATTTAACAATACCTTTCACAAAGTTTGAAGTATCTTCCCTACATAACTTCAAGTGATACTAGTCAACTGTTTTATCATCAAAGCAGACATTTAATACATGCAGAATAACTTATGGAAGAATATCATTTCAATTTCACACCACCTTGCAAACACTCCAGCCTTGTAGAAACTTCACAGGCAATGGCACTCATACAATTACATGCAATGATTGATTGATGGATGATATGTGGGGTTTAACGTCCCAAAACCACGATATGATTATGAGAGACGCCGTAGTGGAGGGCTCCGGAAATTTCGACCACCTGGGGTTCTTTAACGTGCACCCAAATCTGAGCACAAGGGCCTACAACATTTCCGCCTCCATCGGAAATGCAGCCGCCGCAGCCGGGATAATTACATGCAATGAACTTTTGGCACACAGCTGCTGCTGGTCAATAAACACACCATTATAGCCTCACTGCCTTGACAAAATGGACTATTTATGCCCATTAAACTTTCTCCTTACTAAAGGAGAACTCTTCATAAGCTGTTCTAGCAATTTAAAAAAATTCCAGACCTTAAGTGCCATTTCAAAGAACAACAGCTCAACAATGCATTATCAGAGAAGGCCACAGACGGCTTCCACCTTGTACCTGAACATATGGTACAGTAGGGATGGGCGAATATTCAATCACTGCAAATGACAAACATTATCGTGCATATCTGAGTATTCAAGTTCACTTTGACACAAATTGAAATTATTCCAAGTTTTGAAGTACTCAAAATAAGAAATTGGCCCTGTATCCGCATGTTAATCTGCAAATGTCGTCTATAGGCGATAGTCTTGCGTCTGGAGAGATTGAACAAAACGTTTATTTGGTGTTCTGCGGAAGAAAATTGGTGAATGATATTCTGGAAGCGCTGCGTTAGAGAGCCTCGTGCGTGCAGGGGAGGCGAACGAGTGCACCAAGTCACGTCACACGCGAGACATGAGCGCCATCGGGCAGTTATCTCGGAAAACGAAACACGCGGCTCTGAGACAGGCGTGCGCCCATCTCAGAGATGATGAGGTGTACAGCGCAAGGCGACGGGTAGGTGCCACCACCGTGGTCTAGTGGCTAAGGTACTCGGCTGCTGATCAGCAGGTTGCGGGTTCGAATCCCAGCTGTGGCGGCTGAATTTCCAATGGAGGCGGAAATGTTGTAGGCCCGTGTGCTCAGATTTGGGTGCAAAGAACCCCAGGTGGTCGAAATTTCCGGAGCCCTCCACTACGACGTCTCGTAATCATATGGTGGTTTTGGGACGTTAAACCCCACATATCAATCAATCACCGTGTCATCTCAGCAAAGCGTTGAAAACACTTCCCTTTTCATGCAAGCGTTGCATGACCAGCACCACGTGATAGACGCTACGGTCCTTAGTTATGTATGTCTTTTGTAGTAAAAGAAGCACATACAAAATATATACGTGTTGTTATGATGCCTCAGATATGCGCGATAATTGCTATTTAAGTGACAATCACACAAGTATGAACGCTGAATTTTTGAGCAACATTGATGGGCGCTGCGGATGGGGTCGGCCATTTGGGAAAACCCCTGGTGCCGTTTAAAGTGCCCGGTACCGTTATGGGTGGAAAAACAGACAGACCAAAGATTTTGCGTCGAAGGTCCCCAAGAAAGACTATCGGCTTTAAAAAGCGTATATTTGACTGCATGCGACACACCTCATAGGGTGGCTTCACTGCAGCCTGGAGCTGCTATGCCGTGAACCGAACTCCCTGGGAAATCCATATTTACACGAAGCCACATGTTAAATGTATGTATTAACAGCACCTTGGTTATCGACTTTTTAAAACTAGAAAGTGACTTATGATGGCTTATATATAATATATTTTAGAGTGTAAAACTTGTACCCTATACAATTCCAATCCTGCCTGTACACTCGAATCTCATCAAAATGAATTTGCTTATTACATAAAAATAGGTTCTTTATATCTAAAAATTTGTTATAGAAGCATATTCCTGGCACTGTATCTATTGCAAGGGTATTCTTCATTTACTCCATTATAACTAATATTTTGTTATGTCCGAGTTAATAATATTGAGATATGATTATGTTCAAATTTGCTTTTAGTTGGAAACAAAAAAGTGGCATCTGCACATACCTAGTTCCAGTTATTAAACATTTCAGCAATTTATTAAGGTCATGACAAAAACAGTCATTTTTCCTTTTATTATGAGATATATTTGAATTATTAAATTTGAAATTATTTGACAAAATTCCTATTTGCTTTGAACAGTAAATTTGCCCATTCCTAGACTACATACGTAGGCCAACCTAAATTGGCTTACCACAACAAAATATCAGCATGACAATATTGACAAAATAAGAAGTGCTACTGCTTGCTGCTAGAAAATTGGCAAACAAAGCTGCTAACGTTAAGTTATTGTGTCTCAAGAATATTTAGGCTCCAGGCGGAGAAACCGGCTATCCTTTGACACAATTAGAAATGCAGCTAGCAAGGAGATATTGGCGATTTATTTAGTAACCATTATTAGAAGTACAAGAGCTGGACTGCTGAACTTCCTTTGAAGAGTGCCCCATGCACTTGTCCCTGAAGACAACTCACCTTGGCACAGCCAGCAAGAAGCCAATGGAATCTGTCTCTCTGGTCCCGGTTCTCCGTCGACAGTGTCTCCAAGTCTGAAAAGGTGGCAAGCAGGGTGTGTCTATACACGTCCTCACTAACAATGCTTTAAGAAGGAAAGGAGGAGGAAAGCCGCCAGGCACATACCCAGTAGGAAGACCAGGTCCGCCAGCATGGAGGAGATCTCTGGATGCAACGCCTAAGCAAACAAAGTGCCCCAGCGCAGAGCAGGCATGGGGCAAATCTGCACGGCTCAAAAGCCGCCCACCACACGACAATACCACTTACGGTAACCTCGGCTAGAGCCGCCAGGGCTTGGTCCACCTTGAGGCGATCCTCCACCACGTGCCAGCACAGGTCATGTAACAGCAACTGCAGGTCTGAAACAGCAAGTTTTCACCAATGCAGTCTTTTGCTGTGCAGCACTTACAACATTTATTTGTGGTGGCGATGTTGATGCCCTTTCAGTTTATAAAAACATCGGTGTTTCAATAGAAAACCAGACTAAACCAAGCATTCTCTTTTTATTTCAAGACTTAAAGGTGTTCTGCCTGGCCGTGACTATAGGGATGATTCAGAAGTGCAGGAATCACTTATACAAAGCATGCAGTGCCCCATGTACAAATCATGCCCTTTTTGTATTGTTTTAAAGTCCAACAACGGAATACGAAAATCGTGCTTGATTATACCTTAGGCAAATAAAAACACAAGCAAGTCGATCATCAACTCTTTATTAGTAGCAATAACAATATATTTTCATGACACCTTGAAGACACCATGTGAATCTTCATTTACTTTGACAAGTCGACATGCTATCCACAAAACTGTATTTTGCAAAAGTGCTCAGTTGACTGCCGATATCAACAAATACTGATTGAATATGCTAGAGCCCTGGCAGAGTGAAACTAATCTTGAGTACAAGTATTAGTATAATAAGTCGGCAGGATACTTTCTTTTGTCTCAGTACTACACTGCTAGTACATGGTCATAGATGACGAGACTTTGGTAATACAATCATATGCACAGACGCAGGACAGCATTAGTGCAAAACAAGACAAGAAATTCAGGTATATTTAAAGCACATATGTCACAGGTAATGCAGCGAATATAACAAGATAAAAACATAGGAGCAGAGAATCTACCAGGGCACACAGGCCCAAGTAGCACTAAAATTTACGGGCTATGCGAAACTGACATGCCCACTTACCCTTCCCGCCTCTGTCTGCAGGCAACCTCGACGTCTGCATATGGGCTGCTGCTGAGCGACATTGCTTGATGCTAGTTGAAAGGGGGGGGGGGGGAGAAGCATCAAGGCGAATGTCACAATTCTATTTGATAGCCAGCGTCTGATTAATTTCAGCAGTTATCACAGTCCACTAGTTAAATTTAGATAATTCGAGCAAACTCCTTGTCCATCAGCTTGCGTCGCGATAATCACAACCGTACACATTATGCCTCATCTAATGAGCAAAGTAACACGATAACAAACCACGTAATCGCAGTACTACACGCGTCGACTGCGCGCTATTGCTACACACTCGCGCCAGCGTTGCTCACGGACGATTCTCATGCAATTCGGTTAGCTCGCCCGTGCTTGAAATGTTAGAAATCACAGACACTACGCGCTATCAACAGCAATCCACAGCACTTTTTATTGCTTCGCTTCAAAGCAACACTTTTTTTTCGAGTCTATAAATTTGCGTCCACGCAAGATAGGCCTAGCCAATGTGATTTTTTCCGCAATTTCAATTTGATAGCCCTATATTCTCGTACATGTAGAACTTCAATATGTTGCGAAGTGTGCGGTTCGTTTCTGCAAATACTTACAACTCAAGTTTTCCTGATCTTTCCCAACTTTTACACGCGTCCACGGACACAGCCCGGCTCGCCATTACGAGCCGACAAACGTTGGATGGATGGATGGATTGATGTGGCTGTACGGTAGGTGTTCTGTGCATGACCTACTACACTCCTGACCTGTTCAGATAGCGGGGTTCCTATGGGAGCGCGTGTCCCCGCTCTCGTTCAATCGCTCGCCGTAGGTGGCGCTACCTATAACCTGTTCGTCTGCTACTGTGCGGCCGGCAGGAGGGCGACGGACTGATACCATGCGTCTGCTTCTGTGACAAACTGCCTATACGTGTGATTGTTTTTTGCTGAAAAGGCTAACGTGTGCTATGTGTTACATTTTAGTAGTTAGGCTATACTGGTTGATTGACTTCTAAAGCTGTATATTTGCGTAGAAATGTCTTGCTGCATGGTTGTTTTTGCCATTCCAGCCTAAAAAAACTTCAATTTAGTATTCATAAAGCTTTTGACTAATAATGTACTCATTGGTAATAGAATATCAAACTGATTTTAGGTTGTTTAGGACGCGTCAGGTGAAACGCAGTGCCCCTGTTGAGCACTTACCTTGGACACTCGCCCTCGACAGGTGTTACACTTGTAGTCAATTGATAGAAGAGAATAATGCACATACGCCAACGGACGCATATCAAGGAGAGACACAGGAATTGAAGCTTTAACTCTTACTGTGACCTACACAACAAAAATTGTGCGTCAAATTTCGCTACGGGAGTTTGTCTGCTGGAACGGGGAGCGCTGGCCGATGCGCGTTTCTATGATTTTATATGTCCGTGCGATGAGACGATATGGTAAAGGCAGTGATGTGCCTATCGAGGGCAACACATTGCGACCCCAATAAAGTTTTTATCGTCATCATTATCATCATCTTGTCGAGCATAGTTAATAATAATAATAATAATAATAATAATAATAATAATAATAATAATAATAATAATAATAATAATAATAATAATAATAATAATAATAATATAATAATAATAATAATAATAATAATAATAATAATAATGTTTTATTTTCATCAATAGTTTGATGAAGGACAGCGGCAGGTAAAAGCTGCTCTTCGAAAGAGGCAGCTTGACATAGGCCCACAGACGCCTTTAGCACGACAGCACTGGCAAACAGTTAGCAATGTTATCTAAGCAACAATTACAAAAATATCAAGTTCAAATTCTAAAAATAAAAATAGCAACCATGATAACAATGTAGCAACTGCAAAGAAATCTTGAAAACTATACATGTGTATATCGTGCAATTGAGTTCGGGTACAGAGTAAGAAATCTATGCCAGCTTTCACATATTTATCAATTAACGTAGAAACTGTGTAGAACAACCTATCTGTGGAGTAGTTTGTTCTCGAAGTTTTTATTTTCCATGTTTCTTTATGTCATGTTTCGAACAAATTATTTGGCTGCAGTTTCGAGAGGTCGTACAAATAATGTCGACTTTCTTGAAATTGACGCCTGACCACCAATGCTAACTTAAAATCGTAGAGACGATGTAGGGGTGGTATTCCAGCCTGTTGAAACAATTCACTTCTGCGAGCATCATACGACCAGTAAAAAATTATTCTAATATACGTCTTTTGCATCAGGTACAGTTTTTGTAAGCGCGTGTTAGTCGTAGTCCTTCATACCAAGAAACAATAAGCAAGATGCCAACAGAACAGTCATTTATAAAGTAAGAATTTTACCTTGTATAGTAGAACAGTTTTGCCACTGTACACCGTGCCCTCTACGCGAGATAACTGACCCAGCACACTGTAAATGCGATCGTTTCAAAGCATATTGCTCGAAAATGTAACTCCAAGAATTTTTATACAATTTACTAACTCAATAATAGTATCGCCATACTTGAAATGCATGTTTTCATTAACAGACTTATTTTTAGGGCGGAATAGTACCGCCTTTGTTGTACTAGTGGTTATGTTTGATTGATAGCGCCCAAGGGCGACACCCGCAGTTGGGGCGCGTACACATGCTGAAAATGTGCCATTATACTCGTTTGTCAATGAAAAGCAGATCCCTCAAAGTGATATCAAGGTTTCTGCTAAAAGAATTTGGCGAGTGTATGCGTGTGATTCGAGCAATGTTACAGCACTTCAAAATGAAACAAAACACATTTGTCGCTTTACTTATGCGTGCCACAATATGCCAGTTAAAGCTGATGTTTCAAACAAAGTTTCTGCACTTTCGAAGAATATCCTACTTGCTGGCACACAGTGACGGCTTGTGTCTGCAATAAAGAAAAACATATGTACGCGTACAGAGCTGCGTGCATTTGGGTCATAGTTCAATAAAATGTGCTAGCAAGGTTCTGGGCGCGTACATGATACAATGGAGGCATGCAACTAAACTTTTAAAATCTTGCGAGATTTTGGCTTTTCGGCTATTCTCTTTCTCTTTCCTTCTTTGGCTGTTTTGTCCCGCACGTAGTTTGAGAAGAAAGGACGGCTAAATTTTTGCAACACTAGCCGCGCCATGGCTTCTCGGTGCTCGCTAGTAGCGCCTTTATGGCTGAAAAGAGGGTTCAAGGCCACTGCAGGTAGCACAGTTTGCACAAAAAGTGCCATCGGCCTCTTTTTGGAAATGGCCAATGGCGCAAATGCTTCCGCGGCCCTTTCTAGAGTGCTCACAAAGGAAAGAAATGAGATCGTTGGGTATGAAAGCCCTCCCCTGTCTAAATTAAATATCACAGCAGTAGCTGGTCCAGATGAGCTGGGAGCCTTGATTTTGCCGATGCAGTCGTCGCAAGTAATGCAATCCTCAGCTGCTTTCACCAGGAAGCCCGCTATAAGGCCAAGCGTGCTGGCCCTTATGCCTGGCTGTGGGGCACCTGTGGGAAGGTAGAAATGAAAAGTGTGCAAGAATTTTATCAGTATATAGATAAGCATGCATGATTAAACCGACACGTGTCCGTATACAAAATATGAGAAATATATATATATATATATATATGGATGTTAATGCGCTTTCAGATAACAACTGTTGCCCCACCGCGGTGGTCTAGTGGCTAAGGTACTCGGCTGCTGACCCGCAGGTCGCGGGACCGAATCCCGGCTTCGGCGGCTGCACTTTCGATGGAGGTGAAAATGCCGTAGGCCCCGCGTTCTCAGATTTGGGCGCACGTTAAAGAACCCCAGGTGGTCGAAATTTCTGGAGCCCTTCACTACGGTGTCTCTCATAATAATATGGTGGTTTTGGAACGTTAAACCCCACATATCATCAAGATAACTGTTCATTCAGCCGACGTTTGCGTCGGGAGAGCCCCGTCTTTTTCAAGGTATAATAATATTTACACATTTTCCGCGTCGATTTATAGCTTGTCACGACAGGAGGGAAGAAGTCCGGAGAATAGTATAAACAACAACATAAAAAAAACTGAGGGAGAAACGTTTAAAAATAAAAAAAAAATCTAGGAGAAGAAGCAAGAGAAAGACGACGGGATTAGGAAGGGACAGCATCTCAAGAGAGTAAGGCGAACGCAAACGAGCCATGCCATCATCTGTGTGCCAGTTATGACAGTGATTCAAAACCGCCGAAAATTTCTTCCCCGATTGCGGGAAAGGGACGTCGGTTAGTCGAGTTGTGTGGGCGCCTGGTGAAAGCATGTTATATTTTTAAATGTAAGCCATAGTACCTGCTTGTACCATGGACTTATCGTTACATACATACACAGTATAACTGATTGAGAAGCATGTTTTCATCTACATCGTGCACTGACGCAAACGCTGCCTCACGCGGCTTGCATGTAACACAGTAAGCAGCGCAGAGTTTATAATATATGCATAATATCGTATAGTGGGGAATTGTTGGACGGTGTGTAATAATTTTTAAATAATGTAAATCATTCCATTACACGGAATCAACGAGATATGAAAAGCGCACCACGGCAAGTCTGCAGGGCTTCTAGATGTGGCCGCATCGTCTGGGTTATAGTAGCAGATGTCGATGCCGCGCACTCGCCTGACGACCCTTGATTCTGGTTTACTAGCGAGTGCATTTCCAGAGGTTGTCCGGCTTGCTTTACTGCTGTGGAGCACGACGCCTGCCTTGCACTGGGCGATCCAAGAGGAGACGTTGTTTGCTCTGTACTGCCGCTTGGTGATGAGTGCATCATTCCCATCACGAGGACTTTCTGCAGTGATGAAAGCGCAGCACGGGCGTCTGTCTGATCGTTGCTTCCTTGAAGCTGTCTGATGGTGGAAAAAAGTGCTTCGACAGGGTCACTGGAGAATTTGGCAGTCAACACGTATAGGAAACCTGAACGGATGAGAAATTGTGTGCACTGTACTGTGGACATTGTGGTCAGTTGGAGAGCTTCGTATGTTTCAAGAGATATGAATGCCCTCTTATGTGGTGCCGCGGCTTTCCATGCTGCGAAAAAGGGCAGAAATTCCTGCTCCAGCCATATCAACCTGAAAATAAAGCAGTTTATTGTAGAAAATATGAAACCTAGCGGGATAAATGGAATGTACCTGTCATCATCTGGGGAACTGAACGGCATCCTGTTTTGGTCCCGGCTTACTACGTGGAAGGTTGTATTTCTTATGTTGTGTATGGTGAACCATTTAAATATCATTTCCATCAGCTCGATGGTTGGCAGGCAGTCTTCAAACCCGAAAATGCCAAATCTGCGGCCGTATTGTAAGAGGTATCGTAAGGCCGATGTCACCTAGAAACCAAGGAGACGCGACATATTAAAAATGATCGGAATTATTTAGAGAGAGGTTTCTAAGCTTGGACGTTCGTATACAGCAAGTGAGACGAGTTACAAGTGGCACTGCAGTCATCAATAACGTGCACTTTTAAGTGAGTTTGTGTTAGTGAACATATATTTATAGAAGCTCTAATGATACGTAATTATTGTGTGGTAAGCAATACGCGCAGGTACATTCGTTAAGAAAGGGAAATTGTATGTTCAGATAACCATGCGCTGTTAGCAGCAGCAGTAGCAGCAGCTCATGTGCATGTTTTTATGTGACCATACTGATAAATATGTTAGCAGTTATATACGTATTGAATTACATTTTCACCATTTGCTTCCGTTTGGGTTCTACAAACAAATAAACCAGAAACTAACATGAATATTCACGTATCGTTTGCGGTGAATTACTATTAAAAGGCAGTTTTTGTACTGCTTCATTTGAACGAAAAGCTGCAAAATTTTTTCTGCTTCTGCATGAACATTCACTTGACGTAATATGATGTAAAATGAGTTGTGGCGTAATATTAGCGCATAAAAGTTTGCCCGAGCGCGCCAAAGAATTTGAGAAGTATAAACGTCACTACTGATAGAAAACTGCGAGCATGATTCTAGCTCAATTAGATGTATTTTTTTGTGTAATACAGGTTGCAGGAAGCATACATAATTTACAGCTAACGAAAAGGCATTTCCTGCATGACCTGTGTGCGTCACGCATTGTGATGTCTACAAGGAATACAGAGAATCTGGGAGTGTGTGACACTAACGCTAAATGGGTTTACACCTTTCTTATACATGCCTGTGGAGAGAACACTTCAACGGCCCTCTTCACGCTTAATTTCTCGAAGTTCGTCGGGTAACGTGCTTCTGCGTAAGGTTCCGAACAAGCTTGAACGACGACTGTTTTTCTGTTATGTCCAGCAACTTTCTCAAATACGTGGGGCTGTAGTAATGCCCATTGTTGAACAGAACGCGTTTGGTGGACAACATCTGGTTGCGGAGATTTTTCAGGATGTGGCAGTGGTCAAAAGAAAGGAAGAGCCTCCGATTCATATCCATTGGATGTCTGCAACAACAACAAAAAAAAAATGAATAAATAAATTGGAGAAAGGCGGCGTTTGCGGTGTGAATAATTAGTTGCATATACGGTTTTCTGTTTTTTACCAAAGTAATGTAAATGTTAGCCATTCGAAGGACGTGTGCGTTGTTAATTATTACCTTATTATAAAATTTCTCCACTCATGCCATGATCCTGCAGGTCTGTGTGTGTGTTTTATTGAGATTACCTACACCTTAAATCTTCCGAAACTTTAAGTATACTCACCCATTCATACAGTCGCATGCAGGTGCGCATACATTACGCAAACGCGTAACGTCAATTGATTTGTAAAGACGGGCTATTTACAGCGATTGTACTGTTGATAGCAATCTTGTTATGGACACACGGCTTTCTTATATGGCAGCGCTGATTAAAAAAAAAGAAGGGGGGGGGGGGGGGCTCTGATGCTGATACAGGCTTTTTTTTTTGTGCGACCAAGTCTTTTTTTTTTTTTTTCACTCAAACACGGCATGCATGCGCGTGCATACATTGATTGATAGATATGTGGGGTTTAACGTCCCAAAACCACCATATTATTATGAGAGACAACCGTAGTGAAGGGCTCCAGAAATTTCGACCACCTGGGGTTCTTTAACGTGCACCCAAATCTGAGAACGCGGCCTACAACATTTCCGCCTCCATCGGAAAAGCAGCAGCCGCAGCTGGGATTCGATCCATGCATACATTGAGGGCACACTGCGAATACATATAAAAAATATTTACACTAGGCATTGCGCACAGCTTAATGCGAGCTGAGAGCAAAAATATATACTTAGGCAACTTACGGCACAACTGGCATCATACGACCATTCCCTAACATGGTGAACATCTTTTTGTTCGAAGCGTGGTTGTCAGCTACAAGTCGGACCACTTGGAATCCTGCTTCTTCGATGGACTTAATTACTTCAAGTGTTAGTTGATGCAGGTGGTCTCCTTTTACTGACTGCGTGAAATAATATCCCACGGGTAGCCTGAAAAAGATAAAAATTAGCAGTATTCTGTAGCGTCGGTGTCAGCTGGGCTTAAAATCTCACTCCGTTGGAGAGAGGAGGAGAGCCAATTGCTCATCTCGAGCGCTTGTCAAATAAGTGCACAATGCTAAAGTTGACTTGCCGGGGGAAAGGGGGGGGGGGGAGCCCTCCTTAAAAAATAGAAGACGACTCCCCCCTGCCCCTCCCCAGACTTTCAGCCCTGGTCGCGGAATAGCACATCATTGGTTAATTAAAGACAACGTTTTTCTTTTTATATCTAATAGGTGGGGTTAGGTCTTTCAGTCACAGCGAAACGTATAGTGATAGACAAAGTGATGATTCACTTACGTGTAGTGCGTTGATAAGCCTACAAATACAAAGGCGAGAAGGTGTGTGGCCAGCTCGTTCTGAATGCCCACTTCTTTTCTAGGCCTCCCATTTCGACTAGGCCAGGACTTTGTCTCCTTTTTTTCGTACGTCAGTGCTTGCTTTAAAGACATTTCATCCACAATCAAAGAGCCCATTTTTTCCTAACAAAAAAAATGGGGGGGGGGGAATTCACTGTTAACAGACATGCGTTATATATCGGCGGAGACAGTTAATTATATAAATAACCTTCTTTGTTGTTCCGTACATGACCCATAATTTAACAGAAATGATTAGGGTTTAGAGCAAACATAGCGCACTGCCGTATACTCTTAAACAATACATCTTACGTTCGAGTAATCCTTGCCACAGGTCTGGTCCCTGTTTATTCACTTTAAATCACTTTTCATTCGGCTATACTAGCATGTATTTTGATCAGTCAAACACTGCCGCGTGCGCTGCTTCCTTCGTTATTCGCGTGCATATTGTACAATAATTCTGATCGAAGTAACGTACCCGTTCGGACAAGTGTGTGCTTTCCGTGTGCAGCCTTTGCTTCATTAGCGACGAAACAACTGCTCCAGTACAGTAGCCAATGTAACGCTTCAGTGTCATGCGACTTGGAAGGGTGAGGCACCCAGACCTCCGCAACATTTCGTACCCGCAGGGTGATTTAGCTTGCCACATTATGGCCTGCCTGATGGTCACCTCTTTCCAACGGTGATTTTTCTCACGCAGGCATTGCAATTGCTCCTTCAAAAATTCAGCCTTCTTGTCGTTCTCGTCCAGCATTTCCTGATGATGAAAGGGCAGTTGAAATGCGTAAATCACGCGCAAGATAACATACTGGAAGAAAGCGGAAGTGCAGGGGAGAATGGAAGCTTGAACCCGCTGAAAACATCGTAGAGCAGGAATGCCGGCGCATCCACAATTCGACATTTACGTACTGGACTTGCCCTTGTCAAGACAAGTTTAGATGTTGTGGTAGAGTGAGCAAACGTTCACACACACGCTACTAAAGGAGGCTGTTGCTGTCCCTGACAAAGAATAGTGCACCTGATTGTCGAAACCTTGCATTGGCATCATTCCTTATTCAACAATTCATAATCGCGAGAAAAGATATTGCGTTTACTCTTAAGACAATAATAGATGTTTCATGTCACCACGTGGACATTCAATTGCAGCTATGCTACATTAATGAATTGCGCAACTTCAGACTTGCGTCATGTTCAGTAACCGGCCACCGACTCACACATACGGACTAGCGGAAACTGTTCACTTACACTTTCCAAACCATTCCTTCCTTTTTGAATGCAATGCTGCTCGCTCAGTTTATAAGGCAGACATCACATGTGCGTCAAGCGTGGCTTCCTGTACGAGCATAAAACCGATCGGCCCATAGCACCAACACAACACAGCTTGCAAATTACTGTCTTTCCAGTTGTCAGTCCAATGTCCTTAATTGTTTGCGACGACAGAAATTTGAACTCGTTGTTCGCAGGATAAAGGAATAAACTCGGGGTGCGCCAATCACGCAAGGGGGTACACACCGACCTTCGTATCTTAAAACACTTGCTCATGTGCGCGCTTACCCACCAACCTTCTTTTATTCCGTGTCCTTATGTCAGGCCTACACCTTCGTATGACCAGAAAGATTGCCAGCATCGGCGTACACTAAAATGTCACGTAAATTTAGATATGAAGAAGAAAATCTATAAACAGAGTTTCTCTCGAGCAGACATCATGACAGCGGACTTGTCATCCTTAAGGCTATAATTGTATTTCAGTCTTTCAGAAAAACAAGCCTGCTTGTCGAAACGCCGGCTCGAAACAGACTTGGGCTAAAACTACTGATTAAGCGAGTTGGTTCATGATTATTTTCAGTGTTTGTGTGTGTGTAAACAGCGATTAAAAGAATGGGAACAACCCTGTTCACAGGTTTTTTAACTGCAGCTTCCATCCTCCCCTTTCTGACGTTTCTTACAAAAAAGTATAGGGACACCTAAGTTATAGACTGATAAATGAGTACCTGAATAATTCTCTATCGTTCCTGTTCCGATCATACGACTATTAGAACAGAAAAAATTAAGGACCTAGGTTTAATGTTCTGAGTTTGGCGAACAATCTTCGACACGTCGCACGTCGGCTTTATGTTGCGTCGCTCCTTGTGTACTTGGCCGCATTGCTGAGAACATTTATTGGAAACTTGCTACTTCAGACCTTGCATCTACTAACACGAGCAGTCTTAGACATTACCTGAGGCCGTCAAGTATGACGTCACTGCTAGCCGATGCGCGAGAACTTAAGGGTAGCATCGCCACCTTTACAATCTCTTATAGTTTCGAGAATTCCTTCGCTCACCGGACGTCTCTCGTAGTACGGGTGATGTTGATAGAATTGACTTACTCCTAAATTGTTATTATGTTCAGAGTCATTTAAAATTAAGTGCGAATATAAAAGGATTAATATAACATTCCGTCCACTGACGTAACGTGCGTACCTGCAGCGTTAGAGCGCGCCATTCGCCTCGGGCGAGGGCTTTCATCTCGAAAAAATCTTTGCCGTGTAAGCTTTCTACGCAGACTGTGCAATGCACATATACTGGTCATTCTTGCAGCCTGCTGCACTTCCGCCGCAACGTCTTAGTTGCCGCGACCAGGGAAGCGCAGCTTTCTTCAAACCGATCGACGTTTGCGACGTCATGGAGCGCCGCACTGGCCTCTTCTGGTGTTCCCCTTTGTATAACTGAACTACAGTCCTCCATGTGTCCTGACTTGAATGGAAAATGCAACCACCCTCGGCCTCTTGTGCAGTTTTCAATTGGGTTTTCAGAACTATATACTTCCCCAGGCTCCGCTGATGCTCGCTCTTCTTGAGAAGAATCTGCGTTGGACGTTCCCCTGTTAAGCCGAAAAAATAGCGAAGCATGACAGATATATTGTCCCGCTAAACGCATAAGGGAATACTGCTAACATTATTCTTATCCGTTGTTGTGTTAGACTTCAAGTTTTACTTACAGTATTTTTACTTGTATGGGTGCCAGCGTTGTTTCCCCCTGCGTTCGTTTTAGCCGCTTTTTCCGCGGCATTGGATCTTGCCCACGTGGATCAGGAGAAGCGGGAAATAAGGAAGGCACGGCTGTGGGCTTCAACATCTTCCTTTTCGTCACTGTTCTGTAATCTTCAGCGGTAAAATGCAGGCTGCATACCTTCGACCGGTCGCTGGGCTCCCAGCGATGCTTTCCTGAACCTTCATCAAAGGTAAAGGCGTATACGCATGGCTAGCAAGATTGCAAATAACAGTCCATAACACCTTTTTTGTAATTAAATTTTCCAAAATGTAACAAGCCAAATGGGGAGTTAAGAAAAAGCATAGCCACGATTTTATTCTGGGGAGTACCTGTATACCCATTTAGTGCATTTTCATATTTTCTCGCAGCCTTTGTAAATGTCTTTTTAGATGACTACATTCGTCGATTGATGTTTAGTGATGGTACGTGGTCGAGTCCAGTGGCATACTTGAAGCCCTTTATTCGAAGAGCTCATTGGCTATACAAGGTTTCATAACAAAGCTGAATTTCTAATGGCTGCTCAGTAACGAAGCGCGACCCAATACGACAGAGCCGAAACCGAGGCGCACTTGAGCGCCTTGGTCTTGGTTTAGAGCGCAAACCTCTAACCTGTACAATGACTCCGCCGTTGACGACGATGACTTCAGTGGTTTTTGTTCTTTTGCATTCTCCAAAACGAATCTTTGTCATGCATGATGTAATCTCAGATGCAGCACGCACATAAATAGAGTATCTGTCGCTGATTATTCCAGGTTCCTCATTTCGGTTTCACCGGCTGGGTCTCTTACCCTCACAGAGCCGATGGGCTCATTGCACGAAGGACTTCAATTATGTCATTATACCCGACCGCCTGCCAGCCCTATATAGAGTGAACAGTTAATCGCCACATTTCGTTACCGGCGTAACGTTTCTAATTACCTTAAGTAAGCTTATACAGAAACGACAAAGAACAAAGCTGTATGGGAAGATAGAAGTTTTGAGATGAGAAATACATTTGACCAATTCGGTCGCTAACTTCAGTGACACCCAGTGTTCAAGAGTTGTCCATCGCTAAACACACACACACACACACACACACACACACACACACACACAGCACACACACCACACACACACACACCACACCACCCACACACCACACACACCCACACACCACACACACACACACACACACACACACACACACACACACACACACCAAACAAGACAAACTGTGGAGGCAGCACGTAAATATTTCATATCATTAAATTTTTTTATGGATTTCGGCGGCATTTGTTTGAGGCAGCCTTCGGGAAGGGTGCTCGAACCCTCGCAACCCACCGCTACGCATTTTTACATAATTTACAGATTTCGTATATTTACTTTTTTCTTGTGTGCTATATTTAAATTTCTTGGCACTATTGTGGAGCCTGCCATATTAGCCGCGGTACTTTAAAAAAGCTTTCATGTTTTTAGCTCAGTGAATTAGCATAACACACGGAAATAGTTTACTAAAGCACCCTGGTGCTTCTTGCTAGCTTGCAACTCGTTCTGAATTGAAACGACTCTCAAAAACACAAGACTCACCTTTTCTTCCAATTGCCTCGATCCATTCTTCCCGTATGTCTGTGGCAGGAACTCGTGAAAACTTACTTTACTTTTGTTTGCCTTGTTCCGATTTGCAATATGGCACGCAGCAATACACCATACTTACATTTGAGGTGTCAGCTCATCTAAAAAAAAAAAACTGCACGCGCCACTATTAGAGCTGACTACTGCAGCT
>WOVY01011265.1:110000-320635 GCA_013436015.1 Rhipicephalus annulatus | reverse complement strand
TAGCCCCCAGTGGCACATACCTGCTCTAGAGCAGGTGTTTTCCACAGGGGATGCGAGATGGCGGTACTTAGAGTGTGCACTAGATGCTGTCGCACATTGCAAGGAAGGATGTTTATAGTTAGCCTGAATAGACTGAGAACTCTGACTGAAAATATCAGTGAAATGCATGTGTGATTGTAGAGTTAGCATTAGATTCAATGTAAAATTAAAGGAATGTCGTAAGGTACACTTAGTAGCACTATATTTTGACCAAAAGTTTGCCAAAAGGGTTAGGCAATCTCAATAATAGAAGTGCAGAGCGAACTTGAATCCCTCCTTTGCTAAATTGAAAAGAAAAGGATTACCAGTACTGTTTTGAGTGGTGTAGTCAACCAACAAATCGTGACAAACGTAATGTCTCGTAAACTATAGTTCCGTTAAGCTATTTCTTAGTTTCATCTTGAATAAAACTAGGAGTTGTGGTACGCATGGCAACTGGAGACAACCATGTCATCTCTCAGCGAGTCCGGCTGCTCTACGAGTGTTGTCTAACTCTCGTAACCAGCACTCATGTCTCTACGAGTGTTGGCTAGCTCAAGTGCTCCGCATCATGATTATACCAAAATGGCACGAACACAAGATTTTTCAACTGATACACAACTGTTGGAGATTACTTTGGTTACTCAATGTAGTACATATGTTTACGTGAGTCGTTGCTAATCTTGAAGCGAAGGTCCACGGGAACGCAAAGGGCGCTAGTATGGAGATGAAGAACTTCCTGCTGAGAAATGGTCCACCGGGGGACATTTTGCAGGAAGGGCTGGATGACAACGAACTGGTGGGATCGCCACTTGCATCTGTAAGATGTAAAGACTGGCAAGCTAGAAGAAAAAGTGAACCACGTTCATTACAGTTGTAAAGTGCCATTGAAAGATCACTGAAATTTCTTGAATACCACCAGTATGCACAACTGTGAGATAAACTCAGCATACCATCAAGATTGTGGCCACTACAGGTAATGTTTAGGCGTGCGCGAATATACGGGAGCTTCGAATACTCAAACCAGTATTACATCATTTGAAATTTCGATTTCATATTTGTGGTTAATCGAATCCAAAGTGTTCGAAATGAAGGAGCAGAGAAGCTGAATTTAAACCTTTGTAAAGATCGTTTCTATGCAAGAGAGGGGCGTTTCATCAGGATCTATCCACGATAAATACACACTGCTATGAAACCCAAATTCATGATTAAATAAACCGATCTCCTTTGCTTATATTGACTTTTTAAGTTTAAAAGCTTGTTATTTGAGCTTATGTGCTCATGTATAGTAAATTTTACAATGTATTTACAGGTTATCACTTTCACTCTACCGAAAGTCTATCCCTGCTACTATTCAAGGTTGTTTCCACTTCCCTTTGGACTAAAAAGAATGACGTTTGCACATATATTGTTTGAACCTAAAAGAACATTCTGCAAGCTTATTGGGTCATTACAAATAGGCTAATTTTGCTCATCTTTCATTAAAATGCTATATAGACAACTCAAAGATCACAATTTGCTTCAAACTTAAATTTCACTATTCGCACATCTCTAGTTCGGTCTGAAGAAAGTGATCACATCAAAATCGCACTAGCATGATACTAACTGAAGACTGGATACTGAAGTTCGTCGATTGCGTTACCCTAAAGTGTCGCATGAGGATTCATGATCACTATTCTTGTGAAAGTACGGAAACTTAGGAGAGTATCGGTAATAATTGTGACAAGTGTTCCAAAATGCTCACAGCAAACACTTGAGGGCAGAGGACAAGCACTGATTCAACTCAGTTTATTGATGTGTTGGTCTGACAAACGTAGATCAAGTCTGTCTACGAAAGAAACAGCTGAGAATAAATGAAACTTTACTCATGGAGAGATGCACAAAGTAGGGAAGTCTCTGCATGACATAACTAAAAAAATATGCTTTTTTCGGTACTAGATTGCTTGCACGTTCTGCAGCATAAGGTAGATCTTATTCCATGCACTTTAAGCCGTAGTGTTCATGAATGTTTAGTATCTTTCATGTGTGCTCTTGCGTGAGACAGAGCATATTATGAACCAAGTTGCGAGTCTGTGCTTTGTCTTCTTCCCTCTCATCTCAATTCAATGTGAATTCATTCACACAAATCACTACAGATCACAGAGAAAAGTCCATCAATAAATCGCAGTGAGCTTCAGCAGGTAGAAAAACGCGTCAGCCGAGCAACGATCTACCAGAGACGTCATTGCCGGTAGCACAAGGGCTCGACGAAATTCACGAAGAACCTGCGGGATCGTCCAATACGTGCACCAGACGTCTAGCTGCAAGAAAGAGCCTGCCACTTGCTAATCATGGCAAGACGTGGTGCACCCGTGTGATGAAAATAGCCAAAGTACTGAAGGTGGGTAGACTGCACATAGCGTTCTGCAACGGGGCCTGTTGTGTTCTGGGGTTTCGGTTTCGAATTGACATGCGAGGATGCCAGGGGGCGCCGCTCTGGCATCCGGGATTTCAAGGCGACTGTAAAATAAAGGAGTGTGTGTTAGGTAGCTGTGGAGTGCGGTTGTGTGCTTTTCTTTTGGCGCTACGCGCCAACCCGCGTGTTCGGGCTGGTCGATGTCCCCGCCGGCCGCGTACGTCTCCGTCGGCCGTCTTCTTCTTCTTCTGCTTCGTCGGGACCAGCCAGCCCCCAACACAGCAATGGCGACGAGGACCTGTAAGAACCCGTTTCGTTCTCCGTGTTCGTGCTAACCCTAGACGCTCTTTGTTCCCAGCAAGGTGGCTACTGCGTGCTGCGTCGCTTCATTTCTTCATTCAGCTATGCCGCCTCTGCCTTCGTCTTCAAACAGTGAACTGGCGTCATTTTTTTCTCGTCTGCACCTCTCCATTATTCTTGCTTGCAATGGCGTCTCCTATTCCACCTCCCCTATTTCTTCATTCGCCCGGAGACCCGCCACTTCCGTGGGCGGACTGGAAATTGGTGTTTCAGGCTTACGCAGACGCGGTCGGGGAGGACGCCAGCAAGCCCGAGCGTCGCAAGGCCCTGCTGCTTAACGCGTTGGGCCCTGCCGGGTTAAAGCTTTTCTATACTTTGGAAGCCACCAACGCGTCGCCGACGCCAGCGTCGGGCGATGCCTTCAAGGATGCTGTTGCTCTTTTCGATGAGCATTTTAAAGATGTTTCGTGCGATTATCTCGCACGCGTGAAATTCCAAGAAAGGCGACAATTGCCTGGTGAGCCAGTCGCCGAGTTCATTACTTCTCTTCGAACGCTCGCCGCGTCGTGCGGCTTCGGCGCGCTCGAGGACGATATGATCCGCCATCAGCTTTTCATCGGGGTAGCCTCGCAAAACGTCCACTGCCGCATGCTTCAAAAGGGCTCCTCGATTTCATTATCCGAAGCCCTCTCGATTGCGCGAGAGGACGAGCTTATTCGCTCCCAGTTGGAGCAATTCGCTCTGCATTCAGTGCAGCAACTTTCTGCTGCGGGGGGCCAAGGCGGCGGCTCTTCCTTTCACGGGACGCGTCAACAAGGCGGCCCTTCATCTTCGTCTCGGCGCAGCGGCCAACATGGCGGCACCTCTGCGTCACGGGGGCGAGGAAGCCGACAATATGGCGACCCCATTCCGCCAAATTCTGGTTTTCAGGAACAGCACCGAGCTCCTAATTCGCGTTCGCAAATTTCTTCTCCAAGCGCAACCGCGCATTGCTTTCGTTGTGGATCGGCTCGGCATTTAGCCAATTTTGCACAGTGTCCCGCTAGAAACCGCACTTGTCTTGCGTGCGGAAAAATTGGACATTTTCAGTCTGTATGCAATTCCCGACCAGCAAATCTTCCGGAACCAGTTTCTTCGTCCGCTCCTTTGAGCACTGCACAAACCAGGTGTGTGCCCTGTGCGTGCCAAGCTGCGCCGCATTCCTCTTCTTCTCCGTGAGCAAGTCTCTGCGGAACTGTCTCGCCTTCAAGCCAGCGGAATCATCGAGCCTGTCTCTGTTTCCGACTAGGTTTCTCCACTGGTCGTCGTCAAGAAAAAAGATGGATCCCTTCGACTATGCGTCGACTTACGAGAACCAAACAAAGCGATCGTCGTAGACGGGTTTCCACTTCCTCACATTGAAGAACTGCTTCATCAGCTCTCCGGAGCGGTGTGTTTCTTCAAGCTGGACCTCGCGTCCGCTTATCACCAAGTTGAACTTTCTGAGTGCAGTAGAGACTTAACCACATTTGTATCGCACGAAGGCTTGTTTCGGTTTCGCCGCGTGTGTTTCGGGCTTGCATCTGCCCCTGCAGTGTTTCAGAAAATGATGTCAATTATTCTTAAGGGTTGTAATGGCGCCCTTTGTTACTTGGATGATATTTTGGTGTGGGGACGTACTCGCGAAGAGCACGATGCTAACTTGCATACTGTTCTTAACCGCATCAGTGAATGTGGTATGAAACTTAATAACAAGTGCATTTTTTCTGTGAATGAGTTACAATTTCTAGGACATAATGTCAGTTCCCGCGGCTTGACACCTGTTGAATCTAAAGTTCAGGCCATTGTCAATGCCCCACGGCCTACTGATGTTAAAACCTTGCAATCTTTTTTAAATCTTGTTGGTTATTATGCCAAGTTTGTTCCTCACTATGCTGATGTTGTTGAACCACTGCGTACTCTACTTCGTCAAGCACAGCCTTTTAACTGGTCAGCTGAAGCTGAGCAGAGCTTCATTCAATTCAAGTCAATACTGGCCTCAAAGCCTGCTGTTAGTAATTTCAATGAGAAGCTTCCCATCGTCATCACGACGGATGCGTCCGACGTTGGACTGGGAGCAGTGTTTCAACAACTCAGAGATGATCAGCTGATCATTATTGCTTTTGCATCTCGTACATTGACCCCTGCTGAACGCAGATATTCAGTAGGAGAGCGTGAAGCTCTCGCTTGTCTTTTTGCCTGTGAGAAATGGCATGTTTACTTGTGGGGCCGGCACTTCACATTACGTACAGATCACCAAGCACTAGTTGCTCTTCTTTCTGCAGGATCCGAAGGCCGCCGCCCCATTCGCATTTCCCGTTGGTGTGCCAAACTCATGTATTATAATTTCAGTGTTCAATATTGTAAGGGTTCTAATAACGTGGTTGCTGATGCACTGTCGCGCCTTCCTCTTCAGATACCGGTTACTGAAGAGCGGGATGAGGAAGTTGTTTCATTAGTTACTTCCTGCATTACTAAAGCTGAGCTTCAGGCAGCTACAGCTGCAGATTCCACTTTGTCTCAAGTTCTCAAATATTTACTTGAAGGATGGCCTTCCAAACGTTCTCTTGCTTCTGAATTCTTGCCTTACTTCACAGTCCGACAGGAACTGTCTTGTGTCGAGGACTTGCTTTTCCGCGATGAACGCGTGATTCCCCCTGCTTCTTTCCGTAACAAGCTAATACAGCTTGCCCATGAGGCCCATCCTGGCATTGTCCGCACCAAACAGAATCTCCGAGACAGGTACTGGTGGCCAGACTTAGACAAGCAGGTCGAGCATGGAGTTTACAACTGCCATATATGTCAGGCAGCTGACAAGTCTGCCAAACCTGCATTTTCTCCGTTGCAGCCAGTCCAGTGGCCTGATCGGCCTTGGCAGAAACTCGGCATGGACATCATCGGTCCTTTGCATAATGTTCCGCAAAATGCCCGGTTCATTGTTTCTCTCATAGACTACCATTCCAAATGGCCAGAAATCTGTTTCACACATACGGTTACTTCTGAGGTCATCATTGAGTTTCTGTCTTCAATCTTCAGCCGGGAAGGTTTTCCTGATGCCATAGTTACGAACAATGGTCCACAGTTTCAGTCCCAACATTTCGAGGCTTTTCTTTCACAACGAGGAATTAAGCACTTGAGGTCATCGGTTTTCTATCCCCAATCAAATGGGCAAATCGAGCGCTTTAATCGCGTTCTGAAGGAACATATCCAGATCGCCCAATTAGAGCACCGTCCCCTCAAGCAAGTCGATCATGAGGGCGTCGATCGACGGGAGCGGTCGCATACCACGTCGGCTCTGTGAAATATCGCAATTATTTGCGTCACATCAAGTCGTTCTCCTGCAAGCCTTCTACCACCGTCTCCAAGAACGTCAGCCACAACCGAAGACATCACGTCTTGTCAAGGTGGGCCGTCTTCTGACCCTTTTTTGGTCACTTGAAGCTTTCGCCAAACCACCGCGGAGTTAAGCCTAACCGCAGTAAGGGCCGCGCTGGCCCTGCCCGGGGTTTCCCCTGTAATGGCGTCTCCAAATCAAGTCACCGGCTACGATCTGGAGTCCCTACAGATAATACAGATGGATACCGCTCAAACCGAGACACCTCTACCAACCGAGGAAGAGTACCTCGAGGATATGGTCCGCGTCTGGCGCGGAAGGAAGAACACAGCAGTGGCGTCGAGAGACGCCAGGGCTCCTGCAGCCAAACAACAAGCAGCGTCTCGCCCTCAGCAAGCACAGGGCAAGAACGCGCCGAGCGTCGCCTCGCAGCGCGCCAAGCAACTCAAGTGGCGGCCGAAGAACACGCTGCGCATCGAAGAAGACGACATCATAGTGGTGCTGAAACCGCGTGAAACGCTCGACCTCAAGGCCACGTTTGGTCCTGGACAAGCCGGCGCTGCAGTCCGCAGCATCCTCGGAGCCGACGCAAGTGTGGGACTTGCGGTGTGGCCCCTCTGGGATCAGAATGTACTTGTGTGCACGCTCAAATCAGTGGACGCTGCCGAGAGACTCCTCCGGGACATTAAGCTGCCAGTCGGGGGCCGCCAGCTAAACTTCCGGGGACATCCCAAACTCTCCGGTGAGTTCTGTCGGGGCATCGTGCATGTCTCTCAAGACGAAACGTCCGAAACTGTGAAAAGCAAGCTCAGTGCTGAGCCAAATATAGTGTCTGTGCGCAAGCTTGGGGACACCCCGGTTGCGGTGATCACCTTCGCGGGGACCAAGGTGCCACGGACGGTGTTATACAACTGCGTGCGGCTCCCTGTTCGCTTGTATAATAAGACAGTGCCTGCATGCCCACTTTGTGGCACAGTGGGCCATCGAGCAGATACTTGCCCGCGCCCGCAGCCCGGTCGCTGCACAAGCTGCGGCGTTCAGGTACCTGCTGCTACTCCTGACGGCCCTACGGAACACCAGTGCATTCCGAGCTGCCTCCTCTGCGGCGGTGGCCACAAGACTGGAGCTCCCGGTTGTGCTGGACGGTTCCGGCAGCCGGTCAAGTCGGGATCCCCACGCGGATCCAAGCCGAGGACAACGGGGGGGAACGGGGGGAACAAACAGGCTCCGACTCCCAAGACTGGCCCCAAGAAAGCACCAGCCGCCAAGTCTAATAAGCCAAAACTCAAGAAGACCGACACCGGGCACTCCACCAATGTAAAGCCTGGGACCCCGTCGGAGCCTCCTGCCTTGGTCAAGGACTTCCCACCCTTGACACCCGTCCAAACACAGGTGAGCTGTTGGGGTGGGGCAGTCTCTAGACCTTCCTCTTCTCCCTCCCCTACCGAAACCGCCCTACAGCAGCAGATAGGGGAGCTCAGGCGCCAGAACCAAATTCTTGCGCGCAAAATTCAAGAATTAGAAGCGAAGCAGGTTGGGTCATCCGAGCCAGTGCAGGAAGCCGAGGCAGAGGACGGGGATGACGGCTCTTCCGTCACATCCCGCCTCACTAGCGTCTCGCGGCAGGACGCGGACACGGTAGTTGGACCAGCTTCCATTACCGGATCCATCGGCCGCATCGAGTCCCTAGAGCATAAAACCGAGCAATTAGAGGCGAGCGTGGCAGCCCTCCCCACTCAAATCATGTCGGCAGTCCGCGAGTCCTTTCAGGACATGTTCACGGCAGCCTTAACGCAAGCACTTCCCGAAATTGTGGCGCAGGTCTCTAACTCAGTCCTTAAAGCCATGCAGCCCTGGGTTATCGCCCAAATTAAAAACACCACTCAGAGCGACTCCCCGCAGGTTAAGCGCAAGCCGGCCTCCCGCCAGGCAGCAGAAGAAGGCTTTTCGGGGCCGGCTCCAGGTCCGGACCGGTCCTCTGCACCGTAAATAAATACTAAAAGATGGCTAGCCGATCTAATAAACAAGCTAAATTTCTACAAAAATTTGAGATTATACAATGGAACTGCAGGGGTTTTAGAGCCTGGAAAAAATGGTCGCACCTCCAGCGCTACTTGCAGTCCCTCGGAAACATGCCCGCCTTGCTTGCTTTGCAGGAGCCCGGTTTGGACGTTAAATTCTCTGGCTATAGCACCTTCCAGGGGGGGCCCTCGTCATGCATCCTGGTGAACAAGGCATATACCGCGATTCAGGTCGATTTAAACTTAAGTACTGAACAAGAATACACAATGGTCAGAGTACTGCCTCTCAGACGTCGCGACCAGTCAATACACATCCTAAATATATACAGCCCCCCGCATAAGCCCCACGTAACTTTTAGCGAAATCTTCCTCCGGGCGATCAAGTTGGCAGACAAGGACCCCTTAGTGATCGTGGGAGACTTCAATGCTCCCAGCCTTCACTGGGGCTATCACTACGAGAAGGCCAGAGGACGTAAGCTGGCGGAGCTTATCTCCTCCCTTCGCCTCACGCTGCTCACGGATCCGGCGTACCCCACTCGAGTGGGGAACTCGGTAACCCGTGACACGTGTCCGGACCTCTCTCTCGTAAAAAACGCTAAGGATGCTACCTGGGAGAACTTGGGCGATTCTCTAGGCAGTGATCACTGCCTTCTCCGGGTCACACTCATGGAAAAGTCAGCTCATAAAAAATGCGGTCAAGCCAAGTTGACCGATTGGACCCAATTTCGCAATCAGACTATCCCTCCCGTACTATTTTCTGGAGGCTATGCAGAATGGGCTCAACACGTAAACAACATTCAGAAAAGACTTACTACTACCCTCCAAACCAACGAAGAAATCCCCGCAGTTGACAATCACCTCCTACACTTGTGGGAGGCGCGCCGAAGCTAAACAAAACGTTGGAAAAAGCAGAAGACTAATCGCAAATTACGTATCCGCATAGCCCAACTCACGGAACAAGCTGCAGCGTATGCTGCCCAACTCTCAGATTCAAATTGGATAGCCCGCTGCGATGCCGCAGCTCGTCAGATGAGCTCGAAGGGGACATGGCGTCTCTTTCGCAGTCTCATAGACCCCTCTCAAACGAGAGGGGAGGCGCAGAAGCAGCTCCGGCGAGCTCTGCAAGGTTACCAAGGCACTCCGGCACAGCTTGCGGACGCTCTGTGCGATAGGTATCTCTGTCGTACGGAGGACCCGCCTGGGCCGGCGTACACGTACTATGGTAAGCCTAATCATCAACTCGATGCCCGTTTTGAGTTGCATGACCTTAAAGCGGCTTTAGCTAAAATGCGCAGGGGTACGGCTCCGGGGCTGGACCGCATAACAGTAAAGCTGTTGGCAAACTTCCCTGACACAGCCTACCTCCATTTATTGGAATACATGAACGAGATCTGGGACGGTCGTGCGCTCCCTTCCGAATGGAAAACGTCACTTGTGACTTTTATCCCCAAAGCAGGCAAGGCCGTGAATACGGAAAATCTGAGGCCCATATCACTGACTTCGTGCGTGGGCAAGCTTATGGAGACGATGGCACGGGATCGCCTCTCCCCATACCTTGAGGGCAAGGGCTTCTTTGCAGACACCATGTTTGGGTTTCGCCCACACATGTCTGCACAGGACGTCCTTCTCCAGCTCCATAGGGCCGTCATACAGCCCATAAGTATGCAACACAATGATAAAGCCATCCTCGCCCTTGATCTGAAGGGGGCTTTCGACAATGTTAAACACAGCAGCATCCTGGCTAACTTGAGCTCCACTGATTGCGGGGCTAAGGCCTTTGCATATGTCAGAGATTTTCTCTCTAAACGCCAGGCACTTCTTCGGATCGAGGACGAGGAATATGGCCCGTACATTATGGGAACACGGGGTACCCCACAGGGAGCAGTGTTATCACCACTCCTTTTCAACATTGCTATGATGCGCCTTCCAAGCGAATTGGCCAGGGTGGAAGGCACACAACACGCAGTATATGCCGACGATATTACAATCTGGACCACTGAAGGGAGCCTTGGTGAAATGCAGGAACGCCTTCAGCAGGCCGCATCCATAGTCGAGGCGTATGCCAACGATTGTGGACTCCAATGTGCTCCAAACAAATCAGAGCTTCTGCACGTTAGAGCGAAGCCAAGAGATAAGTCAGCCATACACATCTCCCTGTCTGGGGTTCCCATCAGAGAGGTGGAGGAGCTCCGGATTCTGGGCCTGTTCATTCACCACAGACTCAGACCGGACTCCACTATAGCGAAACTCAAGAGAATAGGCGAACAGGTAGGGCGCATGATCCACCGCGTTTCCAACAAGAGGGGTGGTCTGCGGGGCAGGGACGCGCTTCGGCTCGCCCATGCCTTCGTGACTAGCCGGATCCTCTACGCCGTCCCATACCTTCGCACTAACAAGCAAGAAGACGAAAGAATAGATGCCATCATTCGTAAGGCTACTAAACGAGCTCTGGATCTCCCGGTGGCCACTTCCAACGCCAAACTGAGGGCGTTGGGTGTGCTCAACTCCTACCAGGAGTTGCGGGAGGCCCACCTTATGAATCAATATACGCGGCTCGTGCAGACGGCTCCCGGGCGCCGCCTGCTAAACCGCTTACATATACAGCACACTTGCACTGCAGAGGAGGCGGAGCGTATTCCGGAACTGTGGCGGCATATGCTCTCGGTCGCTTCACTCCCCAGTAACATGGATAAGCACACGCACGAAAGCAGAAGACAGGCGCGGGCTCGGACGCTTGAGAGGCAACACGGCTCCCGACCTGGTGTATTCTACGTAGATATAGCAGGGCCTTCGCCTACGGGATTTTACACGGCCTCTGTAGTTCACCGGGAAAAGCATGTCAATGGGCTCTCGTTCCAAGCACAAAATCCGGAGCGCGCTGAGGAAGTCGCGATAGCGCTTGCTGCTGCGGACCCCAACTCGAAAGTTATCATCACGGACTCCAGGAAAGCATGTACTCATTACTTGGTAGGAGAGATATCCCCCCTAGCCAGCCAAATTCTAAAACGGGCTCTCGCTGATCCAGCCCCGAAACGCATCGTATGGGCTCCTGGCCATCAGGGCCTACGAGGTAATGAGGCCGCTGACGCGGCCGCCCGAGCGCTTACCCACCGGGCTCCTCACCTTGGCTCTTATGACTCGGAGGCCAATACACCGCTGCTGCGGTTCAAAGAAATTCTCACCTATTATCGTGACACTCACCGCCTTTACCCGGCTCCTGCAAAGGGGCTGAGTAAGGCGGAAGAGCGAACTCTAAGGCGCCTGCAGACAGGCACTCTACTCTGTCCTGCAATCCTTAAGCATTTCGATGCGAACACAGATGGGCGGTGCCCACACTGTGGGGAGACGTGTGATATCTTCCACATGGTGTGGGCATGTCCGAAAAATCCCCACCTACCCCCTTCCCCTACCCCTTCCCGAGAGGCATGGGAGACTGCCCTCCTCAACTGCTCATCACTAGAGTCTCAACGGGCTCTGGTGAGACGGGCGCGAGTAGGGGCCTCGTCATGCGGTGTCCCGGACTAAGGACGCCGACCATGTAGCAGGGTCATGCTTTGGCCCCGTACCTCTCTTTTTTATAATAAATGTTTTTCATCATCATCATCAAGCAAGTCTTGACGGAATGTTTAGCTTCGTACAGGTTCACACCACAAGGCACCACTGGAGTGTCTCCTGCTCAACATCTCCACGGTAGGCAACCGCGAGTTGCTCTCGACATAGTCTCTTTGCCTCGTAACATACCAGTGTCTTCTCCTGATCAAATTCGTACCAGGGTTTTTTCTCGTCAACAAGCAATGAAAAAGTATGTCGACACCCGTCGAGGTGCAAAGCAGTCCAAAGTTCGCACTGGCCATCTAGTCAAGGTTCGTGTGCCAGGCAAGCGCCCCAAGTATCGGGGTCCTTACAAAGTCTTGGGTCAGGTTAGCCCCACTTCGTTTCGCTTAAGTGATGGTAACATGTGGAATGCTTCGCGCCTTGTTATTTTTCATACGGATTCGCCTTCAACACCTAAAAGTCTTCCTCATCACGTTCCGTCCACGCCTTTCAACTACGCATCAGACTGTTACATGTGGCCTCCATGTACAGGCATTTCTTCTTCAAGAGGGGAGGAGTTACCAGTCGGTGTCGCTGGTTCAAGTACACCAAGTCATACGGTTCACTTCGAACCCTCAAATATGGCCGAGACCGTTGAACCGGACTCCGGTCCGCATAATTCTTCCGAAGCTCATGCTGCGAGCTCTGATGAGACCGCGAATTTTAACGCTCGTTCAGAACCTTCACAACTTTCTTCTCCTCTTGCACCCGATTCTACACCCAAAAGGGCGCGCCCTAAGCGGAAGCGGCAGAAGCCGTGTCGGTTCGAAGACTACGTGACGTAGAACTACAAATCTATATTGTACCGAGTTGTATACAATTTTTTGGTGCATTTTCAGGACTTCCAATGTACATATTTTCAATGCATTTTCAGGACTTGTAGTGTGTGAGTTTGGTGTGCCGTGTTTTGAATTTTCATATGTTCTAACGTTCATACCTTGTATATACTTTTGTATCGATTATGTATAAATATAAACAGTGTATAGGTGTGCTTTTTTCGAGGAGGGGATGGTTGTTGTGTTCTGGGGTTTCGGTTTCGAATTGACATGCGAGGATGCCAGGGGGCGCCGCTCTGGCATCCGGGATTTCAAGGCGACTGTAAAATAAAGGAGTGTGTGTTAGGTAGCCGTGGAGTGCGGTTGTGTGCTTTTCTTTCAGCGCTACGCGCCAACCCGCGTGTTCGGGCTGGTCGATGTCCCCGCCGGCCGCGTACGTCTCCGCCAGCCGTCTTCTTCTTCTTCTGCTTCGTTGGGACCAGCCAGCCCCCAACACAGCAGGGCCCTCACTTAGAGACTCGTGTACTAATTCTGTGCACTCTTGACAGGAAAACAACCAGAAACTTTGACCTAAATTAGGCATTGTTGTTGCCTAAAGCTTCTTCATAATACTTACTGTTTTACGAAGGAATGCTTTCATAAAGGCTGTACACTGTTGAATAAAACATTTGATGGAGGAAGTTCTGGCAAGAATTTCAATATTTGTCACTTGTTCGGAAATGCTTGCCGCCACAGCTGTACGATATGATTAGAGCGAGTCATGCAATTAAATTTATGAATAAATACAGACTTCCTAGACGTATAATGATGGGATTATTCTTATTGTAGTCGGAATGGTTGTATAATGCAGCAATTAATCTCAACACTTTTCCACTTGCTGTAAATTTGTTCTCCAGAACCGTGGCATGAAATTAGGCAAAGCTCACGCATTTATAGACTGTCAGTGACAAGTGCCGCAGAGAGAACAAACATGAGGATGCACTTTTTACGCAAGTAACCCAAGCCGATAATGAAGCTTCTTGGCCAAAGTAATGATACAAGCGTTGCATAAGATGTTAAACTATCGTGAAACCTTAAGCGTTTGGCAGTAGTAGGGAACGGCGGCAAGTGGCAACATACCACCAGTATGAAACAACCTTAGTTTTTAATGGGATCACCTGTCAAGTTCTTTCCACTAACGGAGCTCGCAGCAACGATGGCAGTTTCAGTGGTCCTTGATGGATGGCCGCCTGTGCACCTCTTTGTCTCCTCGTCAGTTATTCTTGGTTCTGCAGTCCACGGTCCAGGTGTCGCCACCACTTCGCATATCTGCATAGACATGTCTGGTAGTTACGAAGTATGAATAGTAAAATTTAAGTCTGTTTCCTAAACCAAGGCAAGAAGACATGCATACTGGGCTTGGGCTCTTTGTTTAATGGAGTGGAGTCGCTAATCTGCTCATAATTAGGAACTACACAAGTGTCTACATTTTGGTCCCTGCTAAATGCAGTCACTGTACATAGTTTTCGTCCTAGCGCTGATCGGCACAATGTCGTAGGTACAAGGTCACTGGGTGCCAGTGCCATGAAAAGGCAACACGTTTCAGCGAAGCCGCAATCGAACCAAGTCGACGACTGTACAACGTTTTAAAGCTCGTCTCCTTTTGTCTGAAAGGGCCCATAACAGTGATACCGAACAATTTGTAGTTTTCAGCAAAATATAGACGTATAGAATCTATTGTGCTTGTGCATATATGAAGATTGTATAGTAAAATAATGCTCGAATGCAAGATAAGCTATGAATTCGCTGGAAAATAACTTCTACAGCCCCCAGCATCCACCATTCCTTATGGACCACGCGAAATCATGTACTGAACGGAATAGAGCCATCGTGTTTAAACAAAGTTGAAGCAGCTGCAGTGTCAACACTCGAAGCAGGAACTTCAAGCTACCCTCTACAGCACCAAGGGGAGCCTTCCTGGTCAGTAACAGCAGCATCTTTATGTACTAGTTTCCGACCAGTAAGATGCATTAATGGCACGACCAAGCCGATCAAATGCCTGCATTTACCGAGGCCGGAACAAGCGGCGCTATACAAAAGGCAGGCGAAATGATGTAGCTCCAGAAGATCAAGAAACAAAAACATCATTCACCACATTCTAGCAGTCAAGATTAAAAACAGCATCACCACTGCTATCGCGTAAATGAAAAGTTGTAAATCTGCTAACATGAACTACATTCCGAAATTGCTGAGGATTATCTTTCAGTAGGGCAGGTAGGGTAGTATTGTGGGATACTTTTTAGCTTGCGCAAGGGCGTTTTCGTACTCGTGTTTAGCAACGAAGTACGCCTGCCAACGCTCAGGTGTCATCACTTTTTTTCGGCGGAAATATAATTTCTTTTCTTGTAGGTGTTCCCAATCGGTGTTAGATCAAGGAGCCTTGGAAGAAGAATCATTTGGTTTTTAGTAATGTAGCAGTCGATCAAAAGGCTTCCTTTTCCTTAAACATTAACAAATTGTCTGGAGTGAAGTGGGTATAAAAACCCAGCATATAGCCAGTTATGAAGTTGACAAGTTCATTATAGATTTTATGCAATATTTCTGCAATCTGTCGGCTTTAGTGTGCATGCCGCCATGCATATTAGAGGCTCGAGCGTGGTGCAGTAGGCACAGTTCATGTGTGTTTACGTATACGTAAGGCGTATCGATCTGAGGCACGTATAAGCTGATCATCGCAATACCAACGTATATCGGCGCGCCTTGCTACACACAAACAGGAACTGTGAATGCTGAAGGAAAAAAAAAGATAAGCCGTAAACTTTGCCCCTTATTATTTTTTCAAGCTGATGACGTTTTCAGTATGTGCTTTATATACTGCTCCGAAAACACGTTTGCGTTCACCTTTCTAAGCAAGTAAGACGTTCAATAGCATTTGTACTCGTGTTCCCTCCAATTGCTGCATGCCGAAGCAATACAGTATTAGGAACGTTTTTACTAGCATCCGTTTAACAAGTGAAGGCGACTCGTACACTTCACGCAGAAGCCACGTTTACGCAGCAAGCCTTATTGCGGCTAATGACACGTGCCTAAGTTTCATTGAGTGTACAGAGCACATGTAATCCTTGAAAAATGTTCGCAGTCATGCGTAAGTGATTTCACTAAACGGTAGCTCGTCGCACTCCATAAGAAGAAAACTAAACAGCATGAAACAAACATCCTTCAACAGCGTGGCTTTCTTCTCAGAATGAACCGATGACGCACTCTCGCTTCTAATTCAGCGTGTGTCGTTACCGAAACATAATAAACAAAATACCTCATTCGACGAATCGAGGCGCGTGCGATAAGCTGCGGTGAAGTTCCTTGCGTGGACGTGGCTTCTGCGTGAAGCGTACGAGTCGCCTTCACTTGTTAAATTAATACTAGTAAAAACGTTGCAAAAACTGTCTTGCTTTGGCGTGCGGCAAATCAAGGGAACGCGAGTATACAAATGCTATTGCACGTCTTGTTTGCTAAGAACGGAGAACTCAAACACGTGTTTCGGGAGCAGTAGCCGCAGCACATGCTGGAAACGTCACCAGCTTGAAAAAATAACGATGGGCAAAGTTTACGGTTAATATTTCCTCTTTCAGAATTCCGAGTTCCTCTCCGTGTGCAGCAAGGAACGCGGCAATACGTCGGCAATGCGATTATCAGCCAATACGCGCCTCACGTCGATACGCCTTACATATGCGTAGACGTAAACACACGCGGACTGTGCGAACTGCGCAGCGCTCGAGCCTCTAACATGGCGGTATGCACACGACGGCCGACAGATGGCAGCAATCTTGCATTAGGTCTATTGATTGCCGATACGTTCGCACTTTTTAAAATTTTTGATAATTTTACCTTGCTTCGTGCAAGGGGAATGGGCGTGAATAGTGCCATGAATAAAACCTTGATCACTTGGAGCAGGCATAAACACTAAGGCTGCAGCGAGTACTGGAGTAGCCGCAAACAGCAAATCTTGTACATTATAAGAATGAGATGAGCAACGAGTAGTCTGTATAGTACCAGTTGCTTAAGGTTAAAATACAAACAAAGATTTGAAATAATCGGAAACGTTTCATTGAATTTGCTGCTAGTCTTGGTGGGTCAGTAGAGTATATTACAGGAGGCAGGTTAAAATGACAAAAAGAAATAAAAGGAAGTTGGGAAACCGCTACGCCAACTTGTTTAGGACATCATGTAGTTTTGGACAAAATGATCTTAAACACTGACGATTTGTAGTACAGAGTGAAGAGAAACATTCCGTGTCCTATAAATACGTACACGCTAATCAATTCTAAGTTGGTTTCACACCACTGCCTGAGCGATCAGTACGATCAGGACGATAAATGTTGTAACCCGCCCCGCAATGCAATATTTAAATTCCGTAGATTACTGTAGAAAGCCAAGTTTCTGTGCTACACCACCATTAAAAGAAATGTCTCCTCGATTTGGCAGCAGTTTCTTCACGCAGTTCACGTAAGTGTCGTGCAAGTGCCGCGCCAGTTCCTCTAGTTTTATGGCGAATTCCATTGGTAGACCGGGTGCACTCAAAAGCACACTGAAAGTGCTCTCTTCAGAGCCGGCATGTTTCAGTGGTCGAACGGGTGCAGGAGCACCCGTTCGTTCCAGAGGTAGAGGGAGAGAGCTTTTACTGTGGCGAGAGCAGCAAGGAGCAGTTTGTGGTGCTCTCGCCTGAAAAGCGGAAGAGGCGTAGTACGACGAGTCTCGTGGTCCTTGAACGTCACAGTCTCCCAATTTTTTTTTCAGCCGGTGAGCACGGCGACAATAACCATGTGTAGTTTGAAACCACTGTTCCACTGCTTTGTACAGGGGGCGCCGATCACAGCTGGACGTCTTCTGAATGCGTCGTTGCAGATATATACTATGTGTTAGTCTAACAATGAAGTGACTGACCAAAGGGTTGCTGATCGGGCGAGTTGGTCATCCATGAACGTAGCGTGTATTAGCGCAGTACATAAAAAAAAGGGACACGACACAGACGTAGAGATAGGTAGGTGCTAAGCGCCTACCTATCTCTACGTCTACACGCTACGTTCCTGACGCGCCATGTTCTACACGCTACGTTCGTACACGCTAACGTTCATGACTGACCGATTTCAAGCGCATTTTGCTGCTGCCACACAGAGAATATCCCGGGCTTGAAATCGTCCGATCACATGGTCTCCCGACTCATACCCCCCTTCACCGGCCCTCCGGGAGCACGTCGCATTCCAGTAGCAGGTTGAGTGACCCTGCTCTCGGTGCTGTCTCTCGCACTCCCCACTGTCCTACCCCTTTAATCCTGTTCTCTCAATGGAATTCGTCATTAGTGTGGCACGACACCAGCAGTTTCAGCGCAGCGGTCAAGTTGAGTGCAAAAGTGCAGCCACATGCATTACCTAGCGCTACTTGCACGAAACGAGAACTCGCGAAAAGGCTAGTGCAGAAGTGCCGATGAACTCATGCAACAAGATGTCAAATTGAGTTCAGAAATGCAGGCGTTGCGAGCTGCACTCACCAAATCGAGGGCCAAAGTGCAGCACTTTTGAACTAGTGCGGAAATTGCGGTCAAATTCAGGACACCGAAAGCAATACACACGGGAAGTTTCGGTAATATACAATTATTTACGCGTAAATAGTATGGCTGTCAAAGCTTTTACGAAATTCATGTACCCTTTTTGGTCGAGTCACGTTGCTTTCGACAAGTCTTCACTAACCAACACCTCATATGGGTTGAATATTTTTCTCTATGAAAAAAAAAGAAACGTTATCCTCCATTTTTTGACTGACATTTACCAATAATACACCGGCACCTAATGGGGGAACATAAGCGCCAAGCCTATGCGCACGTTGTGTTGCTTCATTCGATAAGTTGAGGACAAGTTTTTGAAATAAAAAGGCCGGTTATTTTTTTGACTGCGCCCAACTATCACAATAATTGTCAGAAACATAAAAGAAATATCAAATAATTTTTATACGAGGCCGATCTTTCAACTCGTCAAGTAGGGAAGGAAGAGCATAGGTTTCGCTTCTTACTGCTTGTAAAATATCAGGAACATAGTGACCCGAGCTATATGATTTTAGTATTGTCGTAACCATCGCTAGCCTGCTAGAAAGATCAGTTTCTTTCTGCTCTGATAGAGGTTGTTTGGTGCGAACTTGAATAAGAAGTTCAGCTTGGAGAAGTTCAGAATAAGAAGTTCAGCTTGGAGAGAGTCAACCTTAGCCGAAAGGCTAGCAATAGCTGACATCACCTTATCGTGCGGCCTTAGGTGGAGTTGAACATCCATGCACAGGAGTAACTTAAGGAAAGAAAATCACTCAGACATATTATCATGAATAATACTGGCGCCAGGGAATTGCAGCAGACATATATCATTATAGCGCTTTGAGTACAAAGACGAGTGGTTACCAACCTGTAAAATGAAACAGAAAAATTCACCCCCGGTCCCATAGCTGTCGCTCTTTCCTGGACACTGAAAGGCGTGGATGATAGGCGGACGTTTAAATCAGCAGGACGTGCTGACATCGATAAAGGAGCCAGCTGGTCCAAAAGGTGGAACGGTGCCATCAGAATAGTTGTAGCACAGGTTGAGCAGCGGGGACAGTGATTAGGGTGTTCGTTGACGTAGATGCGATCGTTGACGCCGCAGGAGCAGGGCATGACCACGTGTAAAAGAAATCAGTGCGATGAAGCAGAAAAAAATCACCACTGGTTCCATAGCTTCCGTGCTGTCCTAGCCATGGTTAAGATTGCCGGCAACCATAACCATAGCACCTGCGTAATGGCTCGTATCAGCGTGACCCCATAGCCCTCAGGCCAGTATAGTGGGCGTTAGGTAAACGAGTGCACTACGGCATGTCAATCACAATTTTCTCAACAACTATTGTTGTGATTGAATCTACCAGAAGGAACATTTTCGTTCAACATCTCTCGAGGGTTGAGAAAGTGCTTACTCGAAGCAGTGCCGTGAGAATGCCCATGAGGTGATCTTCAGCCTATGTGGTACAGTGTGTCAGTGAAGTGAAGAGTCAGCGCTTCTGGGGAGAAGCCAATCAACAAATTATTGACCTCATCCAGTGAACTACTTATGTCACTTGATTTTATTAAGGTGCAATATGCCCATTGGGATGCAAGCTGCGTTCTGCAGGTTCATGAGCCTAGAGGACAAGAAAGAGGAATATAGAATATGGCGAGCTGAGCTAGTTGGTAGGTTTTATTGTGAATATACCCTAAGTGCACAAACATAGCTAAAGAAAAGTAAAAGCACTAGTGCTGATTGCAACACTACGCAACAAAAAAACTGCTGACTGCATCATTGTGTCTTTACGTATTCCTTATTTACAGCGTAAGACTTAAGGCATCATCTTCAATTAAGGCGTGAAGTTGTTTGATGGTCCGATCGCGCAATATTTTGGCTGGAATCGGGCATTGGTTGCAACCGCAGAGAGATAATACACTCCGCCTCGTTCTTGAGCCTCGACTTCCAGAATTTAGGGTGGGAGGCGTGAGCAGAAGTCAACTTCAGCGTTCTCACTTGATCGTCTGAAGATATGCGAATACCGTTGGGCTGATAATGTGGGAATCCAGCGCCGCAGACGTGCCGCTGCAATGGCCAGAATTGCGGTTGTTGAATCCAAGATCAAGTTATTCGAACGGCTTACGGACGGTAACTAATGTGAACGAACGACCTTAAATGTAGACATGAAACTTGTTAACACAAAATGTTATTGCAAGGGCGTATTTACGAAGCTGGCTGTATTTTTTTCGGCATCAGTAACGTGCGCGATAAAGAAGCGATTGACCTTGCGCTGCAATTATCTAAAACATGTGAAAGGATCCCTTCGAAACCATATTGTGATGCGTCGATAGTCGCAATGATTTACACGAGCTGTAGCGTGCCGAAAATGGGCGGGGAAGCTAGCAAGCTCTTTTTCTTGGTGAAATTGTCCTGTAAATGTGTATCCCACCACCACAGGACGTTTGAACGTACCAACCTGAAGAATAGTTGCGCCACCATTGCTAGGTTAGGAAGGAACTTGCCGTTGAAGTTGGCGATTCACAGGAACGGCTACAGCTGCTGCCTTTTCTCAGGGGCTGGCACCCTGAGGACAGCGTCAGGCTTCCCCGTCGTTGCTGAGGTGCCGTTGGCGTCGATTCTATGACCAAGATAACGAAGTTTCATCTGAAAAAAAAATCACAGTTTCACCACAAGGGCGAAGCAATGAATGCGATAGCAACAAACTGGAATGTCGCTCGGAGAATGGCAGGCAAAGAGAAACGCCCAGCGCGCTGCTCACGCACAAAATGACGTGCGAAAACAATACACACACAGGACGAAAGCGAAGTAACATCGTTTAAAACTCGACACTGAACGCGCTGCAAAAATAAAAACGACACACGGGACGTTCTCATATCTACAAGTGAACGCGAACTAGCACGTGGCACAGTTACTTCGCTGCGTCTGAAAAGCGCGCGCTTTCCGGAAACGTGGGCTGTGCGGTGAACCAAGTGACCAATGTGCGCCCGGTACCTACCACTCAATCGTTCCGGTGAAAGCCGAAGGCGTAAGATACTCCCCGACTGCGATATAACCACACACTTTCGCGAGCATTTTCTCTCCCCCCTGGGAGAGGGAGGCGAAATACGCATGGGAGGTTAGCGTATGAGCGCGCGGCGCCGTGTTGCAATCAGCGGGGAACCGAGCCAGGGTTCCTAGGGAGCCTACATACGCCGCGCCTTCGTCGTTGGCGCGGCGTATGTAGGCTCCCTAAGGGTTCCTCGATGCTCGCGCCCCCTTGGCAGCGGAGGGGGCGTGCGCATCGAGGAACGCTAAACCGAGCGCGCTCGTTGCGCCATCGCTGGGAATGCTAAAAAAAAAAAACACGCTGATATTTCCATGGCCTCCGAGATCGGCACTGCCAGCGTCAAGTGATATATAGGGGTGCTATGCGGGATGACCCGGGCTTCTCGGGCAGACGAGTTTGCTCAGAGGTCGCACTACGGCGGCCATGACATGAAGACAGTGCGGAACGCGTGATAGCAGCGGTGATAAAAATAGCTACAAAAATGCGCGTTGCGTTGGAAACACATGCACGGCATTTGCGGTGGTTATCGAAAAAACTCTGCGTGTGAACACGTCAGCGCCGCCACTCAGTCAACATTTCAACAGTGCAGTGACGTCACCGTGATTGTCGTACTATTTCATTTAATTTCACTTTATTTTCAATTCCAACATGATAGCTCAAAAAACCGTTTGGACCCATAGCCGAAGGCTAGAATAGGGTCCAATAATGCGATACAAAATGGCACAGTATCCAAACGATAGCACAATCAACAATAGCACATGTAGCAAAACAATAGAACAAGGCATTGAACCAGGATACAAGATGCTAAACATTGCGGATATAGTAAAGAACGTTAGGCATTGTACAGACATATAAATTCAGATACTCGAACTTGGGTAAGATAACAGGAACATGTAATGTTTATACACATACAAAAGAAAGGCAATCAGTAATAACAACTACCCAGTAAACTTTCACTGGACGTAGTGATACTTATTTACAAGAATTGAACGATTTTGTTACTATTAAGGAGGTTACGGAGACACATTAGGGATTGCAAGGAAGTGTTTTTTTTTTACTTTCAGAGGAAAGTTAACAGCCGATTTTATATCCTGGGGCAATCTATTCCAGATTTTGCGACCGACGAACTGCAGACGCCGTTCTTCATTGACGTTGTTCGTGGGAGGAAGGTTAAAATTACCGGCAGCAGTATTCCTCGTAGGGCGCGATGAGGAGCAAAGAATGGACGAAAGAACAGAACGAATGCCAACTCAACATGCGCCTCCCACAGGCGTCTTCTTGAGCACCTGTAGGACCAAAGGAATAGAAAGGTAGATAGAAACAACAGAGGCCGTCCAGCTCTGCCATTACTTCATACTTGGTACCTCTAGTGCGAAGCTGAATTAAACTCGGGTCGACATAGCCCGTCCATTTTTCGTGTTGGGAACCTTGTATAGTGGTGATAGGACTTATTTATTCGACACACTATATAGTACCGCGCGGGTAACGGTATAAAATATAGTAACAAAAAGTTAAAGTGGGACACCACGTGCTGCCCTAGCGGCTGCAAGGATTGGCCTCACATGGGTTATACGCAAGGGCCATGGTCGCGGGCGAGAATGTGTCATCGTCACCGGAGCTACTGCCATTGTTTTGTTTGTGAAGTGTCTTTGAGCGCGGTATTGCGCTCTGAAAAAAAAAATCATCGCGAGGTAGGATAGTGAGTCGAGCAGAAACAGCTATACAAGAAAGAAGAAAAAAAAAACAACGCTCATCCTCATAACTGTATACACATGCAGCGCGGTTTTACCGCGATAGCACTTTTAGAGTCCCCGGTCCCCAAATTTTTATCTCTAAGGTCTTACGGCACAAGGACGCGCACGTTTAGGAAAAATTGTTATCGGATGGTGTCGTCCGCACCTCCCGCCTTGTTTTTTGTTTCTTTTCAATATGTACTATTATCGGCAAACCTTACTCGAACAGCGGCAAGCCTTCGCGATAGTGTAGTGTGAACCATCCAGCTATGTGTCCGCTATGCCTCTGGGCATATGCACGTGCGCGTAGCCACGGTGGAATAATTTACAGCTACTGACACTATCCCCACAATGCCTTAAAAAGCGCAATTCTAGTGCATCCAAATAATGTTCGCGTCCTTATCAGTTATCAGCTTCAGCGGTGCCTTCCCAGATGGCGCTAAAACGAGTGGGGTCAGCCATCTCGGCGGCATTCTATGCGCGTGCGCATTCCCAAATGCGTCTACGCGTGCGCATTCCGAAATGAGTCTGCGCGTGCAATTCCGAAATGAGTCTGCGCGTGCGCATGCCGATATGCGCCTGTGCTTTTGGGGCACGGTTCATATTTATTGGCTTTTAGTATTACTAATAATGAACTTGAAACAGGCAGACACTCTTGCTTTTTTTTTCTTTCTTTTCACTGTTCTTACTTCTCAAACCTCCGATAGGTGGCGCCGCCACTTCAGCTGTGGCACGTAAACGCTATCCCGCTAAACTATACGACGCTGTCCGCAACGAACGTTTGCTGCACGGTAACGTCGTTCCCTTAACTTCCGCTATCACGCTAGTGGTAAACTATAACTGTCTAATGCGGCCCGTAACACAGTTTATGGTTAACGTGATAGCGTAGGTTAAGCGAATGGCGTTACTGTGCAGCAAACGTTCGTTGTGGACAACGGCTTGTAGTCAGCGGGATAGCGTTTACGGGGTTTCCGATCTAGCCGGGACGGTGGCGCCACCTATCGGATGGTTAATAAGGTAAAGACGGTCAAAAAGAAAACGAAAATGTTTGCCTACGGCACCACATGAAGCATTGTTACCAGTTGATTTTACTAATCAGTAAAGCAAATATATATGAATCACGCACGAAACGCAAAAGAGTATGTTAGCAATTCGTTTAAATTTGTTACACCAACAAGCACACACTGCAGTTGACGGAGGGACCAACGTTTTTATAGAACGTTGGGAGGGACAGTCTCTCTGACACCGGAAGTAAACTGTTTCGTGCAGCGTGTCGGCGATCACGTGTGCCGTGAGAGATTTGAAAGAGCGTAAATCACTTTTGGGAGAGGATATGAATGAAAAGTAGGAAAAGAAATAGCGAAAGTAATCACCGCGTTTAACTAAACTTGTCTAAATCCACTATACCGCGTCGTTTCAAAAAAAAAAAAAAATTCGCGGCACTGTGGTCGTTGTACGCTCGTACAGAACTTCCCCACTATACAAAATTGAATCTAGACTTCTGGGTGGTGTAAGGACCATATGAAGTTGGTCTTCCGTTGTTCTTTCGTGGTCTTCATCGTGTGTGCGAGCCAAATACTGAAAAATAAATGCCAACATGCGCAAACTTGCATGATTTAAAATGCGCCGAAAGTTTAATCGTAGCATTGAAAGGACGCTGGTGCTCAGGTAAGACATTTATTAGGCACAGGTTGATATGGTGATGATTGTTACAGCACACTGATATGTTCGACACAAGCACAATGTTAAAATCAATAGCGAGCGACACTATGCGATGAAAATATGCACCTTTACATTGTGTTTTGCTGAGCAACACTATGCGATAAAAATATGCACCTTTATATTATGTTTTGGTGGTATGTTCGGTGCACCAACTGCGATTAAAAATAGCAGCTTCACAAGCAGACAGTCATTTAGACACCATTGGCTCGAACTGCACACAAAGCCCACGTGCACACGAGATCACTTTCCAGGCGAAAAATAAAAAAAATGAGGTTGGAAGCGGCTCGAATCGGTAGAGGCTGACAATATTGCTTTGGTGATTCGGCCGTCATAGGTGCCGGAGATTTTATCACATGCGCCATTTTGTGCGTACGGGGAACACCCTATATCAAGATAATGCACAGAACTCGGTGCGGGCTCGGTGTATAGCAATGTCTGCCCGCTCAAAGTTCATCCCTCTTCTTGCATTCATTGTCCCTTCCATCCTTTGCGAGCTCGTCTACGTCTTCGTTCCGGTCCTCGTCCACTTCATCGTAGACGTCAGCGTGCACTGCCTCATCCACTTCTTTTTCCTCATTCTCGTCATTTCCACTTTCAACCTGCGGAGCAACTTATCACGTTTAAAAATGAACCCTTTTAACAAAAAGAACACTTATAGACCTCGAAAGACGCAATACATTCGTAGAGCAGTGAACTTAGTAAATCGAACTGTTTTTTGAAGTGGTATTGCGGCCTAAGTAAAACTGCCACAGCATTGCTTTCATACAGGACGATGAGAGCATCAGCTAGCAGTATCGAGAAAAATGCAAATACTTTGGCGGCCGGAGGAAAATATCAGGGAAAATACTCTGGCAGCGCCCCGCAATCGTTTGGGCTAGCCGGAGTAAAAACTACTCCGAACAGGGAGGGGGCGTTGTTAGAGGACAGCTGTTTCACTTCAACATGATTGATTAATATGGTGGTTTTGGAACTTTAAACCCTACATATCAACCACCATATATGTTTCACTTCAACATGGGAGCTTTTTCTTTTTTTTTACAGTGTAGTACTAGCAACCACAAACACAACAGCTAGCATCGTCAAGGAAGCGGCAATCACTGGTTGGCCGGAGGGAAACACCAGTTAAATAGTACTGCGGCTACTTCACATATAGCTCCGGCCAGTCGGAGCCAAAGCCTCGCTTCAGAGTCCCGGAGGAAAAAAATACAGCGAATTGGGTCGTCGATAGAGGGCGGGTAGCCTACTCACACACCCTAAAATATTTCCGGAGGAAGTACGAAGTCACCTCGAAAAGGGCTCTTTGCTCTTCGAAAAGACGAAATATGCGCGAAAGATTGCACGGCACGGCAAGGAGGGGTCCTTTCCTCCTCGTGGAGTAAAGCGGCGGTTCTTCGGAGTAACTGCAGGAATGTTCGCGCCAAGTGCAAACAACTCATTGGAGCCTGCACAAGTCCGTTTCCTTTCAGACGGTGCAAGCGTAGTGTGGTGTAGTGGTTAGTGTACGCGCACGCTGACTGACTGGTCGCGGGTTCAAATCCCGTGTGTTTGCTGCAGATTTTTTTAAATTTCTAAATGTGATGCTTGCAAATTGATTGTGCATCTAATCAAATGCCTGCATACTTTGAAAGGCTGGTTAGAGTCAGTTTTTTTCTTTTGTGCAAGTAACTATTACTTCTTGAGGAGTGACCTTGAGAGCGCGGAGTCATTCCAAAAATGAAGCAATGTGTGTGGCATGCCACTTAGTCCTTTAAATGAGCAAACCTCGATACCCTCTTTTTAGGGGCGAAGCTCTTTAAAGCGGCACCCATTCGTCCCTCGTCGTAGTACGTAACATGTTTTACGCTTTGACCTGCAAGGTGATGCCGGCGGGAGATTTCTCCTGTGCTTTGTTGAACAATAAAAAATTCGCAGCGTACGCATTAAATAAAAGCCGGGTTCTCCTGTCTCATTCTCCCTTAGCAGCCATTGGCATGTACACTGAGCACTATTTGAAAAGAAAGGGTTGCTACGTTATACTCGCTGGGCCTAACCTCCTTGGTTTTAGAAAGGTTTAGCGAGCGTTGCGCCGTAGTGCCAAGAATACAGTGAACTAGTATATACCATGACCTCAAAGTGGTTAAAGATGGGAAGTAAACACGAAGCGCAAGCCGTAAGAAAGTGTGCGTGTGCCACCTCTCGTTTAGTCCTTGGAATGGACGCTGAATCACGATGCTTCTACATGCGGAATATATGATGAAAAGATGCGAGATCATGGTATTTGAAGTGTTGATTAGATGGACGAACGGACACAAAACAGACACATGAACGGACTGATGAACACATGGACGGATGCACGAACAGGCGGATGGACGCACGGATGGTCACACACATGGACGCATGGATGGACGGAAGCAAGAACGAATTAACGGACGGATGTTTCGCCACACTCTCCATCATTTACCCGTATACGCTGCCCTTTTTTTTATTTACTTCTTAAAGGGCTTCTGGGAACATGTTTCGTTTCCACTGTAGAATTGGCAACCACAAGCACAAGAGCAGTGATGGAAGCGACATCTTAATTTTTGGAACATAAACAGGAATTATGGTGCTTTGAAGCAGCCTTCATTGTTTTTGGAGCCATATATACACATACATTACATACCTCTGCAGAATGGGAATTTCCGCACGTGGTGTCGATGAAATCGGAAAGCCCCTCTCGCGTTTGCTCGCCATTGTACTCCACAACCTGGAGAGGAAAAGAAAGAAAAATGCACGGAATGAACGACGACGAATAGATCAGTGAAAGTAAAGCACCAACAACGCAGTCGAGTATATACGAAAACGAGACCAATATTTTTTTTTCTCATGAAGTGTAGGTATCGTTGAATACATTTTTCACTATCCACAAGTGCGCTTGTGGGCTGCATATGGGCTGCATATGGCGGCAAATGTCATCTATCAAGTGGAGAGGAGGTCCTAGTTGCATATGTTGAGGTTGGTCGTCTATGGGTGTGTGTATAAAGAGCGCGCAAGCAAACTGCCTTTGAAGACGTTTGCGTATATCACATTACTGGGTTACAAGTCAACAGCGGTCTTCAACGCACCCTGCTTGAGCTGATGTCGTTGCGTGAACGTGACGTCACAGTCGAGTGCATTACACCTGCAGGCAGCACTTGTACACAAGCTTACACGAGTGCTTTTGAAACCACGAAGGATTGCTTCTGGAAGCCGTCATTGCGAGTCGGGATAAACCACTGGTTTCATTTCTTTTCCACGTTAGAATAAAGCACGTGAAATAGTGTATTGGTCAGCCAGAGTAGTGGATTACTGCGTTAGCGCTTACGGTGAATTACTGCTCTTCCAGTTTCTCCCTTCATCGCTTGCTTCAGTTTTTGAGCAATACCACGGCTCTCTCTATTATATATGAAATTCCGTGGCTCTCTTACGTGTTATCCTTATCGCTCTTAGATGAGTACTGCGGTTCGTTACCATCCCCTCCATGTAGATGGCGACGGCCACTTTGTGCCGTTCATAGACGCTTTAGTACCCTGTGCGACACGAATATTCGAATACGTGAATTGGTGACAGGGCTTCCAGGTCGGAAAGGAAAAAGGAGCCAGAAAATTGGAGAGACTTGCCAAAGTAGCCACCTTGAATCATGGGCAGTAAAAGCAGCTTACACTAGTGACGTATGTGTAAAGAACGCTTCGCAAAAACTTTTGGTGAATAAATGCAACTGCCTTTGTCTTGAAAACAATAACATTTTATCAAACACTTCGAAATAATAACTCCTGAACTTGCACTACACATGGCTAACTTTAGCAATCATTTTTTTTTTAATAATGACGTAGTGTTGGGGGCGTTGAAAAAAAAGTGGCTTTTCATGCTGATCGCATGACCGTCGTTGAGATGAATAGAAGTTGAAACAATAAAAACGGCTGCAGTATGCTGAGCACACACAAAATCAACGTTTCTGGTATCTGAGCACAAATTGTCACCTTTCTCAGTCTCTGATTGATACTCAGGACCAGAATAAGGTTAGTCATACCACACAATTTTCCCCATGATGAAGCTTCGCATAGCATACCTAAACGTAAAAAAAGATACAAGTCGTTCACGAGATATCCAACAATAATTAAATGCTGGATGAGAGCGACATCTTAAACGAAGCACAAAAAACGAGAATACAATAGCCAAAGGTGGCAATTACAAGCGTTCACCAACAACCATTGTTAATTAGTGCGTGTGCTGCCACATTTGCATCTTATATCATGGTTTTTTAGTGCTGAACTCGTATGGAATATCCGATCTCAAACGTCCGTGAGGGTAGGTCGCACTGGATGCGAAGCGCTTTCGGCTCCCGTTCACTTACAGCTATTGTGTGAAACCACGTCCAACAATGGCCGATCTGCAGAATGAGGCTTCATGCAACATTTCTCGCTGTGTCCCAGCAAGAGAGTGTGTTTATGTCAATGCTTTACTGGCAGTTTACATTCATCTAGTTTTCTAATGCTTACATTATCGTCATCATCATTGAACTTTACATCTGCTTAGCGTACTGAATCACACCACCTTACCCAAATTTGGTAGCTGAAAGCGCACTTTGGCAACCATACACGTTTGACACCATATACCTTAACACCACCACTGCGATGTCACCAGATGATAAGTCTAAATAAATCTGCGAAGGGAAACAAGTAGCAAAAAATACCAACTAGCCAAGCCGACTTTTTGCCACCACCATGCAGTCTAAAAAGGTAGGCAAATTGGCACGCAGTAACGAAACCTGGTGACCCTGATCGGCGGTTGTTTCCAAAGAGCAAGAAACGCTTAAGCAGCAGACGAAACACTACGACAGTTGTTGCAGAACACTGCACAAAACACACGAACAGGGTTTCTCCTGTTCTTCACATATTACTGTGTAGAGCGATCCCAGATCAGTCCATGCCATGGTGCGCGGCACACTGTGGGGAAAAGTGTGCACGGCGAGCGAGGCAGCAGTTTGCTCCCGTCGTGAGAGCACGAAACAAAAACTACATATCGATACTGCTTGACTATTCCTACATTGTAAATACTTGACACATCAGAATGCATTCAGGTTTAAAGCGCAAGAACTTTGGCATGACAGGCGCCATGTTGCGTCGGAGGTGGGCACTCGTCCCGCATTGAGCGAAGTTGTTGCGGCAGGAGCCAACGTTCCAACAAATAGCCACAAGCTCGCGCTCATAGAAACCTACATTTCATTACACTTGACATGAGCTATTTTAAACCCTAGAAATAAAGGCTGTCCGTTTTGCCCACAGCCATCGCAGTCACTCTCACATGGAGAGTTTTCATATAAGCTCGACCTAATGGCCCTTTCGCGGCATCAAGCGCTTCTAGAGTGCCTCAGACATAGTTTTTCATAGAGACCCACTTTTCTGTCCATCTTAGATGATAAACTTGAGTCATGGTGAATTTCGTTGGGGATTCTGACAGTGCGGCTCAGCCAAGCATTGTTTTGGGTTGTATCGAGTAAAGATGAACCTTTAACTCTAAATGTGCTTAGTATTCACGTTTATCGAGAAAAAAAAAGTCAATATAGTTGAATCGAAAACGATCTAGCACGGTTGTCTATTGCAAGCAAAGGGCAGTAGCACCACGTTTCGTAGGCGGAGTGGTCAACTTAGTAAGGTTACAACTGCATAAACTTCCATGGACAGTTTTTCATGGTATAGAGATAGGCCCAGAAGGCATTACGAAGAGGGTGGAACAAGAAATGGAGATAGATAACAAGAGCAAAAAACAAAGGTATTTGAAGATTAAACAATTGTTAAAGAAAAACAATTACAACAAAAAGCAACATCTATTCCAGCACTTAGAAATAAATGTTTGTGTTGGAGGGCGGACACAAGTTTTTATAATGATCGGGTTAGAGTATTAAAGTAGTAACTTTATGTGTCTAACAAACGACGTTACGGGTCATTGACGATGTGTGCAATGTCAGAAGGCAGAACGTTCCACTCCCGAATTCTGACAAATGGTGGGGGGTCATAGAACAGAGTTGATTGATATGTGGGGTTTAACGTCCCAAAACCACCATATAATTATGAGAGACGCCGTAGTGGAGGGCTCCGGAAATTTCGACCACCTGGGGTTCTTTAACGTGCACCCAAATCTGAGCACACGGGCCTACAACATTTCCGCCTCCATCGGAAATGCAGCCGCCGCAGCCGGGATTCGAACCCGCGCCCTGCGGGTCAGCAGCCGAGTACCTTAGCCACTAGACCACCGCGGCGGGGCGGTCATAGAACAGAGTAGTGCGGGCGAAAATGGGTTCAAGTTTATACTGGTGATCAGGTCGTGCAGATACACGACAAGCTGAACTGATATTGAAGGTATCGCTCGACGACTCGTAGTGAAGCGTGTAAAATAAAGACAATAGTGTCAGAATTCTTCACTTTGCGGGAGGAGGTAGATGGAGTAAAGATTTGGTGCCAGTTATGCTTGATGTGCGCAAGTTGTTTTTCGCAATGAAGCGAACAGCCTTATTTACTACAATTTGTGAGCGTACTAGAATCTTACAAGCAACAAGCTTGGTCTCCCGAGTCCACCGAATGCCAACTTCATGCACATGAACAATGAAGGCTCCATGGGCACTAACAGCAAAAGTAATATTATGGCACTGTGCGTCACCTCCAAAAAAGTTTGCTGCCGAAGCAATGAAGGCGGCGTTTTTACTCACGCACAAGAACGTGAGGCTATTCGTTGAAAAGGCGTATAGACAACTGACATTTGCCCAGAAACTAACCTCATTGCTCTGCTTCTTGTACAGCCTCAAGGTGGGGAAGCTGTGGACCTGTGTGTGCTCGAGCTCATTCGTCGTGGCGTCCATCTTGGCGATGAGCAAGTGCTTGTGGTCCTTGTACTCGTGGGCCAACGCATCGTAGATCTGCGCCAGACGTTCACAGAGATTGCACCAGGGCGAATAAAATAGCACCAGGACGTCCTTGGTTTTGTCGAAGACGACCTCGTCAAAGTTGTTTTGCGTGACCACCTGGGCGAAAGGGACGTTCGGATCCCGCATAAACGGCAACATGGTATCTTCTTTGATGCTGCCGTCCAGCACGCCTTGGACGAAGTTCGTGATGTCTTCGACCTCGAGCGAATCCGTGTCGGGCTTGAAGCTGGTAACACCGGCACCCTCGCGCTTGGCCAAGCGCAGGGCAGGAACACGGTCCTTCCAGATCTGGAAGTACATGAGGAGAATTTCGAGGTCCTCTTGATCAATGTCGATGGCCACGAAGACAACCTGCGACGCGAAGAGAGAAGTCAAAAGTATGAAAGCACAGCATGGCAGTAAACGCGGGTAGACCACATAGATCAGCGGAATCAACCGGAAAAGAAACGGGGACACCACACGCAGCAGGTTTCTGGCTGTGCTAACCTCAAGTCATGTGACGCAAGGCATTGCCTGAAATGATATTGCCCGAGCCTGCAGGTCACGCACTCTCCCACTGCCAGTAAAAAAAGGCGATTTTGAAGTTTAAAGAATAATTTAAACCTTTATATTACTGGCCGATTCAATACAATCGCCCATTTACAGCTGCACTGCCCAGCGGCTTTCACGGCGTGGAACTAGATGGACCTGCCACCGATGTCGAACCGTCTTCTTGAAGACAAAAGCAGAAATTGCATCTTAACTGAGTTGTGCGAAAAAAATTGAAGTACAAAAGAAAGACATCTGGACGCAGCGCACACGGGCAACTGAAACTTTGTCGAAGCAATTGGACATATATATGCGATTACAAAAACACGTGTAGTGGAAGAAAAACGGTTAGATGAGCAGACATATTGTATTAGTGATGCGCTTCCAGAAAAGCTACCTCAGTGGCAATTAACCGAGGGTTGCGTGGCACATGAATGACCAGCTTTGTTGGTGAGATACGCGTCTTCAATTTCCCGCGACACTTTGTCCCTGAATCTAGCTTTAACTACCGTATCACCAAACAAGGGCGCGCAGCCGCGCTCTCTACAATACGATGATAGGTTATAGCGTGGTTATACCTTTAGAAAAACTGTGATTCATACTACCGATACACCGCCCCATCTGTCCAGAGTAATACTTCCCATAAGATGGAGGAGTGCCGTGCATCACAGTGACGGTGTGGTCGACCTCTTTGACTGTGCTTGACGTGGCAAGTGATGCCGCTCCCCCTCGATCCTCCTCGCAACAGCCGTGCAATCACTGCCTAAACGATTGCCGGACGAAATATTTTTCGGACAACTCAGTTAACATTAATCACCAACTCACCCAGCAGTCCTGGCTTCTCAAGAAATTACAGAAGAAAAAATGGTATGATAGTGCTATCTGTTTTTTGTGGGGTAACGGAAAATTTCGTCATGCAACTGAAGTAGGGGACCATGTGATGTTAATACACATTTCGTTAAGATCAGCGATTGAGAAGCTGGATTTGAAGTTTGATGATAACACCAGTGCACATTGTTCTCTCCTAGCTGGTGGGGGAATAAAACAACGCTGTTTTTATCCCTCCACGACTAGGCACGGCAATGCGCCGTAGCCAATCACGGAGGCCACACAATCTTACTATTTTATTTATTTATCGGAAACGAAATATTTTTGGCAAAATTTTGGCAGATATTTGTAAAATTGTAAGCGTGGTCGACATTCGTCGACGGTCGAAGCAAGTCGTCGGTATTCCAGAATTACGCATTCCACCGAACGGCTTTAACTGGCCATCACTACAAATACCAGAATGCGGTTGAAAATGAACTGGGTAGGATACCTTTTCAGAAGTCATTAATGCGTAAAATGACTCACCTGGAGCCTGAATGCGGAAGCAGCGTCCCTGAAGTTCTCCATAATTTTCGTCAAGTTGGCAACGTCCTTGGTGAAGAAGAGCAGGCTGTACTGTTGGATTGGGCCTCTAAGCAAGTCCTGGGTATTCTGGAATAACGCAATCGACCGAATGGCTTCAACTGGCCGTCACTACACAAGCACTATGTTGACTATCTGGTATACCACGACCTTAGGGCCTCAGTAGCTGGCAAAGGCAGATGTTTTCGGAAAAAGCGTTGGCAGCCGTCAACAAAAACTTCAAAACAGTAAATGTGAAATCAGCGAGGGTTAAAAGAGAAGTTATTGAACTTTTGAAGAACAGAGGTCTAGAAAAATGAGCCTCGAGTGTGAAGAGAGGAAAAGGACTGGTGTTGGATGTGTTTGTACAGTGAAGACCCACAAGGAAGGAATACCGTTTCGGAACATTGTTTCGGAGAAGGGTTCATGGCAGCTGCTTGTTTAGAAGTGCCTTAAAAATTGTTTAAAAAACATGGTTGTCCCAAATTCTTTCTTGATATCCAATCCGGAAGGAGTGGTCGATCACCTAAGGAAATGTGAACCAATCCATACACCGCGTTAAGCGTGGACGAGCATGATTGATTGATATGTGGGGTTTAACGTCCCAAAACCACCATATGATTATGAGAGATGCCGTAGTGGAGGGCTCCGGAAATTTCGACCACCTGGGGTTCTTTAACGTGCACTTAAATCTGAGCACACGGGCCTACAGCATTTCCGCCTTCATTTAAAATATAGCTGGCGCCGCCGGGATTCGATCCCGCGACCGGCGGGACAGCAGCCGAGTACCTAAGCCACTACACCACTACAGCGGAGGGAACACCAGAGGTGGAGATAGTTGTCCCCGTCGGGAGTTAGCTCGAATAAGTTGATTTGAGATAACCAAGGAGTGTTCTTTAATGGGGACCAAGATGTACACTTTTGTCGGAATTCGGTGAAAAGGTACCGGTGTTCCTCCAACACGTGGTATCACGATAACGCCAAGCTATAACTTTATAATGCCGAGGAAGTTGGGACGAGCTAGAGTTGGCTGGTGATCGACTTGCAGTAAAAACGAAAATGAACTTCTCATGTCCAAACTGCGCCTCCAATGGAGATCACCGAAATAAACAACAAGAACAACAAACAGCGCACTTCATGTCACAGCCGCTGCGTATGAACAAACTAGCGTCATGGAAAAGGCTTATTACTCACTTCCCGCGTCAACTCCACAACCAGGGGCTGGCTGTTCATTGCGACGAATGACCGAATCTTGTCACGGGTAGGCTTCAATGCGAGAGTGTTCTTGCCCTCATCAAACTGCAAAAATAGAAGAGAAAGTCAACCTTCACTTTGGTGCAAACAAGCATTCACAGACAGGCACCACTTGTAGTGAACCCTTGCCACTAAATTAAGGTGAAACGGTAGTGAACGAAACGAAGGCTGTACCAAGGCTGCTGCGAGTGAACGGGCAGCATATGGTCGCCAGTTACGGTGCAGCTAAAGCACAACATGTGCGAACATGTGGCCAGGGAACGTGCGACACAAGGCACGATTACAGCTGTCGCATCTGATGACATCATGCCAACTATGACAGCTTGGTTGTAGTGCCAACACAAGGATATTTGCAGCTGGAGTTTTTGTCCCACGTTTTAATCTGGCTCAGAAATTTATACAATTAAATCTCAACTGAAGCTGCTGAAAGCACACTGAGCAAGTAAGTCTCCATGGTAAGTGAATGGGCGCTGTACAATTGAGAAGGGATTTACAGTCCTTGCCTTCGAGAGTTCTTGTATGTTATAAGTGTACTGAATAGTTATGCTGAAGAACTAGTGGGCCCCCGTTTACAGACGCTGGTAGGCTACATTTAGGAAGTAATCTTAATTGCCTAAAAGATCATGGCAGACTGCCTACAGCATTGGCCCATGCAGTGGACACGTTTGAGTCACTCCAAGTACAGCTGCTAATAAGCGCATGCCAAAACGCAGCTGTGTTTAAAGCATTCAATAGTCTGCGAGTGTCGAAGCGCACCGCAGTCGATATTGCGTGGACCTATTGCGACTTTTTTTCACCCATGACGGGATGAGCGACCGTGGTGTCAATTTCAATGGGGGCGTTGCCCGATCGCAGCCGGAGTGACTGCATGCAGGTTAATATTTTTTTTTTCAAATGCGAGGCAGCTTTTGCTGGCAGCTGTGTCTGTCTCTCGGCGACCGTCCACTCCCGAACAGAACATGCACAAAGTCCCTTTTTTTTGCGCGTGTGCAGGTGGTGGTTGAGGAGGCGACAGAGCTCTCCTTCCCTCTGTTTCGCCAATCCCGTGCATATCTCTGCTGGAAATGGCTATCGCAAGACTTTTCCAGTGTTCTCAGGTGATCCGCTAAACCCTTGGAGCATCGGTTGTGCTTCAGGTAGGCCATGATCTGCTTCCACAGCAAACGCATACTGCGTCCAGAAGACTGCTGGTCGTACCTAGCCAAGTCACACAGATCAGAAATCTACGCGAATAGATAGGGCGCCAACTCACTTGAGGTCTCATGAACCTCTGCTAATTCAGCGCAAGACCCTGATATATACTGTTGCTGCTCAAGAATTAAAAATAGGACCTGCCCAAGAAGATGCACAGCGCGTTATCTTTGATGCCTTTGAACGGCAAAGCCATTAAGTGGTTAAAAAATAAATGAGGGATCATGTTGAAACTCGGGTGATACGAGTGCCAGTGCAGTATAAACCCAAAGCACCATGAGTACAAGCTTGTACTGCATCTAATAACCACTGGCAACGTTCAAAAATCACCGAGAAACATTTGTTTCTTATAAAAATAAGCAGAACAAAATCTGGACAATGGCTGCCAGTGCAGCTGTGCGTTACCTCTCGTGTTAAAATGGCTCAATGTTATTCAATGTCACATCTTTGATTGGTTCCACTTAACTTTTATGTCATAGGAAAAAATAGGCTGCGCAAGGACACGCATTTTAAGAGTGGACAGTGGTACAGGGCGGAAGGGGGGAATGGAAAGAAAGACACAGCGAAGCACTTCGTTTCGTTTTCAACAGGCTCCGAAATCTGAGGCGAATAAATGATAATAGATGGTACTCGAATGTATCATGAATAGAGAGTTTTAGGAAGCTACAGAAACACGTTACGGAAAGGCGGCAACACGGAAACGGCTGACGAGGGCGCATGTGCGACCATTGTACACGCATACGGAAAGGAACCGTTTCGCGATTCCGCAACGTGTTTCAATAGTATGCTAAATCTATAATATTAGCTTTTTCAAAAAAAAAAACAATAGTAAGTGGAAGCTTGCGACAAAAAATTCATAAAGATGGGTTGTGTCGAGCGGCTACTTCGACAATCAGCCTTTTCGGCCTGAAGGATTGAATAGAGCTGCTCTGTTCTAGCCTTGAGGAAGACAAGTCTGCTTGTCGGAAAAGCGGCTCAACACAGCCCCTGTGTACGGATGTTTCAGAATAGCTTTTTGTCCCTATTCATGACTCAACAGCTTCAAGAGATGGCAAAGGACAGAGAATGTAGATGCCGCATGTTAGCGTTTCTTTCAATCCTCTCTGTACGTTTTACTTTGTATTCATAGGTGGTCAACGAATCAATATCGAACTACTCAATCTTTGCGAAGAGCGGTAGGCGTCGTCGACGTACTTAGTATACGCGGGTGTGGAGCCTATGTGCTGCGATGTCGCTACAAGCGCCCCAGTATCTTGACGGTGCCTCCCTTTGTTCACAAACAACCAGTAAGTGTACTTGTGTGCTACCAAGCTGCATTGACGCAGCACTGACCTTTTTGAAGAGCACGACTCCGTCCTTGCTGGCACCAAGCTCCTTGTACACTGCGTCCACCGAAGTGATTGCAAAAGGGTGCTGTTCGATGGTATACGCAGCCTTGAGGAATTCTTTGGCCTCCACGCTCGTCTGGTCCTTGAAGAAGCCCACGACGGTGACGTTCGCGCTGTCCACGAAGGCCGTGGCATCGTCCGCGGTAGTTAGTAGCCGAGCCGGGGTTTCGGTCTTCTTAACCCACTGGGTCATCTCCTCTGCCGCGCAGCTACCTCTGTACTCGACCAGTTGTCCATCGCGGAAAAACGTGAGCCTCGGGAAGACATGCCCGTACTGCCAAATCAGCTGGGACTCGTAGGTGCCATGCACCTTGGCCAACCTGATGTCCGAGCCTTCCTCCTCTAACTGCTTAGCAGCCTTGGCACAATCGGCTGCCAGGGCCTCGCACTTGTCGAAGGTGAGGCCTGTGAGGGCAGGCGAACATTTTCTCAAACAAAGAAGGAGCACACCATTCGAACACGTGCTAGATTAGCGAAACCCAAGACCTCATGCCAGCTAGGGCCTCATCACTTCCCCGTGACGTCATTAGATTACAACGGGCACAGAGCGCACTTTCTCAGAAAGAACTATTGCTGCGAACTAATGGCACGTGGCGAATTCGTTTTGGTCATGCAGTTTGCCCCCTTCCCGAAAGCACCGACAAGGCAAACAACCCCGTCGTAGTGTGGTGAAGTAGGCTCAAGAGGAAGAGGCCCATGCTAGTCCAGATAGTTTTGGCTCTTTTCTCCCGGTGTTCATCTTTCTGGCAAAATGAGCGGCGCCAGCATTCTGCTTACGTGACGTCATGAAGAAATAAGCCCTAGAGTTATTCATATGCAAGTAATATCAGGTCCATTTCCGATGGAGGCGGAAATGTTGTAGGCCCGTGTGCTCAGATTTGGGTGCACGTTAAAGAACCCCAGGTGGTCTAAATTTCCGGAGCCCTCCACTACGGCGTCTCTCATAATCATATAGTGGTTTTGGGACGTTAAACCCCATATATGTAAGTAATATCAGGTCATTTCCTGACATTTTGCTTGTCATGCACTGTCGCACACTCTGTTCGCTTTGTTTTTCACGGCTATCAATCGCGATCAACCGATTTAACATCATTTTGTTATTTGTTTTTTACGTCGACATGGTGAGTGATAACAGCGCGTAGCCGGCAAGCGCAATACACCGATACGCTCAATCCGATAACGGCGATATTGTTCACCTGTTTTACAAAAAAGAAATGGTGAAGAAAAACGGCACCTTACAGGAAGGTAGTTACAGAGACTGACAACCTATTTTTGTCGACCCAGTTTTTCCCGTGCGACAGAAAGCGTACCCTCCGTAGTGTTTGTATAGCTGCAGTAGTAGATCTCAAAAGCACGTAGTTAGTTTACAAGCAGTATTTTTATATCTGAAAGGCTCTGAAAGAGGATGTCCCTTTTTAGTCGCAGAACACTGGGATTTGATAGACAAGCCGGTAGCCCTTCTAGCGACTTGCTGTAACTATGCCTAAAGAATCCCGAAACTTTTCAGCTAGCCATAGAATGCATGCACTAAAAGATCTTATTCCCTCATGAAATGAACGCCGTGAAAATTTTAAGAATCCTTCGAGTACGAGCGGAGTTGCAAAGATTCGTAGCACGCTGCAAACGCATTCTTCTCGTACCAATGAATGTGCTGGAAGCTAAGCAGAGAGAGATGACAGGCATAAAAAAGTCACGCGTGCCTCGTGATTTTGAGCACTTTATTTCTTCGAATAAGGAGCTTTCATTGTGTGATCGCGCGCGCACGCGTGGACAAGTCACGGCCTCTCGCGGTGACCTCTGTAGTGACCAAGGGCACCTTGTTCGAATCGGCCAACGACTGACAGATGGCCTGATATGAGTGATCTTTCGTCTTCCGCTATTTGTCGAGAGAAAAGGAAGTCCTTGTCCAAAATAGGGGACCTTTGGTGCAGCAGTGATGCAAGATTATTGGACCGTGTTTTTGAGCATGCTTGATTGAGCATTATTGGAGCATGTTTGATTGAATGCTTTTTGTACCACGCTTCTTTGTAGAGTAAGGTAGCTTGGAGTGCATTAGTAACGTATGCATAAGATTTCGTCTCGAGTGCGCAAGTTGCACGGACGCCATCTATAGAAACTGTGTTTATAGGCATCTCTGGCAATGAGGTCCACTGGTTCAATAAACTTTCCCTTGTAAAATGGGTGGAACTGGTATTCTGAGAATTTGACAGACTGTAGACACCTAGCACCCTCTAAAAGAAGTTCGTTTCTATCCAGAGTTTGTTCGTATATCAATCTAGCATTGATACGCTATATCAGTTATCAGTCAGACCTCATTGAACCATCGAAGAGTCAACTTATTAGCTAAGTAAGTCTGCATGACTGGCGAAAAAAAATACTGAGAGCAGCAGATATCCAGTTCCATAACAGGAGAGCTGCTACTACGGCCGTGGTCCGATTCCGCATATCGACAACCTTGACTGTTACAAGGGGCCAGCCACTACGACCTCCGATTGGCGTAAACATTCCACCACCATAGATTCTCAAACCGCAACGGTGTTCTTCCGAAAAATCAATGGGGACTTACTTCGTAGCTATCTGTGGCATTAGTATGAACGACAGTCTTCTATGCAATAGCGTGCATGAACACATTTTATATTGGCCTGTTTGCTAACGAGCAAGGGACGAAGGAACGCTTCAATAGTCCTATAGCATTCCCGTTGAACAAATTGTGCCTAAAACGCCGTCCGGTAAGCGTTGCGTGCCATTAAGACCACTGTAAGTGTCCTTATGACCACTTGGCAGTGCGATGAAATACACTTTCTGCCGTTTGGATCGGGGTCGAAATGTTACAGGTCTGCGCGCTCGCCAATTGCTCAAAAAAAAAAAAAAACTAGCTGCACGTGCTGTGTCCGAGATCCGTGCAGCAACATGTCTCGAGACCTCCGGAACACCTTTTGTACGCCGAGGCACGGTCAGCTGGACGGCGTGTGTGGACGCACCTTGAAAATAGAAGGGCGATAATACTATTTTGTGGATCAAGGCTCACTGCATAAGGGGGTATGACTTGAGCCGTTTTTTTATTTTCTTTCGAGTTGAGGTTAGGCCATAATAGACTGGAAGTTAAGGTTGTGGTCTTCACAGGGGCGGATCCACTCACTCATTTTAAGGGGGGGGGGGGCGTGGTCATTACTTTTCTTTTTTACTACCACAAAAAGTGTTAGAGCATAAATACTGTGAATGTGTGCTCAAAAAGGTCCCGCTTCGCCCATTTGTCCTATTTGAGGGTATCATGACCGGCAAGCCCGGAAAAGAATGGGGGGAGGGGGCTGACAGGGTTGGGGGGGGTGCGTTCACCCCTACCCCCCTTCCCCTCTGTATCCACCACTGAATCTTCATGGTTTGATTGCATTAGATGATGAGGCATGCGTGGCAGGTGATTAGCGCATTCTACATTCCTTGCTAACATTAGCAGTACCGAGAAAGTTTGAGGCTAGTTGGCTATTTTGGCAGAGCCTAACGCCATTTGAACAAATCTAACGGGTTCGCTCAGTTAGCCGCCAAGGCAGTGAATTGTATCATATTGGCCCAATTGGCACAGCTGTTACACCTACCGGGCAAAGCGCTAAAGTGACCAAGGAAGATCAGCCATGCGTTTCACTGTCGAGCTAGAAGCTATGATGAAGCCTCGCAGCTGCGCTTAAAAATAAAAAAAAACACTATCATCAATGAATTGATACGGTGTGACGAAGGCAAAGCTCAACCTGTCTCTGTAGTTTACTTGACCGATCACAAGCTGACACAGTTAGGCTGGCTTTCTTTATGAAAACAAACAAAACACGCGGGCTCACGGTTTACGCTCTGCGGCGTCTGCCTACCGAACGATCAACCGACAATTCAAGAAAGCACGTCCGCTTTTGGGCGGCATCTATTGGCAAACGAAATAGTGAGTCGTGGCCATTTGGTCGTGGCCGATGGCCAAGTGCCACTTCATTGCGCTCCTGCTCTGTTCTGGCAATGGACAATGCCGCCAAAAGCAGACGTTTTGTTTAGCCGTCGGTCAATGGTGCTGTGGGCAGCCGCCGCAGAGCGTGGTCAAAGTGTTAGCACGTTGCTTTTCAGCAATGAGAAGACAGCGTCGTCATACTCACAGAACAAGACGAACACTTGCTTGTGCTCCTTGATGGCCACGTCGAAGTTGCTGTCGTTGAGAACGAGCACCCGGTCCTCAATATCGTATTCCATGCAGTTGGCCGCCGCTAAGCAGCACACTAGTCCGATTAAGCTTAGAGAAAACATCGTCGTACGAACTCGACAAGCGAACCTTGTCAGCCGCGCACCGCAGAACCAACCGCGAGTATGGCAGTGCGACGACAAGAAAGTCACCATAAGAATGCGCCACCCCGGTCACGTGGCTTCATTCGCACCAATGACGCTTCGAGACGAGCGAGACGACTCTCGCGAATCGAGCATGCGCCGTGGAGTCGCGCTGAGTTGGGCTGTGCAGCAAAGTATTTATTGTAGCTTTCTGCACGGCAACCTTTTTTTTAGCCATTTGCGGTAGTTACAAGCGCTTCAGCTATTAACGAATCAGAAGCCTTTTTTTTACTTTTTTTCTATCTTACTTTTCTTTCTTCTCTCACTGTCTATTTATCCCCCCCCCTCCCCACAAGGAATATGCCTGTTTTTTTTTCCTTTTTCCTTTATATGAAAAAAGAATCCCTCACACACCTGCCACCTGCTTGACAGGAGGAGCGCGCGAGTTGGTGTTTCGTGGTGGTGACACAATGGTATTCCTGGCATGAAGGGACAACAACAACAACAACAACAACAAAAAAAAACATGCGGCCAGGGCAGGAGACGCGCGCACAGCAGCCATGATCGTTGCGAGCGCTTGGTCCTGGCTCACTTTTTCAGGGAAAAAAAAAGAGGGAACGTCTTCTTTATAGACTCCTACGGTAGTAGAGGGCTGGAGCGTCCTTACTTAGCCATGGAATTTCCGAGAGTCACGCTTGTTACCAACCCCAGACAGCCAGGCAGACTTAGTCGAAAATGGCCGTCCACACTGTACTCGTGTAAACGTGTTTTTTAGAGCTCACGTAGCACGCTGTGGCTGTCTCAGCGATAGAGGAATGACACAAGTGAGCAGTTAGATACATATGTGAGGTTTAACCGTCCCATAACCACTATATGATTACGAGAGACGCCGTATTGGAAGGCTTCGCAAATTTCGACCACTTGGGGTTCTTTAATGTGCACAAATCTGAGCACACGGGCCCACAGCTAAGTGACCGGTTTTTTGGAACTGCAAGATGCGACACGTGACTTAGTTTTTCGCGATTGGCCGATATCGAAAGTACGAAGGATATTTCAACTTTCAAAGCGTAGGCGGCCGCTCGAAATCACTCCTAAGGGCTTTTTTCAAGGCAACTGCGATACAGATATGGTCGCTCGTATCTACAGGAAAAAAAATCACGTGCATTGCCGCATCTGCCGATAAACAATGAACAAGCGTTTTTTTTTTCTTCTTTAGGGTATGGGGTTTTCGGAGGGCAAACAGTAAGATTGGCTAATGTCGGCCGGCCTACTTTAGAAAATAGAATGTTCTTGGTATCGAAGTGATGGTTTCAGTTGCGACTGTGCGTTTGCATGAAACCAGCTGTTTGAAGCCTGAACTGGGAATACGATAAAACTGTCTACGAATAATTAGCCATCGCGCGCTCGAGAAAAACAAGGTTTCCAGCTGAGATGACTGCCTCTTAACCCACCTAATGCTACAAAATAATAATAATAACCAGGAAAAGCAAATCTGGCTATAAAGTGTTAACTACTCTTGTTTTGCTGATGAAAAAGCGCAGTCTACCGTTGCAGTTAAAACAGCTAATATCCACGTGGTAGTAGTCACACATGAACTCAACTGCGTTGATATTATTTACATCGCGGACAACATAGTCGAGAAACACGAGCAGTACTCGGATCATCTCATTGTGTCTCTCTGTTTTAAAATGAAAGTATTTAAACACGTGCCGGTGCTCACCAAGATATCACTGTCACGCTTTCTCATCGCTCTCGTAGTAGTATTTCCCACCAAATCATGCAGGGTAGCAGATAACGAAAATTCAAAAACTTTTTTAGCCAGGCGTTCTGCCAGGGAATCAAGCTTTTCAACTGGTCGGTTCTCGAAAACACATTGTTGTCAGTCGTATTTGTTGGTGTACAATCCACACGCAACTGCGTTTATAGAGACTCGTAATGCTCAATTAAAAATGGGTCAACCAGCTTATTTTACTTATCAAAAAATCGAGTGGCCCATGATCCGGTGCAAGCAAATTTTTTGAGAGTTTGTAACTGTCATTTTTGTAGTCCTTTCAAAATACAGCGTAGGCCTCTTTACCCATAAAATGTTTACGATGTGCAAAGTAAACATAAGTGACGTCCAGTATGAAGGGGGATTCAGTTATACTTCACGATCGTGCGTGCGTTTGTATGTGTGCGTACGTACATGCGCAAGCAAAACCTAAACGTTTCTCAACAAGGTTGAATCCTTTTTGGCTACACCCACGGGGACGTCACTGTGAATTAGTAGTCCGCGAAGTTGAGGATGGCGTCACCACCGGTCTAGTTATCGGGGCACCTTGGATCCTATCACATAACAAAGCCTCCTGTGAGGTAGATTTCATTGCGGCAGTTCATTAGCGATCGACTTGCACTCCTGATCTTCAAGGTCGAATGTTTAACCCATGCAGCATTTCGGCAGAAGCGAAGTGCGAGGTAATTGGTGCATGCGATTCCACTAGGTACGTTTTCCGGTTGCGTGTGTGTTTACCGTCGTGCATACCAAAGCACAACATTAAAAGCGCCGACGGAATTTTTTTATTTACATATACTGCCATCTGACTAAGGGACATTGCAGTAGAGGGTACAGAATTTGCTTGGAAACTCGACATAAGATGAAACAAATCAGCATACGTTTGCCATTGATAATACCTAAAGCAATTTGAACGTGTATTTAATGGGCCATGTAGCCCAAGCTTTTAAAGTGTGTAAAAATGACATAGAAGGTGTAGAATGTTACAAGCGAATGAAACAATGCCTTTGTTAAGACTGACATACTGCTCTCTGGGAACCTTACGTTTCACAATCATAATGCCACGTTCTTTTTCTCAAGTTTTGTTATTGCCCCATTACACTTTGTTGAGCGCAAACCATGCCTACGGTGTTAGAAATGCATCGAGGCTGTAGTAGATTGTTTTTGTTAAGATTACGCCCACGTTGAAATCTTTAAGATTATTCTGGAACCTACGTCGCCACTGTCGATAACGCTAGAATGTTAAAGAACCCCCGGTGGTCAAAATTTCCGGAGCCCTCCACTACGGCGTCTCTCATAATCATATGGTGGTTTTGGGACGTTAAACCCCACAAATCAATCGATAACGCTAGAATGTTCGAATTCCTGACAATATATGTCACATCGGAATTCGTGGCCATGGGCCCGCCACAATGCGTCAGCGTTCTAGTGCACGAGGGCGCGCCCATGGCTACTGCGAAACTGAATCCCGAACTACACCGAACTGCGTTGCAGATTGTTATCCCTGTGTGCGAGCTTCAGAGGCGTGCATTGGATGATAATGGCAAGGCCGACGTATTGCTCCTTCTCTTGCTGCACGCAGAGAACTCAGATTGCTGAAGAAAGAAAGATACGCCGTTAACTTTGCCCATTGTTATTTTTTTCAAACTGATGACGCTTCCAGCATGTACTCCAGCTACTGCTCCCGAAACACTTGTTTCCGTTCACCTTTTCAATAAAGTAAGATGTGATTGTGATCGTGTTCCTTCAAATTGTTGCATGCCGAAGCAAGACAATTTTCGCAACGTTTTCGCTAGCAGCCGTTTCACAAGTGAAGGCGACTCGTAGGCTTCACTCAGAAGCCATGTTCACGCAACAAGCTTTATTGCGGCTATGTTGACCATTTGCGCAAACCTCCAAGCTGGCTTTCTTGCAAGGTTGTTTTCCAACCAAAAGTTCTCTTTCCGAGAATGATTTTTTCACTCATTGTGTTTTGACCTTCCCCCATTTTCTTTTTTACGAACGACGGGTGTCTCGCCCGCCATGCGACTTGAGGGTTCGTTCAAGATGGGACAACCACTAGTCATTGTTGTTGAGTGATTCTAGAAACAGGAAGAAGACACCCAATTTTGGTCAGCCTCTTGGGTGACACGGCGCAGTGCCTTGTGGGGGAAGGGGAGTAAAAGAGGATAGATAGGGTGGAGGAGGGGTGTGTGTAAGATGTCAAGGCCATGGCTGGAGCAGCAAACAAGGCAGCAGCAGGGGCAGGGTCGGCAGGTCTCTGCTCATCTGTAGGCAGCTATTCTCGTCTCCTCCAGGAACTCTACTAGGCTCCGGAGCGCTGGCAGGTGTGGATGGCATGGGTAGAGCAGATAGGGAGGGGAAAAGTCGTCAGCTCCGCAGTCGTGAAGCTCGCCGGGAAGAGAAGCTGGCATTGCCTGCTGCTGGCCCTGCACGGGATGACACACGCTGCGGCTGGTGTGCCGTCTGGCATGACGGATCCGTCAGTGAAAATCTGCAGTGGCTCCTGGAGCTTGCAGGCGGCGGCTGCAGGTATTCCCCATCCCCAAGACTCTGTGTTGTGCTCCCTCATGGGCTGCAGGAATCAGGCGTCTCATTCTTCCTCGAACCCCCGCCTCCAACAACAGAAGTCGTTTTGCAGCACTCACGTGCCTTCACTGAAATAGGAGTGGTAAGAGCAGAGCGAGCAAGAAAAGCTGTCTGGGCACGGGAGCTTTTTTTTTTCATTTCCTTTTGGTTGGAAAATAACCTTGTGGTAAAGCCGCCTTGCAGACATCTGTAAATGGTCAATGGCACGGGCCTAGATTTCATTGAGTGTACAGAGCACATAGAATCCTTGCAAAACATTGGCAGTCATGCGCAAGTCATTTCGCTAAACGGCAGTTTGTCACACTCCGGAAGAGATAACGAAACACGTCACATACATGCGTCAACACCTAGGTTCCCTTCTCAGAATGAACCAGTGACGCACACCTGCTTCTAATTCAGCGTGTGCCGTTACCGAAACTTAATCAACAAATCAGCACATTCAACGAAATGTAGGCGCGTGCAATTACCTGCGATAAAGCTCGTTGCGTGAACGTGGCTTTTGCGTGAAGCGTAAGAGTCACCTTCACTTGTCAGACGTTTGCTAGAAAAAACGTCGTAAAAACTGTCACATATGTATGCCTTATGTATGCCTTTTCTGGTAAAAGATGCACATGCAGAATATATACGTGTTGTTATGGTGCCGCAGACTTGCGAAATAATTGTTTATTGATTGACAATCGCACAAGTATGAACGCTAAACCTTGAGCAACATTGGTCGGCGCTGCGGATGCGGTCGGCCGTTTCAAGTACCCGGCGCCGCTAAGCCGCTAAGAGTAGACAAACAGAAAAATGTACAGACAGACAGACAGACAGACAGACAGACAGACAGACAGGACAGACAGACAGACAGACCAAATTTCCGCGTCGACGGTCCCCAAGAAAGACTATCGTCTTTAAAAATGCATTGCAGAGGCATCGCGCAGTGTGTCCAAGCCGGACGTGGGCACCTGTCAGTGGTGATGACTGCACAGAGAACACTATACCTTTGCTAATACCTGGACCATACATTCTACTGTTAGAGTTTCATTTGACGTCGATAGTAGAGGTAATGAATGTCGGAAGGTAGAGGTAATGAACACGAGAAGCCAAAATAGGTTTTGTGGACAGACTCGGCGACGAGAAGCCGTTGAAATGCAGGATACCAGCTAGGCTAAGAGGACGATCCATTTTTAATGTTGTTGCCCCGCTGGGACAGGGTATATGATAAGAAATAATTGTATTCGCGGGTAAGGCATTTGGCAGCATAAGAAGGCCCGTGACACAATTCGCAGTCGCGCGCATGAGCAAAAAAAAAGGTAAGTTCAACTCGTGATCGCGATAAGCTGCCACTAGGAACTCAGTTTGCCTAAACAACGATAAGATCTTTCGTACAATAAATATTGCCCGATTTTTGACAGATGCTATTTTGCATGGTAGTGAAATGGTCGGACATAGATCAGTAATTATTGTGACGTCAAGACCCCCAAAAAGAGTGCTCGGTACCCAATTTTCAATACGTTCAGGCAGATAAGCAAGCATGCAGTGAGAAAAGATGCGGGCTGATTCTTTGCCGGCTTGTCTTTTTCATGAACCCTTGATGAACAGCTGCGGATAATCCTCCTTTCACGACATGGGCCATGAGGTACGCCTGGTAGCGCAAGAACTGGATTTGGAAGAACTCAACCGACGCATCCCGGGACTAAACCTCAACGCTCCTTGCAGTGGAACGGGCGTTGACGAAGACTACCGCCGTGTTTCGACGTCCGTCTGTCACATCTTCGACTATCTGTCCCGTTGGAATTACGTCCTATGGCACGTCGGCCTGCAGCTACGAGAACCACGTTGCCCCGGAAAGCTGTCCTTGGTGCGGGTCGTCTACAGGGGCAGCGCTGGCTGCATGCAGCGAGTGCGAAGCCACTACGGCCGAGTCCTCTTCCACGTCCTCCTGGTGAAGCACAGTTGCCTCGAGAGCGCTCACGTGGACGAGGCCCTCGTCGAAGGCAGCGGGCTGGGCGAATGCCGGGAGTGCGTCGTCTCGGCGCTTGAGAAAAACACGAGCTTACGGACGCTGACGCTGGGCAGCCTGTTCGACGACTACAAGTGAGCATAGTCAAGAGTCCGACGGAATCCCGTCTGGTCGGGGACAAACATAGTGCAAAATAACAAACACGCCGACTAAGGTGAAACACACAAAACTTAAAAGACGTTTCGGCTCCCCACACTGGAGCCTTGTTCACAGTGACCCTGTGGTCACTGTGAACAAGGCTCCCGTGTGGGTAGCCGAAACGTCTTTTTAAGTTTTGTGTATTTCACCTTGGTCGGCGTTTTTGTTATTTTGTACAAGTGAGCATACGTGCGCGTGCTTCATCAGCACTTGATTAGGGAGCTTTAGAATAGCGCACCGCAAGCCCTTGCGGTGCCGGTCACTGCCGCTGCGCATGCGTCGTAACGCGAATCAGCATTCGCGGACCGCACGCAAAAAATCCGAAATTGCGTGCAGTCGTGGCGGCCCGCATGTGGTCCGCAAGCGCTGGTTTCGAGGCTACAGGTGGTGATGGCGGCTCGCGTGTGGCTCGCAAGCGCTGGTTCCGAGGCTACGGTGTCGCTGCGATCGTGCGTTGCGCAGGGGCCTTAGCGTTGCGGTTCGCAGCAGGGCAAACGCTATTCTAAAACTCATATGGCGCCAGCTGCGTCCGCAACACCCGCACCGCTTGCAAACGGTATTCTAAAGCTTCCTATTATTGGGCAAACGGGTGTTTTACTGAAGTCGGTTGCAACGTAAAAATACCCAGCAACTCTGTTCCCACCCCTAGTGAGTATACCAGTCATAGATGTGCGCAAAAAATGGCGCTAGGTGGTCCGTGTCCCTACGGCAAGTACTTTTTTCGTGTAGTTTTCGTGTGCAATGGGTGCAGTGGTGTTGCGGTGTGAGCCACACACGATTCGCCATATATTCACCATAACAGCGGAAGCGTTTCAGCCGATCGCCGCGAACGGTGTGGACAGGTAGTGCCATCTGGCGGGCATCATGTACAATCGGGCAGGTTCCGGCAGTTCCAGGCAAATTTTTACGTCAGACGTAGAAGCGCACTCAGTTGGGTTTAGGTGTTGCTGTTTTTCAGTAATTAAAATTATTTTCAAATGTTTTGAGCATTTCAGTCATTGGGCGCGTGAGAAGAGTTTCTAAGGAACATAAGAGCACCATTATTCTGACATGCTCAGAAAATCGGCGGAGTTGACCTTTTGGTTATTACCTGTGAAAGAGCATTGTTGCCGGTATCTTCGTTAAAACTTTGCATGAAGTTGCACTCTTTGACCGAAAGTGTGCGTCAGGAACACGTGTGTGCATGAAAATCGCTCACAGTGGCACATACTTTTAGAATGAACACGGCTCAGCATGGCGGCAATCTGCGGAGCGCCAGTGCATCTGACGTGACCACGCATCAAAGCGGCGCAGGCGCACTCGAGCGCGCCGTTCTTGCTGTACCGCAACCGGGTAAGACCAGCGCCTGGCTACTGCAGATCGACACCCTCGAGCAATGTAGGCAAATGTAGCAGACGACGTAACGTGTATCCCATGTGTTCATGTGTGCAAGCGCCTCTGCACTTCAATGCGCCGCGGTTGCGATGGCACTCTGCGGAGTGCTGCTACATTGAGCCGTGTTCGCCCTAACAGTATAGATGGCCCTGTACTACCTGAACTACATGAGAGGTGCTTGACGTCACGAAAGTGAGCGGATGGGATTGGATAGGGCATCTATGCAAGTTGTCTCTGGGTGAGATAGCAGCGGCTGTGAGCGGTGCTTATGTTTATGCTTAGGTCGCAACCCAGTCGAGCGCTTTTAGCTCTTCAGTGATACAATGATGATCAAAATGACGCGTTTTGTGCATGCAGGAGACGCGTGGTAAGGTTCGGCTGTAGTTGGGCTGCTGGCGACGTTTCGCCGAGGGGACTTGTCTTCGTGCAAGCAACCTAAACAAAGCAGTCGACTGAAGTCTGATTTTCTTTCGGAAACGTAGTTTCCATAGAGTGTGAGAAACAAATCAGTGAAAAAGGTGCTTTTTAATCCTACAGCAAACACCATAATCTGGCTTGCTCGTGTTCACTTTCTTGAAGACTCGGTAGTCGTCTCTATCATATCTCTATAGTAGGCTATGCGACGCTGAAAAGGCACGTGCCATCCTTGATATGAAATTACCAGGCATGTGGCGATAATGCAGGGTATAAGGCCCACGAGATAAAAGGCTATAAATCTTGTGGGACAAAAAATTGGCGGCGTGTTTGCGTGCTTGACTGAAAATGTTGTCGAAATACGACAGTCTTCTGTTTACAGGCACTACGTGAGATATATGGACACCCTCTGGCAGTAAATTCGAGAAACAAACGCATGCGTAGAACGCTGACTTGGCATCGTGTCATCTTAGGGAAGCGTAGGGAGCACCGTAAGAAACGCCATGGTCTTTAGAACTACGCCCCTATGCATTTTCTATTAAAGAAACACACTACCTAATGCTTACGTGTTGATGTTGCGCATCAGATAACCGTAATACTCGCTTTTTGATCGACAATGTTCACTAGTATGAACACACCTACCAGATCAACATGGCTTTGCGTTGAGTAAGCGCTTAAACTTTCACCGGGCGGATGAATCGTGCGACAGACAAGAATTTCTGCATCAAAGTATCCGAAAGAAAGGTTTTGTTTTTCAAAAATATGTACGGGAGCTCTACTATACTGCGAAATGCCAAGTGAATGTGTCGCTCTGGAAACCAGCGACTGCCGTTCGCAGATTTCCCCTTGCTTAGTTAACCGAAGCGTGAATGACGCCAATGTTTGCAGTATGCTTGTTGTGGCGTTTGTCTGGTACAAATATAATTTTGCGAGGCACATTCACACGCTAAGTGTGGGATGTTTGCGCTACCCTTTGCTGAGCTCTATAGACACCCTGTTTGTTGCCGCAGTCTATAGATATGCGTTTCCTGCAGCGAGCTCTGTCCAGTTGCTATTCTCACCAGATGCCACGTAGGGAATCAGCGCTGTTCAGGCGCAGCACCAACGCGATGCTACGCAAGAGGAGAGGCATTCGCTCTCTCGGTGAGGTTGAGGGAAGTGGAAATGCCGTAGGCCCGTGGGCTCAGATTAGGGCGCACGTTAAAAAACTCCAGGTGGACGAAATCGCCGGAGCCTTTCACTATGGAGACTCGCACAATCTTATGGTGGTTTTTTGGACGTTAATCCTAACATATCAATCAATCAAACTCTGTGAGGTTGGCGCCCTCTCTTGTAGTCCACCATATATGTCTGGAAAACTTAAGAGTTGAAGTTAGTAATTGAGATTACTACTAGGCTAGTTCTCTTAAATATATTATTTTATAGTGACTTTATTAGTTTTAACCAGGGTTTCAACACTGCGGACCTTGTTATGGCCTGTGGAGTGCTTCACCTTATAAGCGTGATCATGTCACAGGAGAGGAATGCATGACCGGCAAGCCTGGCTCCTCAAGTGCTAAGCATTGAGAGCCGTTTTGATTACCGGCCCTTCAGGGGCGGATCCAGCCACTAATTTTAGTGATAGAGGCAGTCGCTTCAAATAATGCTTGAATGTCTGAAATATGTAACTGGAGAAAAAAAATTGATTTATTTTCAGCTTTAAATAGCAGCCTTTATATGATTCCGCACTTAAGTAATCTAAAATGCAACCTTAATGCATACTTTTAAGTAAGTCGCAAATCATTTATACGTGAGGACTTCGGAACAGAAACCGTACTTCAGAACCACGTAACATGTCATGTGCCAGCTCTTCGTAACGAAAATACTCAATAAACAAAACTATTCAAGAAAGCTAGAGCTTGCGTCACTCAGGCCAGAAAGAATGAAGTCAGAGCTGTTGCACGTGGTTCGTGTTCTCCGCCATCGGCTAAAGAACAATTGGCTCTAGCATATGATACCTTAGACGAGACGGTGTTAGATTTTTCGTGCTGTAAGCTCTATTTCCAGTGAGCACTTGGCAGCCAACGTCAAAGGTGACACGCATTTCGTGCCTTGCTTCCTCGAAGTTTTTCGGAATGTCGACAATTCGTGAAACTCGGCAGTACAGGGTTAACACTGAAGAGGGGGGCGTGGTCATTACTTTTTTGTTTTTATTGTTACGAATGTGTCTAATAGCGTAAATACTGTTAATGTGTGCTACGAGTCACCCCACTCATCCGTCCTATCTGGGGACAGCAGGTGGACGGCATGCTCTCAAGGGAAGGGGAGGGGGTACTGACAGGCTCTGGCGGAAGGCGATAGCTCCTACCGCCCCTCCTGTCTGGATCCGCCACTACCGCAGTGCCCTTACATCACGGAGCTCTTCAAATAATTCATTTCTCTGTTGCATGCATCGTATGTCTTGAGGATCTTCGCATACTTTTTGTAAATGAGTTTTTGCGCAGGCCGTTTATTATTTGACCTGCTCACTGAGACACGATTCGCCACATTTCTTCCCACAGGAGCATTCGAGAAGGCGTGCTCACAGCCGTTTCCTCAATGACTAACCTGCGAGAGCTGGTCATCCTGGGCCGTAGCGTGGAGCCAGAGGTCCTGCTAGACGCCATATGTCCGCTCCTCGTGGATACCATGTGCCTAGCCACTCTCTCGATGCCCAAAATTGTCTTTGACGGAGAAAGCAGCATGCGCCTATTAGGTGCGCTCATGGAAAACGATACAGTCGAAGATCTCTCCGTACACGTTAGCATCCTGCACTCGTACATTGCGAACAGACTACCCGCGTTCTCACACTTTCTGGCCACTGGCGGGCAGCTCACCTCGCTCAGTGTGGAAGGTGTATATTCAGACCCTGAGGGCACGTGCGCGTATATCGAGAGTATCGTCGAAGCACTCGTCCTTCGCGGCGAGCTCGAGCAGCTCCGACTGACGGGCTTCCTCCTAAACGCCGAGTGTACGGCTCTGCTCGCGCGATTGGTGTCTCAAAAAGATGGGTGTCTAATTCGAAGCCTCGACGTCAGCGGCTGCCGGTGGAGTATACCGAGGTCCTTGTCAGAGCACCAACGAGTCGATAGAGCTACTCGCGACGAACAACCTGATGACGCAGCAGTCTTCAAAAAGTCAACGTGCTCCTGGGTTCAGGCGTATGACCACACTGCGCGAGTGAAGCTGACGTTTTTCGCACTCAGCTTCGCGGGACTCAAGCCGGGTGACCTGCTAGCTCTGCTCAATGTCGCCGTAACCATCGACTATCTCCGGACCATCTCGCTGAGGGACGTTTCGCGATACAATCTAGTGCAAGTTTGCCGAGCCATATGGCAGACTGGAATGAGTGGTCGGGTACGTCTAGAAGACACATACATCGTCGATTCGTCAGTGCTAGCGGAGCTTCGGGAGTTCCCGGAAGTAGTGCGTAAGATGGCGATCAGTTCTGTCGGCTGCGTGAATCCGAAGGCGTTTGGAGACATGGTTCATCTGTCGTGCTCTCGACACAAGGTGACTACGCTCAAGCTTCTGTTGACGCAGGAGGTCCTGTCTGACATTCCCACGTTTGCCAAGCTGAGCAAGTGCTTGGGAAGCTCTTTATGGCTAAGCGAACTTGCGCTTATTGGTTACAATCAGCCCGATCTAGACTTTGCGCTCAAGTCAGCAGACCCTCCTCGCAGCGTTCTTCTTCAGGCGATCTCCCAGAACGTGAGTCTTCGTGCACTGCGCCTAAGTGGTATTCGTCTCGGCGAAGACAACTTGTTGTTCCTGGCTTACCAAGTCGTCACCGGCAAGACGCTGTCCGAGATATTTTTCGCGTCCTGGGACTTGGCCGAGAATGACTTTTTCCTCAAAGTCTTGGCCGATCAGTTCCGCAGGAACAACACCGTCACAAAGTTGCACGTCCGGGTGCCTTCGAACAGTGTTGATGATGAGCGATGGTTCGTTATCGATGACGTCATCAGCCGCAACACAGGAAACCTTACTTGTGCGGCGCACTTTCTGCTGGGCGACCGGTCACCTCGTTGCGAGGCTGCATACAAGGCTCTGTGCGATGCCCCGGCCTTGAGGAAAAAATTTGAGGAGCTAACGAAGGGAGGCATCACAGTGTGAACTACTCAGAACATTTATATAGTTGAGCGCAAAGTATAGCTAGGAAAGTCTTTTAGGAATCTTCAAAGCTGAGTTACACTTGTTAGCATGGTTTTAGTAAGACGAAGAGATGTTCTCCGACACTGTATATGTACCGGAGATGAAAAAATAAAAATAAACACAGTGCCACTGGATCCAGCGTCTCGATCAGCAGTCTTGTCTCACTCAAGGCTTCAACCGCAACCAATTCAAGGCTCGAACAGTTGCGACCTCGAAGAAAATGCTGCTTGTCAAATTGTCTCCACTGGCAGCTGGTGTAAATATTTTTATTGTGACAGCAATTATATGGACACTCTCGGCTGGATTTCGCCACCGGCGTCAGCGTCGATGCGATGCACCATATACGTATATGTATCTACATATATGAAAAGGCAAGAAAGAAAAAAAATCCAGAAAAAAAGACTTCAGCGCGCGCAATCGAACGTGTGACTTCCGCGTCGTGGGTGCGAGGCGTTTCCCACATGAGCCACAGAAATGTTTTTTTTGCTTTATTACTGAGCCACTGAAAGGTACTTCCTTTAACGTTCGAAGGGCAAGCTCTTTATACCTACCACTTACCGATGTTGACGGGAATCTCGGAGGGGAACTATCGTGCTTTGAGCATTATCAGAAAGATGACGCACAGAGAGCCCGGCGGCTCTCATCCCTCGCGCGTATACACTTTGGCCTGCGGAGGGGAGTGGACAATCTCTCGAGCACCCTTATCTCCTGGTGAAGAGGATCCTACGTCTTGACTGGCGGTGGGCTCGACTGGAACAATTCTGTTGTAGTTACGGGGCGCGCAAAGGTCACTGTAATCGTTGCACAGCCTCCATTTGAGAAAAAGGCGCGCTTTTCAGACACAGCGAAGCAACAACCGAGACGCGTATTCGCGTACATCTGTACCTGTGAGTACGTTTCGTGCGTCATTTGTGCGTGAGAAACACGGGGCATGTTTCGATCTGTTTGCCATTCTGCGCGGTACCTTCCAATTTGTTGCTATGGCGTTCACTGCTTCGCCTTAACGGCAAAGGTGTCACTTTTTTTTTCATGTCTTGAAGCTTACATGTTGCCTTAAAGTTCTTCATTATTTTGATATACGTGGGCCGCCTCGTTTATGTCTTGTAGAGCACCCAGACAGCTGGCCTCGCTCTGACGGTGGCACCTCGGTGAGTTCGGTAACTGGTGTGGTTCGCGCAGTGGTATATGCGCAGCCTAATAGACATGCAGAGCTGATACGCACCATTGAGAATGTTGAAAATTGTCCTTGTTTAGGCGAATGCACTTGGCCTCACAGTGTTTGAGGCAGCTGGATGCAAAAGAAGGACGCGTCGGGGCACACAATATGTGATCCTGGCACTTTCAGAGCAAACGATGTGCGCTTTGTGGCTGTAACGATATATGCGGTCACACGAAGAGCTAGCTGACCACTGGTGATCCGCACGGCCGGCAAAATAAGAGCGATGCTTGCGAAAAGTCATTCCCGATCTCAAGCAATCTGAGTAGATTATAACGTCTGTTAGGCCCTGCAGGCGTGCTCCTGCGCACATCCCGTCAGGGCCCGCAAGTGCCACAACATGCCACCACACGGAGCAAAGCCGGCTTGTTCGCGCGCTCTACAGAAATGCGCCAGCGGACGAGGTTGTGTGTAGCTGTGCATCGCTGTGCAGCATGGCTTTACCATTGTGGGGGCAGCCATCGAAAGATTCGGTAAAAACTTATTTGCGCTGTTTATTTTTGCTTGAAGCTGGTTAGGTAAGCGAAATCTTTTGACCTGAAGTTAGTGTAATAGAGCGAAGTTATTTTTTTTAGTGTTTGCTAGTTTCTTACTTGTTTAGGTCACCGACATTGTTGGTCACGCTTGCTATCATCATTTGTTCACCTCGTCTGTGTACGTCAAAGTCTGAACTTTGACAATGCCGGAATGTCAGATAAGCATAATTTAATAACGACGCTGAGTTGCGCAGCTGACATGGCTCTCGACATGCATTTCCTTTTCTTTCTTTTTAGGCCTTGTTATGCCCCTTTATTTACGCTGAATTGGAAGCTACATACTTCGTGGTGTCACCCGTTTGCTATGCGATGATTTCATACTATATATATATATATATATATATATATATATATATATATTCGATATGGGATGGTCAGAAAACGTCTTATTCATGTCAGGAAGTCGATAAATGGCTGCAATGATTATCAGACCTGATTTATACCTAATAGAAACCCGCACACTATCTAAAAAAGTGTCGAGGAGTTGAGGAAGATACGGGCTGCAAAAAGATCTTTTGCACAGGTACCAAAACGCCCCCACCTAATCAATTATTCCTATCACACCCAAACAAGTTAAAGGACGCCCAACTATCCGAATTGCTGCTATCGGACACAGTATGGGTGGACCACGTTTCAGTTAGTGTTACGAGAGATGCTGAACATGAATCAATAACGAATGACAGAGGCATTGTTCTAGATAGAACACTTCGTATGCTAGTGTATACAGGAATGAAATGAGGACTTAAGCGTCATTCTTCCGCAATATTGATCTAGGGGGCAGATGTGTGGCGCGATTGCATCATACTGGCCATTTCGCGGCTTGTTTTGACACCTTCTTCCCGCGGTTCAGATCGCTGTCCCATAAATAAATATAATTATTTACAAAGAACTTATTGAACACGAGTCGCACACCATCACCTTCTTTCCAAATTGATTTTGATTGATTTTGAATATTGTAGAAGGTTGCGCCGCTTGTTTCGCCGCACTGTTTGAGAGTAATCTCGGTATTACTCTCAAATTCGACGAAAGTTGCAGAGGCACTTCCTAACGATCGTGTGCTACGCCCATTGCGATAGCTCAGTGGCCGGAAAGTCTTGCTGCGTGGCACACTCAATGAGGCGGGTTCGTTTCACAGCCGAGCACACACATCTTGTAGTGAGCGCAATGCAAAGACGCCCTTGTCCCTAAAGAACAACCGTGTGGCCAAATTAACTCGCAGCTGAGATTTCTGTACTGCGCGATGTAAGTGCACGTTTAAGAATACCAGAGTGTCAAAATTTCCGGTTCCCTCCACTATGAGGCATGTCTCATAATCATATCGAAGTTTTGGGACGTAAAATCAAATATTATCATAATTTAATTCGCAGCAGTTCACTGCGGTACTCTGCGTGTTGTGGAAAACTGGACCAAACGCGGCCGCTGTACTGTGGATTCACTGTTAGAGCATCGGATGTTGATTGATTGATATGTGGGGTTTGACGTCCCAAAAGCACCATATGATTATGAGAGACGCCGTAGTGGAGGGCTCCGGAAATTTTGACCACCTGGGGTTCTTTAACGTGTGCCCGAATCTGAGCACACGGGCCAACATTTCCGCCTTCATCGGAAATGCAGCCGCCGCCGCCGGGATTCCATCCCGCGACCTGCGGGTCAGCAGTCGAGTACCTTAGCCACTAGACCACCGCGGCGGCGCAGCATCGGATGCTACCTGCAGGAAGTTGATATTTCATGGACAATAGTCGCTTTCAATTTGTGTCACAGTTATGAAGCTTCAGTTAAAACGTACAAATATTGTTTCCTATACCTTCCTAAGCTACGTTGTATGCTGGTTTCGTTTGGCTGTGTCTAGTAACGAAATGTGTAATCAATCGACGACCCAGTTTCGTTTATTTCGCGAATGTGGCCCATAAGAATCCCGAACGTAAGTTTGTCACCAATGTAAAATTAGGAAAAATGTCCGTTAGCCAGCCTTCCCTCTCGCTTCTGAAAAACAGCGGGGCAGCGTCTTGCTTTGTCGCGGTAATATATTTTTTTTGCCATGTTACGATATTGCCCTCCACACGTGTTAGGCTGAGCGATATGCCTATTGTCACGGCCTTTTAGAGGTCGAGATGAGCTTCATTGAACGTAGAGGCAGAGCGGCACGACTCTTGCCAGACTCGTCACTTGGGCGAGTATTCGGGAGACATATAGCGCTTGCACTTACCCATGTGTCCTGTGCCTTTGCATAAGCATGTCACCCACTATATAATACGGGTGGAACTATGTTAATTTCATGCTTCTGTTGTTGCCGCTATCTTGGTATATGTTTATTGTTTCGAGCGAAAATAAACTATCACTTGAAATTAGCGCAGTGTCCGCGTCTTTTCTTCTACGTCGGTTGCACACTCATCATAATCGTATGGGAGTGATGAAGGCAAATACGGGGGAGGTGCATAATGCCTGAGGTCTGTGGCACTTCCAAGAGCCGATGGACGGAATAAATGCACGTGCCACCAGCAACAGGGCATGCTAAGATGCCCGAATGTTCGTCAAACTTGTCCGATGAGAAAATTGCAATGTAGAGGTCGTAGTGTCTTAATAGCACAGCAGAGGAAAATCCAGAGCTGGAGACTAAAGAAACTGTGACGAAATGAATTTCAGGCAAAGTATTAGAATGATGGGTGGTGCTTGGGTTTGCCCAAGCTTCCTTCTTTCGGCACCGTGTGACATTTTGGCGTTAAAGCTTGACTTATTTAAGAAGTTCAGCACAGGTCGTGCTTCACCACGCTCGTTCTTTCGGACAAGCCAATCCCGATCGGCTCGTGGGGTTCACAATACTTCAGAAAAGAGCGATTAAGGCAATAGAAAACATATCATACCTTGAACACGCAGGACAACTCTTTGTTAAACATAAAATTGCTAAGGCAAATGACATACAAATTCAGGTTGTTACAATCCTATATTAGCGCAAACAGAGGGAAACTCGACGCATTCCTGACACTTGCAAATCTTGAACATACACAAACCATTTACTTCCATCAATATAAAACCCCGTGAAAAATTCCGTTCATCATCATCATCATCATCATCAACAACAACATCATCAACATCATCATCATCATCATCATCATCAGCCTGACTACGTCCACTGCAGGACAAAGGCCTCTCCCATGCTCCGCCAGTTAACCCGGTCCTATGCTTGCTGCTGCCAATTTATACCTGCAAACTTCTTAATCTCGTCTGCCCACCTAACCTTCTGTCTCCCCCTAACCCGCTTGCCTTCTCTGGGAATCCAGTTAGTTACCCTTAATGACCAGCGGTTATCCTGTCTACGCACTACATGCCCGGCCCATGTCCATTTCCTCTTCTTTATTTCAACTATGATATCCTTAACCCCCGTTTGTCCCCTAATCCACTCTGCTCTCTTCTTGTCTCTTAAGGTTACACCCACCATTTTTCTTTCCATTGCTCGCTGCGTCGTCCTCAATTTAAGCTGAACCCTCTTTGTAAGTCTCCAGGTTTCTGCTCCGTAGCTAAGTACCGGCAAGATACAGCTGTTATATATCTTCCTCTTGAGGGATAGTGGCAATCTACCTGTCATAATTTGAGAGTGCTTGCCGAATGTACTCCACCCCATTCTTATTCTTCTAGTTACTTCAAACTCGTGGTTAGGCTGTGCGGTTATTACCTGCCCTAAGTAGACATAGTCTTTTACAACTTCAAGTGCACTATTACCTATCTCGAAGCGCTGCTCCTTTCCGAGGTTGTTGTACACTACTTTCGTTTTCTGCAGATTAATTTTAAGACTCACCTTTCTGCTCTCATTGTCTAACTCCGTAATCATGAGTTGCAATTCATCCCCTGAGTTACTCAGCAATGCAATGTCATCGGCGAAGCGCAGGTTACTAAGGTATTCTCCATTAACTATTATCCCTAACTGTTCCCATTCTAGGCTTCTGAAAACCTCCTGTAAGCACGCGGTAAATAGCATTGGGGAGATTGCGTCCCCCTGCCTTACACCCTTCTTGATTGGTATTCTGTTGCTTTCTTTATGAAGCACTATGGTAGCAGTTGATCCCCTGTAGATTTCTTCCAGAATGTTTATATATACTTCATCTACGCCCTGATTCCGCAGGTACTGCATGACGGCTGATATTTCTACTGAATCAAACGCCTTCTCGTAATCTATGAAGGCTATGTATAGTGGTTGGTTATACTCTGAGCATTTCGCTATTACCTGATTGATAGTATGAATGTGGTCAATTGTTGAGTAGCCTGTTCGAAATCCTGCATGTTCCTTTGGTTGATTGAATTCTAATGTTTTCTTTACTCTGTAAGCAATTACCTTTGTAAATAGCTTGTATACTACAGAGAGCAAGCTGATCGGCCTGTAATTCTTCAAGTCCTTGTCATCTCCTTTCTTATGTATTAAGATGATGTTAGCGTTCTTCCAAGACTCTGGTACCCTTCCCGTCAGGAGACACCTCGTAAACAAGGTGGCTAATTTTTCTAACACAATCTGTCCTCCATCTTTCAGCAGATCTGATGTTATATGAACCTTACCAGCAGCTTTGCCTCTTTGCATGCTCTCCAATGCTTTTCTGACTTCTTCTACCATTACTGGTGGGGTGTCATCTGGGTTACTTCTAGTTCTTATAGTATTAAGATCACGGTTGTCTCGGCTACTGTACAGATCTCTGTAAAACTCCTCCGCTATTTTAACTATCCTATCCATATTGGTAGTTATTTTGTCTTCTTTGTCCCTTAGTGCATACATCCGACTTTTGCATATCCCAAGTTTCCTCTTCACTGCTTTGACGCTTTCTCCGTTTTTCAGAGCGTGTTCAATTCTCTCCATGTTATACCTTCTTACATCGCATACTTTACGCCTATTAATCAACTTTGAAAGCTCTGCCAGTTCTGTTTTGTCTGTTGTACTTGACACTTTCATGCTTTGACGCTTCTTAATTAGGTTCTTCGTTTCCTGGAAAAGCTTGCCAGTGTCCTGTCTAACTATCCTGCCTCCAACTTCCACTGCACACTCCGTAATAATACTCGTTAGATTATCATTCATTGTATCTACGCTAAGGTTGGTTTCTTCACTAAGAGCCGAGTACCTGTTCTGCAGCGACATTCTGAATTCCTGTACTTTCCCTCTCAGTGATAGCTCATTGATTGGCTGCTTGCGTATCAGTTTCTGTCGTTCCTTCTTCAAGTCTAGGCGAATTCGAGACCGTACCATTCTATAGTCACTGCATCGTACCTTGCCAACCACTTCCACATCCTGCACGATTCCTGGGTGTGCAGTCATTATAAAGTCCATTTTGTTCTTATTTTCGCCATTAGGGCTCCTCCATGTCCACTTGCGGTTTTCTCGTTTTCGGTAGAAAGTATTGAAAATCCTCAAATTATTGCGTTCTGCGAATTCTACTAGTAGCTCTCCTCTGGCGTTTCTAGTGCCGATGCCATAATCTCCTACTGCCTGGTCTCCAGCCTGCTTCATCCCTACCTTTGCATTAAAGTCGCCCGTCACTATAGTATGCTGTGTTTTTACCTTACTCCCTTCCGATTCCACATCTTCATAGAAGCTTTCAACTGAAGCGTCATCATGGCTGGATGCAGGCGCGTAAGCCTGTACTACCTTCATCTTGTATCTTTTATTCAGTTTAATTACAATACCTACCATCCGTTATCTGGAAAATTCCGTTATCTCACACCAATTACGGCACTGCAAGGCTTAGCCACATGCTACCTACTATACTGAACTCATACGAGCAGCAAGACAAAAATTGACACATTGAACAATATGGGTGTGCAAACACTATTCTTTTAGATTTGTATTGTTTACATAGGTCACTCTGTATCGCTATATATATATATATATATATATATATATATATATATATATATATATATATATATATATATTCTTTATTGTTTCTTTTGTGTAACCTCATTGTGTACCTTTCTTATGTACAAAAGCGATGATACATACTCTGCGAATTACTGTGCTCATGTGTTTATGAAATATTCCTTTTTGTTTTTATACATTGGCCAGTCATTTACTTTGCCATCTGCTTGTATTGTTTCTTGCTTTATAATATTTGTTTTTTCATTTTATTGTATTTCGTCTTTACCCTGTCATTGCTGACGTAGGGTGGACGGTGCTTAGTCAAGCTGCAATAACTGCAGTTTTTTTGCGTCTCCCCATTTTTCGCCATTGTACCTGTTTTGGTGAAAATAAATAAATAAAATGAAATGAAGGAAAAAATTGCTACTGGTTTATCCGAAGGAAAGCCTGAAACACGGCAACAAGAAAAGCCACAAGTGCGCGTGAAGCCGTCTAGGCAAATTTATGTACACCCATCATTGGCGTTGTGGCTGTATGATCGCTGCGCCACTCTACACTACGGTGCAGTAAATATTTTCGAAAACCGCATACGGTAGAGATAAAGCGCTGTAGGCCTCCATAAAGCATTCGACATATACGCTTTTTTTCCTTTTCTGCTGCCACCTACCTGATTAGCTGTGTTAGCGGAGTCCACATCAGGTTCTTCAACACGAGGTATAGAGACTCTGCTCGTCAATTCCGGCCCTGCCCGTCACCTTCATTTTTTTTATAAGCGCTGATGGAGCACCACACTGTCACTTGGCTGTTTGACATGACACAACTTCCACTTGTTTAGCAAGTAAGTCAGATTTACTTATGCACTCAATAACCCAGGAGCCCAATAAACACAGAGTTTATCTGCCTAAGTCTTGCCCTGACAATAGTACCGCGAATTCGGTGTTCAGACGCCTCGCAATCCCATTTATAATAATTCGCGTTTTGAACTGTTATCCGCAGGACGTCTTCATTTTTTACGCCCGCCTTGCGTACGCATTCTTGCAAAAGCTTGGCACACAACGATTTCCAGAAGGCGTCGAATATTTGGATTATTATTCATTGTTTTTATGTGAACCCATACGAGACGTATAAGAAGCGCCGAAAATATGTCCCCTGTCGATCTTGCGACAATGACTGGCGGGTTTGAAATGCAGCTCTAATAGCAATGCCCGCTAGGAGTCGTTAATGATACCCTCGCTACTCCGACAGCCTAACACACGGTTAACGTAACCACGGTTACGTTAACCGATGGTTCGCCCCGCCGCGGTGGTCTAGTGGCTAAGGTACTCGGCTGCTGACCCGCAGGGCGCGGGTTCGAATCCCGGCTGCGGCGGCTGCATTTCCGATGGAGGCGGAAATGTTGTAGGCCCGTGTGCTCAGATTTGGGTGCACGTTAAAGAGCCCCAGGTGGTCTAAATTTCCGGAGCCCTCCACTACGGCGTCTCTCATAATCATGTAGTGGTTTTGGGACGTTAAACCCCACATATCAATCAATCAACCGATGGTTCGCTTATGCTACATGGTACGTGACCATGGTTGCAAGAAACCGAGATTGCCAACCTCGGTTTGGCAGTTGAACGAGAAAATGGTGGTGCCCACGAGAGGTCAGTGCATGCCGGCGAGCGTTCAGGAAAGACGGACGAACTGAACAACAAGTACCACGAAATGCCTGATATAGGCTGCCGGAAAATCATTTGCGTGATCTGCGGAGCCCGTCACTCAAAGCAAAGGTGTACGCGGCAATAACAGCTGAGTTGAGTGCACATATTAGCATTATTGGACGTTTGAAGAAGATTATGCAAGAAATAAGTGACATATTTGTGCACGGAACGGCGATCTGCTGATTGGTGCCTCAGTTTATTGTACGCCAGGTGGTAATGGCCGCCTTAACTGCATGAGGACGCTTTCGCGCTGTGTAAAATCTGTGAACCGTGGTTGGAATCGATCACAGCTCCACGCGCATTACAATGGCTGGTCGTAACCACCGTTAATTTGCCTGCGTAACATAGGTATGGATTGCGCAAGTTTTAACGAACGAATTCTAAACAGTAACAATAATCACACCCCATAACGACACTAGCAGTCATACTTAAGGCAAAGCTTAACTCCAAAGAAAACAACAGTACCTTATCGGTAATGGCCGAGTATGCACAATTTCCTTTCGCGATAATCTGTAGAAGAATGCAAGTTTCTCGGTTTACGACGGGAAAGGTTTCAGCAGCGATCCGCCGCTTTCGCTCTTAACAGCAGCGATTGCGTAGTAATGAAGCGATCGGGCGTAGCATTACTTCTGTCGTCGATACTTATAGTTGGGCATGTTCGTGTCCGCTATAACACTCTGGAAGAAAATACGCATGCAAGATAAATACTGGCGAAATAGTATTGTCTGGTTTATGCTGTTAAAGGGCCCCAAAACAGCCATTGAAGACACAGCACAGGGGTGTGATACTTTACAGTGTTTCTTGTCATTTCGGCAAAATAAATGACACGAGCAGTCTGTTCACGTGACGTCACAAGAAGAGAAGCGCTTGGTTGGTCCTGTATACGACAGATTTCGGATGCGAATTGCCTCCTGCCTTGCCTCGCGTGACAACAGACTTCACTTCGCGTTTTTTTTTTTGCGTTTTCGATTACGCAAGCGAAGATTACCGCACGTAGCTAAAGAAAGCTAAATCACGACAAGCTGAACATCATCATTGTCCAACTGTTCTATCAAAATAAGTGGCGAGGAGGAGATGGTATCTGTCGAAATGGAACTGAAGGCGAGAAAGAGGCCACTCTCTCCTTTGAATTCGGAGCAATTCAGGGGTCTTCTAAAACGTCTCGACTCAGCCGCATAAGCGCCTCTGTACTACAAAGGCTGCCTGCTATTTTCGAAACAAGCCATGAACTGTCAATTACAAACCATGGTGCGAGAACTGGATCTGGAGAAACTGAACCGACGCTTTCCTGGACTCGGTCTGAATGTTCCTTGCGGCGTGAACGATGGTGGTGGTGGTGGTGAAGACGGTGGCAGTGGTCCCACATCTGTATGTCACGTCTTCGACAATCTGCCGCAATGGAACTACGTCCTCTGGCACGTTGGCTTGCAGCTTCGAGAACAGCGCGTTCCCGGAAGACTATGTCTGGTGCATGTCTTCTACAGGGGCGGTGGTGGCCGTCCGCATCGAGCGCGCAGCCACCTTGCCCGAATTCTGTTCCGCATCCTGCTGGTGCAGCACAACTGCGTCGAGGGCCTACACCTGGACCACAGCCTCATAGAGGGCAGCGGACTGGGCGAATACCGAGAGTTCGTCGTCTCGGCACTGCGGAAAAACAAGAGCCTACGGACGCTGACTCTGAGTAGCCTTTTCTGCGACTACAGGTGAGCACGCTTTCAGTCGAACCATTGTGAAGTTATCGAGAGTCTTTTCGCGGGAGCGAATCGCAGCTGCTACATCGTGGAAGCTGCAAGCCGACACGGTCATCTAGTCACTGCGGTGGTGGACTGCTGAGCCGACGGTTTCGGGATAGAATGGCGGCCGCGGCATTTCGATAAGGACGACACCCCATAGGCGCGTGCCCTAAGATTTAGGTTCGTGTTAAAGAACCTATGGTGGCTGAAATTTTTGGAGTGTTCTGTTAGCTCTGTGATGACGCTCGTCACAACTCCTTCCCATTTTCACAACAAATTGCTTTCAGTTGGGGCATCTTGACACTTCCACCGATATTTGCAATATTGCTCACGACCCCAGTATGATCGACTAACATGAAAACCGAGCGGATGTTTTCTTATCAACTTCTATTGTGCCGGTCTGTTTCGTCTCCTTTATCGTCAAGCAATCTACCCCACCATTTTGTCATTGCTGCCTAGGCCTCTGAATTTTTTTTCAAGAACTGAGACTGTTACTGATTCGACGGACTGAACGTTTTGGAGGCGTAACTTTTCAGTGTTGGAAAAGCCGCCTGTTACTGTTTAGCGTTACCCACAGTCTAGCGAGACGTTGTGCGCACATTCGCAACTCTCGTTTCTTGTTCAAGCAGCTTGATGATTTTTGCGTTGATTTTGTCAAGAATTGGATCTGAAGAGTGTGTTAAGTTTCACATGAACTGATTTGGCCCCAATTTGCGCACATTTCTCTGCACAGGTGCATCCGAGAGGAACTGTTCACAGCCGTCGCCGCCATGGTGAACCTTGGCGAGCTGGTCGTGTCCTGCAGTGGCACGGAGCCTTCGGTCCTGGTGGACCTGGTTTGTACGCTTCTGGTGGCCACCACACGTCTGACGACTCTGACGATGCCTCGACTGATTTTAGACGACGCGAGTGGGACTCGCCTGGTGACCGCTCTCCGACGCAACAAATCCATCGAGAAATTGTCTCTGCACGGCAGCGTCCTACATTCGTATGTGCCAAGCGGAATTGCCAGATTCTCATATTTTCTGGCCAGCAGCGCACAACTCACCTCGTTGAGCGTGGACGGTGTTGACATGTGTCCCGAAAGCACCTTGAAAGACACGAAGAGCATCGTCCTACCACTCTGTATTCGCAGTAATCTCCAGAATCTCAGACTAAGTAACTTCCTGTTGAGAGCCCAGTGTGCTTCTCTCTTCGCTGCCCTCGTGACAGCAAGCAATGGATGCCTCCAAAGTCTGGACATACGTGGCTGCCCCTGGAGACTCAAGTGGCCAGCAGAATTGCCACACGACGCTGAAGCTATAGACGGTGAACAGACGGGTCACCCTGGTCTCAAGCCCAACAGCTGTCGTTGGGTTCAAGTGTTCGACCGCACTAAGCCTGTGCAGCTTTCGTTTTTAGCGTTGAGTAGCCAGGGCCTTGAACCGGAACACCTGCGGCCTCTCCTGAACACTGCGATTGACATCGAACCACTCAAGACAATCTCGCTGAGTCGCGTTTCACAGGAAAAACTTAAGGCAGTTTGCTGACTAATCAAGGAAACCGCAATGAGCGGCCGAGTCCGTATAGAAGGCGTGCACTTCGTCGACTCTTCGGCGCTCACTGACCTTCGAGAATACCCGGAAGCGCTGTCTAAAGTGGTGATCAGGTCTTTCGCCGAGCGTACTCCGAGGGTATTTTCGATCGCAGTTCGCCTCGCGTGCTCCTTGTACCGAGTCACCGATCTTGACCTCCACTTGACGCAGGACACCCTGCAGGACATCCCCGCGCTTCGCGCGCTGTGCAACTGCCTGAGTACCGCCGACTCTCTGAGAGAGCTTTCGCTGAGGGGATGTGGCCAGCCAGATCTGAGCGGTACTTTTGACTCGGAAGAGCAACCCTTCAGCGTCCTCCTCGAGGCTATCTTCAAGAATTCGGCCATTCGAGCGCTGCAGCTGAACGGGCTTGTTCTGGGTGATCAAAACTTGGCGTTCTGCGTGTCCGGAGTGGCGGCCAGCGAGAGCTTGTGCGAATTCGCCTTCGCGTCCGGGAATTGGGCCGAAAACGACATGTTCCTTCGGCTACTCGCCTTCACGTTCACCGTGAACGACACCATCACTTGCGTGCGTCTCCCCACGTCTACGGGCTGCTTCGGAGACGAGTGGTTCTACATTGAAAGCACCATTGGACTCAACACGGGTATGCTGACGCGCGCGGCTCATTTCGTCATCGGCAAGGACTCCTCGCCGCGTTGCGAAGCTTCCTACGTAGTCCTCTCCGGCACTAACGCCCTCTCGAAGAAAACCGAGGAACTAATGGAGGACGACGCCAGCACGGACAACCTTTGAAGATCTTTACGAGTCTTCGTAGCTTCATGGAAATTTTATCAACAAAATCATGTTTTTAGCAATTTTTTAGAAGACGAGGGGAGCAGCGATGTTCTCTGATATCATATAGACATTACTTTGTCCGTTGTCTCTATATTTAGGCGGTTTGTTGCGCGCGCTGTCGCAGTTACTGAGCCAAGAATAAATTGAGCCTGCTGCTGTAAGCTACTGTAAACGTTAATTTGTCATGGGGTGTGCCACGACTGCCTCATTACAATTGTATTTTTGTATTTGTAGGCGCATCCTTTAATAACTGCAGCTCGTGTTCATCATCATTCACGTTTCCTTATGTTTTTATACGCGAAAAGATGTTTTTATATTTGACGATGTCTAAGGTTTTCAGTGAATCTTCGAAATAAACTGTTTTCCAATCGAATTGCTTGAGTGTCATACTACGTTGAACACAATCTATGCGTTACGTGGCTTTACGGCTGCACCTGAAACGGCCCTGAAAGCCGTCAATACTTATCGAACTTTTACAAGTCGTTGGCGCACTTCGTTATGCTTCCATACCGATTATTTACACGGAAATTTGGCGTCGGAGCCGTGCGTGTCACTTAAAGTTAATGGACGGGTTGTGCTGCTTCTTCCGATGTAGATCAGTGCATTATTCATTGTGGATGAGTGGAGGCGCACTTCAACTAGAACTGCGGCGTAGATTGTGCGTATAATAAAGTATTAACTGTTTTAAAATTGTATTGGCAGCCTTGCAAATTACAGGGTGATTTAGCTTGATTAAATACTTGTAAATATTTCGATGTAACCTATAAAGGCTGCAGTGTGCCTGAACAAACCCGCGTAGCGGCGCCATGCCTAATTTCGAATGACGTCACATCGCTTCTCGACCGTAGTGTGAATACTATAATACCATTATCACGGATCCAAACACAAAATTTCAGGGCTGAATAACAGTCATGCGCATTTTCATTCGGAGCGTGCGTAGTTCATGATATCGTCGCAATTTTGGCTATAGAACACTTGCATGAGAGCCTACGCTGCCTTTAGCAGTCAGATTTACTCAGCCTCGGTAAGGTTACGAAGAAAATTTCATCATAGATGCTTCTATGCTAAATGTATAAGCAACGTCATAGTTCAATCCGTGGTGTGAACTGTTGCAATATTTTTATTATCGCATGAGCGTTGATTGCTTGAAATAGTAGCGCCTAATAAAGGCGAGAAGTCACGAGTTTTCCCAACATGCTGCGAAAGCGCAGAGGGCAAACTCGCGCACCGCAATTATTTTCAGCCTGGTTCGCTTATAGATTCGTACGCACAATGAGCCTCACTAGTGCGTTGCGTGTTAAAGGAACACCGCTACAGATAGTGTATCCAATACATAATATGGTTGCTCATGTGTGGACATTTCAGGTGATATTTTTGAAAGTGCAAGGAAGGACCTATGAAGAATATAGGAGAAACAAGATTTGCGATGTCAAGTCAGTGGTATTTTTGTCGCGATTATCAGTCGTTAAGACCTCATTTTAAGTCTGCAATGATAAGGAATGGAGGACGAATTCTGCCTGATAGCGCAGAGCTGAAACGTTTACGCGAAAATCGAATTTCGGGCCCAATCATAATCGATATCACATGACCCAAAAGAAAGTATATTTATCCCCTTTCCGCATGCTTGGTGGTCTCCAATGCGTTCATTGATTAATTGCTGTGACGACAAAGTACAACTAGCAAGAACGAGTTTGGATAGAGGCAAGTAGGTAGCGGTGGCGTTGTTGCCAGTCACGTCACAAATACACCACGCGGCTGTCGCACCGGGCGCCTGTGGCTGGCGCTCCCAAAAAAAAGTTTCGAGGTGGAAATGTATGTAGTACGTACTTTTTTGTTAGTGCCACGGTTTTTGGCCTTTTTCGGTCCCGTTTGCAACTCGAAATTTCGGAATGTACTCCTGAACGCGACTGTCATGGGCATTCCTGGCAGAATTATCGGCATGTTCGTTGCCATCGATGCCACAGTGGCCTAGAAACCACTGGAAAAGGATGTCATGCCCTTCGTCTTCCAAGTGCTGATGAGGTTTTCTTATTTCCAATACTACGATGCTTAGCCGACGACAGGCACTGCAGGGCTGACTTGGGGTCGGTGAATATGCCCTATTTTTGGGGTCACTCCAGTTTAATCAGCCGAAGTGAAATGCGCAGTGCCACCAGCTCCACTGTAGTCGGTACAAGTCTTATCCCCTCTCTTTCTACTGAATATTATGAACCAACCAGCCGAATGTGTACCTTAGTGCGGTTCTTTATGAGGCATTCGTTCAACAATAAAGCTTTTAAGTAGACTTCAAATTCTTTTACAATGCCTTTTCAATTTAAACGCAGCATCTGGCACTCGACAGGACTTTCTAGGTCTTTCATATATCCGTTGCAAGCCATGCTTGTTGAAGAAAAAGATTATGTTCTTCTTCGGGCCATATCAATCTGAAATAATTAGGCGTTGTCTAATGCTACACCCACTTACAAACGGCAAAACACCACATCTTCCTCGTAGGAAAGGTCTGTAAGAACCGCAGACGTAGCAATGAACACCGTCGAAAAGACTATTCAGTGACCCTTGTGTTACTGCCAAACTAAGGGAAACTAAAGGCCTGTACTTCTCTGAATCACCTGGAATGAAGCACTTCCGTTGTAATCTCATTTGAATTTCCATCAGAGTTTTAAAGATCAATGAAATCGCTGGGGCTGTTTCTGGACACCAAACTGATTCGTCGTCTCTGATGTAAAACGCGGAACTTTACATCAGTTGAAACAGTGACTTTTCTTTGCTCCTCTCTAAAACATTTTTCCTTTCACCAGCGCAGGGCAGTTTACAGCGCTCAGCCCAAGGTAATGTCTATGCATTTCTTTCATCCTTATTCAAATTCTGTATCTTCTTTCGCCATTAATTTTCTTAGCAATAATAGTACAAGGATAGGCGAACTGAAAAACCGTTTGTCACAAGAAACGATTATGGTATTCATTGGCTGCGCCGTCAGTTACGTTGTTCTTTACATCGCACCCAAATGCACAAGCCATTGGCTGCGCTGACAGTGACGTCGTTCATCCATTCGCAGCCGTGCCGCCGAGCCCACATTCAGGAGTTTTAAATTGCAACATCCACTTGGGTAGGACACGGATCGTAGGAACACTCGAACAGCAGACAACTTTCCAAGAATAGCACCGACACTTGATACGTGACATAGTTTATGTCCGCCGGGCCGATGCAGCAGTCCATGCACAAGTGTAAGAGGCCTGGGTGGTGAAGCATATGCACCAACCACGCACCTAGGATCTGGCAGCCCTCCTAGCCAATCGCAAGTGACAACGGCGAAACGAAAGAGCAGTGTTGCTGGCATAGCAGCGTCAGCGTGGCAATAAGGGGAAAGCTTTCGTCGGGGCCGATTACTGCTTTTGACGGTACTTTGTCGAGTGGCGCTTTGGCTTCGGTTGTGACGTGTGCAACCACCTGTGACCACACTCTTCAGCTTCTCTGGTAAAAAATCTGTACGGAGTGCATAGGTATAGTTATTGTTTTTTTACCAAACGCCAGGGATGGTTCATGACCTTTCAACTGGCGTATATGGCAATATCGTTACGCTGGCGATGTCTCATTGGTCAGCTTGTGGACGGGAAATTAATTGCTGGCCATAGTGGACAAACTCTGGTGGCACTAAATTGCAAGAACTCCAGTGTGCTGTTGTATAAGTGTACGTCACACAGGATTTGGTGTGTGAGATCAATGCGGAGTCGTTCATATACGATATGTTTTGTAGTGATATCGTACTTTCGGTGTAGCCAAGGCCCTTTGAAGTTCATTTATTATTGAAGCAGACTCTTGAGTGAGCTTGTTTACAACCAACAAGTAAAAACAGGTTCCACCTCCAAACTTTGGTGCGGCAAACAATGAATTTGTACAGGAGAGTAATTCAGGTGGTTTCCGTTGTAAACGTAGGCGATTTCGCTGCTAATGTATAAACTGAGCGTATATTAAAATGAAGAAGTCCATCATCGTTGCACAAAACATTACGCCTCCCGACGAGTGATGCCACAATCAGTGTTGAAATTTGACTCGGAAAGTTCAACTTTTCGACCGCAATCAAGCGGACCGTGCATGGGTCTGTAAGAAGGTCGCCAGCCTGAAATACGCGAAAAGTGCGCGATATCCCACACACACACACACACACACACACACACACAAAACAAGTGCTATAGGATGGGTCGCCTAGGCCTTATTTCTCAGTTTGGAGTAGCGCTGGCTCTGGGAGAGCTTACATTTACTCCAAGGTTCTAACCAACTGTACCACTCGTAGGATGAGGTACCCTGGTGCAGCACTTCATGATAACAGTAATTGTTCGCGTTTACGTCCCACTGTACCGGGATTGAATCCCGCGCCCTTTTGTATAGAAGTCGACCGCCATGGTCACTAGACCACCGTGGCGCCCCACTTTCGTACGCGTGTTTATGCAAGCCGGACGTATTTCGATATCGCATGGGCCTCGGGAACACTTATTGTTCCCGGCCATTTTAATGTTTATACTCTGCTGTGAGAGCGATGTGGCGTTCCTCACCAGATTATTGGACTGTTACCGACTGGGTGCTTGTACACAAGTTGTGTGATGCGCTCTTTTTCTCCCTTTCTTCTCCTTCTTTCAATCTCCCTCTTCCCTTTCCCACGTGTAGGGTAGCAAACAGGTTATCCTAGACTGGTTGACCTCCCTAATTTTTCTTCTCTACCATTCTCTTTCTCTCTCTCTCGGAACATTTATAACAAGTTTATAAGCTATTGCCGAAAAAATGAGGCTTAAGTGTCTTGTCAAAATGAGCCATGTGTCTCGAAATCGCTATCTTTAAATTCCAGACTTTCAAAGCGTAAATACTTTGCTGTAAACAAGAGGATCCATAACATCACTAACGTGCATAAGCCTGAGAAACTAAAAAAAAACCGCTATAGGTTACGTAAACTGACCGCAATGCTTTTTTTTTTGGCCCAAGAAAAACTTTCATGAACAATTCAGTGCGCATGCTCTAAAACACAGTGACTGAGAGATCGCAGTGACAATCTGAAACAAAACCCGTGAAAAATACTGCTTAGAGACCACACAGCTCATCCGTCCAGCCAGAGTAAAATATCAGTTAAAGGTACTCCAGATGTGCTATACGCGAATCCTCCAGCCGAACACCTTGCTCCGGTGCTCCGGAGTAACATTTACTCCGAAAAGGGGGTTACTAGAAGACGGGCATTTCACTCCCTCATGGGAGTAATTATCTTTTACAATGTAAAGTGCTTACCATCCTTAAAGCAGAAGGCAGCACTGCTTCGTTAGCCGATAATGATACATGATTATATGCATACAATTTTCCGTACTGCTGGCTTTATGACATACCGTGAGACAGATTAGACACTACTCATGATTCGGCGTAATAGGAAAGCACTACTATCAGCGTTCTTGGCGCGTAGTCCCTTCACGCGACGCACGGTACCGCCTTCTCACAGTCAGTCGCATCGGAGGGAAGAGACCCGTAATAATCGACAATCTTGTGGACCATCTTGACGCGGCTGAAGGCGCTGAAGGCGCCGAAGGCGTTCAGGTCAGCGAAGGCGTCACCGTAGTCCTCATACTCGAAATCGTACACTGCGACGCCGAACCGGAGCTGGAGGTTGTGGGACTTTATGTTGCCGAGCTGTAGCAGACACACACAGGACTGCTTGCAAATACTATCTCCCAATGCATAGATAAAACATAAAATGGCACGGAACCATTTTCATTCAGCAGAGGTGACCTGAAGGCAAAATTCTTTGTTTTTGCACTTTCTATATTAGGTCGATTGTGTTAGACCTAATATCTCGAATGTCTTTTTTTTTGCCCAAAGGTGTCCGTGAATTCAGACTTAGACCGAGCTGAAACCTGGGTGTAACTTTGTGTTATGATCTAACTAGGTTTCTGCATGTCACTAACATAGTAGTGGCAGCTAACCGGGATTTCACAACTGGGATTTATAAAACGTCATTTGCGTCATGCTCCCAAGCATTTAAAACTTCTAGCCTACGAATCCACAATCAGACCAAACATTGAGTATGCCGCTGCCATTCGGAGCCCGTCTAAGGCTTATCTAAAAATTTACTCGAGGCACTGCAGAACCACGCCGAATGGTTTATTCATTCATCCTTGTCGTAACATATCAGTGTGTCATTGTTGAGAGAGAAAGCATCTTTATCAACTCTTGCACTTCGTCGTCGCAATGCCACCCTAGTTCTGTTCCACAAGTTCTCACGTGACCGCCCGGACTTGATCACCCCACCAGCCCGCATATCTCATTGCACCGGTTATCCCTTGCAAGTCACCCGTCTGTGCGGCCACTCTGAAACATTTTCCGCCTCCTTTTTTCCACAGTCTGAATGGAAGGACCTTTCCAACAGCGTTTCCGGCATTAACTTCCCGACCTTATTCTTGGAAAGTTTACACATTACCTGCCCTGCAAATAACATTTATGTGGTTACCATTTCGTACGTTTTCTCTACATCCACCCCTTATCTAACACTCCCTAGATGGGGTATTTAAAGAAATAAAATGAAATAAAATGAAATTCATTTTAAAAGTCCCCAGTTTGAATAAAATATTTCCTCCGAAGTCATACAGCCCCACTGGAACAACATTACACGCAATAAAGCACAACAAAGTAAGCAAAAATACAAACGAACATCAGGTACGAAGTTTTGAGATGTAAATCTGGAAGTAACATAACCTGCATCCCCTTTCCCAACGTGTAGACCAAAGCAAGTGATATGAACGAAGGGCACATTCCAGCTTCAAACCTGCGTGTGTGATGGCACACACGGTCAAGCTACAGTAAACGTATTTTAGTTCGGCCGTAACTATATACCCCCAAAGTGCAGGAGATCGTCCCCCCGGGTTCGAAAAGAATGTACAGTGCAGTGAACGCGACACTAAGTTCAAGATCGAACTGTACTTACCTTTTTGCAAAGACCCTCTACGTTGTCGTATACAAACATGCGGTGGCTCCTCGCGTCACCAGTATCCATCGCGTAGTAATCGTCGTTGTACCAGAGGCGAGGTCTTGGAGAGGCATCCCGGCAGACCTGCAATCCAGGGAAGTAGCCAGAAATATTTTGACTAGATGGGAAGAGGGACAATCTTTTTAGTTACTTTTTTTGAAGTACTGTTCTCCATTATAGTGATGATGGCACGGGTAGCGTCGCTACCACGAATTGGCTCATGACACACAAACAAAGTGCAAAGCAGTATAATGAAAACAAAACTTTAGACCGTAAAAAACACACATCGGCGCCATTGTAGCGTTGTTATAGCTTGTAATTTGAAACAAGTAGAGGACGTATTTGTGAACGTACGTACATTCATAATTTTCGGTAAAGTATTGTATTCTTAGAGCGCTCTTCAAAGCTTTCAATTCAACACTGACCACCAACAAGTGGTTCTAATCGGAAATCATTCGCGGAAAAAAAGAATCCCCGTACGCGCCCCCCCCCCCCCACACACACGCACGCACGCACGCACACACACACACACACACGCACACACACACACACACACATGCGCGCGCGCGCGCACACACGCACACACACACACACACGCGCGCACACACGCACGCACACACACACACACGCACACACACACACACACACACACACACGTGCGCGCGCGCACACGCACACACGCACACAGACACACACACGCACGCACGCACACACACACACACACCGCGTGCGTGCGTGCAAAGACACACGCTTACTTAGCCTATGCACAGCCCACGTAAAGATCAACTTCTAGTTTAATCAGTGAACGCACAGGTCGACTTATACCGAGCACAGCTTAAGTAAAGACAACGAGGAGGCGGATGCCGCGGCCCGTGGTCTCGCCACGTGCCGGACCGCGGCCGCGCCCGCCTCCGAAGACGCGACGGCGACCGAAGAAGAAGGCGAGGAGCAGCTGCTCGATTACGGCGACATCCTCGCGTGGTACAGGGAGCAACGGCGTGGCTTCCCGCCTCCGCACAGGGATCTTACCCGGTGGGAGGCGGTGAGGTTGCGCCAGCTCCAAACCGAGACTGTGCTGACCCCATCGCTAGCGCGACACGTGTGCCCCGAACTCTACGTGAGTGAAATGTGCAGTGTGTGCGCGAGCGCGAGAGCCACCCTGGCTCACATACTCTGGGGATGTGACGCAGACAGCGCGGACGGTCCGGTGTTACCGCCGCAAGTAGAACAGCGTGTGGGGTCTACGGACCCAGAAGACCAGCGAAGGGCCGTCCGGCAGCTCGAGGTCGCACTGGCGCTGCAAAGGCGAAAGGGGGACACCCTCAGTAACACGAGCGGCGCCGGGGCACGAAGGCCTTGAGGTCTAGGCCCGCGTGACATTAGGACTTCTAGTGTAACGTGAGATAGGGTGAACCCCACGCCCTGCGCGGCCGGAGGGAATCCCGCATGCTGGAACCCAATAAAGTTTATTCTCTCTCTAAGTAAAGACAGCATATAGATAAATCCCAAGCGAAGGCACACACAGGCCAACCCGAATGTGAAGGTGGAGTAAGAATAGACGGAACATGAAATAAACATGAACAAATTCATAAGTTGACTGATAAAAATAAAACGCGTGTAATCTGTTGACTGCAGAACAGCCGTCCTTCACTCATTTCAAGGAAAGTTCTCAGCGTATAGAAACAAATTGTTTTAGGGTGTGAGAATGACTTCTAGGTGTAATCAATAAATCAATATCCGCGTACGCACATAATGCTCACACGCAAACGCATATTCTTCTTGGGAGTGTATGGTGAGCACCACTGCAGTGCTTATTTGTGCCGGTAGGCACATGCTCATGGAAACGAGAAACAGCGCGAACGAAAAACAGAAAAAAATAATTGACAGATCCCAGGTACAGTGGGAATTGATCATATGCAAAGCACGAATAAGGAAGGTTGATAGATCACTTTCAAATCAGCACAACTTTAAGTGGTGGGCTTAAATTAGGCCGTACATGACTTCAATGTCATGATTACCATCTTTGGACGTGTCTTTACTTTCGTTGTCTTTTCACGTCACGTGCAACCAAATTTGGCATACGTGGAGCGAGCAAAACCACCGTGACCACGCTATGAGCGTAGAATTTCGTCATGTTTTACATGACACGCATATCATGCCTAGGATTGTTGTACGTGTCAGTTACCTTCGTCGTCCATATACGTCACGTGAGTGAGTGAGTCAGTGAGAACAACTTTATTATCGTCCAGTGCCGACGCTGAGGTTGCCTCGCGTCACCCAGCTACTCCCACGTGGAGTCCGGCCGGTCTATAGACTGACGGCCCTGTCGCGACGTCCCGTGATACCTAGTTGGGTTCATGTGGAGCTAGTGAAACCACCGCGAGCGCGCCATGAGCATGGTATATGCTGACATGTTCTTATATTAGACGCATGTCATGATTATCATGTTTGCACCAGTCATATACTTTTTTCCCATATTGACGTCCGGTAACACCAAATTTCGTATACGTGAAGCTAGCGAAACGACCATGAGCGCATCAAGAGCGCGGCGTGTAGTCATGTTCTTACAAGACACGCGTCGCCCCGCCGCGGTGGTCTATTGGCTAAGGTACTCGGCTGCTAACACGTGGGTGGCGAGATGGAATCCCGGCTGCGGCAGCTGCATTTTCAATGGAGGTGAAATTTCTGTAGGCCCATTTGCTCAGATTTGGGTGCACGTCAAAGAACTCCAGGGGGTAGACATTTCCGGAGTCCTCTACTACGGCGTCTATCACAATGATATGGTAGTTTTTAGACGGTTAAGCCGACATATCATCATCTCCTCGCAGCTCATGATTATCATATTTGCGCCAGTGATATACCTTCGTAATCAACTACGTCAAGTAGTACCAAATTAGTTATTTGTGAAATTAGGGAAACGAGCGCGAGCGCACCATGAGCGTGGCGTGTATAGTCATAACCTACATGACATGCATGTCATGATTTCCACGTTAGAGTCTGTCATGTTCGCCATGCAGTCATGCCATATTATACAATATGTCATGTGAACGAAACCGCCTCAAGTGCAGCAAAATCGAAAATGTAAATCATGAGATTCATGACACACACGTCATGACTTTCATGTTATGACTAGTCATATCTACTCGTCATACAGTCATATTATGCCTCACCAATTTTGGTATCGATACCATCATCGGAACGGCTATAGTAGAGCTAAAAGTACGAGGCGGCTAGATAGATAGATAAATAGATAGATAGATAGATAGATAGATGGATAGACAGATAGATAGATAGACAGATAGATAGATAGATAGATAGATAGATAGATAGAAAGATCGATAGATAGATACGCGCAAAGTCGGCGAAGTTCTCTAATAAATGCTTCAAATTTAAAATCCACGCATCTCCGCTAAGTGATTGATGACAAGTGGAGGAAGGTAGGTATGTCCAAGGTCTATATTGACTACTGACAACGTTGCAGTTACCAATTAGTATAGAGGACGGCCGAGCAGACGGATGGATAGACAAACGAATGCATGAATTAACGGACGAATTAATGGCGCAGGTGATAATGTACAGTGATGCCATTTACTTCCCTGATGCGCACATGCGCATGTGTTGACGTTTCTCATTGTGAAGACGCCCAGTTTCGGTTTCGTGTAGCGTTTCGGACACCAACGCGAACAAGGCTAGGTTCTAAGGAGCTTCGCTCCTAAAGCTGAGACGGATCAAGATGCGTCTTGTTTTTTTTTTTTGTCCTGTGGTTCGCGCTCTTTCTCAGTTTTATTGAGCTTGGAGTACGCATTCTGGAGCAAGCTTTACTTACGTCTTTCGTCGTAGATCTGCAAGAAATGTGTAAGTTCGGAAATCACGAATAAAGTTCCATCACAGAAGTACAGATAAAGAAATAAAGAGTGCGCAGTTCCGTAAATACATATAAATGCTATGAAATGTCACTTTGTTGCATAATGATGGCTCTCGCTCGTTGGATTTTGTGCCAAACGATTGTGCCCCCGCGATATCCGTAGACAGCGCAGCTTTGGCCGACTGGCTCGCCCTATGCCATCTCCTGACGTCTACAAGAGCTCTCGCTGAGTGGTGGCCCGTCCTCGGACTCCTGCGAGCGTGTCCATCTTTCCTTTGTTCTTACTTCCGTATGTCCGTCTCTATGTCCCGTTCCCTCTCCCTATCCCTATACCTTTTAATCCTCCATATCCTTTTTATCCCTCCTTACCCTCATGCACACGTGAGCTACTGTTGATTTGTCGTACTATGATGCAGATAGTTATGGGGCTCTTTTTTTCTTTCTCTCGTTTAAGAATCACTTTGGCCCCATCTGATGGCCTAGTATATTGCGTTTTACTACGACTGCTGCTAAATCGTGTTATTTTAAGCTCACTCCACACACTCATTCCACTCCCTCCCTCCCTCCCTCACTCCCTCACTCACTCCCTCACTCACTCACTTACTAACTCACTCACCCACCCACCCACGAGACGCTGTACACTGCATGCATGTCGTAGTTTTCTCGTTACCATCAGCCACTTATGTTCACCATTCAGCCATGCCCCACAAGACCAATGTTGGTGCGTGTCAAGCTAGCAAAACGGGCTCAAGCGCACCATGAGCGTGGCACGCAAATGAAGCTGTACATGACATGTCATAATTTTTTACATTACCACTTGTCATATATGCTTGTCATACAGTCACGTCGTGCAATACTGAACTTGTATATGAAGTTAGCGTAACAGCCGTGATCGCCCGATGAGCCTGGTACGTAAATCATGTTGTACATGACACGGATTTCGCGATTTTCATTGTACGATCAGTCATTTATGTTTGTCACTAGGACATGCCACGCAATACCAAATTTAGTGTATATCAAGTTAGCGAACTGGCCGCAAGCGTGTCATGAGTATGTCATGCAATTTATTTATTTATTTATCTATTTATTTATAATACCCTCAGGGCCAAAAGGCATTAAATAGGGGAGTGGGTAAATACATGAAAAATAGAAGTAAAACAGTGCAATAAATACAAATAAAACAATACATTAAAAGACAGATAATATCAACGTTTCTGCAGAATGTACAAAAATAGTTATTTCCACATATACAAAAACAGAAGCAATAAGCATAGGTAACAGGTTTTCTTGGTTATACAATGTTAGCTAATGTTTCGTGAAGAAGTTTGAAGTCAGTGATGGTTGCGACATTCGAGGGAAGGTGGTTCCAATCATAAGATGTGCGGGGAATAAATGACTGAAAGAAAGACCTAGTGTGACATGATGCGATTCCTATCTTATTGCGATGATCAACACGGTTTGAGATGTACAGAGGCGGGAGTATCAGGTCGTTATGAAGTGTAGGGTGATTGAAAATTTTATAAAACAGCGAAAGACGGGCGATGTTTCGTCGATGAGCCAATGGAATAAGTTATAAACTATTTTTCATTGAAGTCATACTTGCTGTGCGGTTGTAGTTAGAGAGGATGAACCTAGCAGAGTTATTTTGTACTAGTTCTAGAGAGGCGATGAGATTAGCATGACTGGGATTTCATATGGCAGATGCGTACTTGAGTTTAGGGCGTATGAGAGACTTATAGAGTATTAGTGTCAAGGAAGAGGGTGCTTTGGAGAAGTTACGTCGTAAGTAGCCGAGCATGCGATTAGCATTGTTATTCGCGTACTCTACATGAGTTGTCCAACTTAAGTTATTTGTGATGTGCACGCCAAGATATTTATAAGACAAGACGGAATCTAAGAGAACGTTGTTTAGGTGGTAGGTATTATGATTCGAGTAAGTACTTGATACGTGCATTATCTTACATTTCTTAATATTAAGTTCCATCAGCCAGATATTACACCAATTAGCTATATTTAGGTCAGGTTGAAGTGTTTTAGTATCATCAACATTGGTAATTTCGCGGTAAATAACACAGTCATCTGCGAACAGATGTATGTTAGAAGTTATTGAAGAAGTTAGATCATTAATATATACAAGAAATAATAAAGGTCCCAACACTGAACCTTGAGGCACATCTGATTGTACTTCAGTGAGTGGCAAATGATGCTCGTTAGCAGTTACGAATGATGCTGCACATGATATGTCATGATTTTTTCTATTACAACTTATAATTTATGCTCGTGAGTCACATCGCGCAATATCACATTTGTTCTATATTAGGCTAGCGAAACGGCCGTGAGAATGCATGAGCGCGGCATGCAAGTCACGGTGCGCATGATATGTCATGATTTCCGTACGAACCATTCTTCGTTATGTTTGTGACACAGCCATGTGGTGAAATGCAAAATTCAGAGTATATCAACCAAGCGTAACGGCTTTTAGCGTATTATGATCATGGCATGTAAATCATGGTATGCTTGATGTGCACGTCATAATTTGCATGGTGCACCACCTGTCATTTATATCGGTCAGGCAGAAATGTCTCATCACGCCAATTTTTTTAATAGCTCAACTTCAGAAAACAGCGGCTGGGGCTCCCCGTACATGATGAGTAAATACTAATTATGTTCATGACAAGTTAGTCCTGATTTTAATACGACCAGCAATTCATGCTGGTTATGAAGGCATGTTATGCCATACTGATTTTAGTATAAATTCTATTATCGATATGGTCTGGACAGCACACAGTCGCAGGTGGCTGGATAGATAGTTAGTTAGTTAGATAGATAGATAGATAGATAGATAGATAGATAGATTGATAGATATATAGATGCACTCAAAGTCACTGAAGTTCGGTAAGAATGCTACGTATTTAAACAAATAATGGCTATAATGACACAGCTGAGCTAGTTGGCTGCAGAGAACTATCGTGAGCAGTATGAGTTCAAACACGCGAGCACGTGGCAAATACCCTCGCACCCTGCATCAGCTGATTCGCATCGGCCGTTGTCGGAAGCAAAGTGGAAAGGTTGGCGCACTTCTGGCATCTTTCGACACTCAATCTTCAGTAACGTTACTGCAAAACGGCCGCTCAAAGCGCGTTAGTGGCTGTGAGCGGCGATGTGAACTCACACAATGCGCACAGCCTCATCCAGTAACCCATCAGGCTTAGCTATGTATAGCTGCTTCAATATCGACTGTGATGTAAGCTGCCTTGATGCTGTGCCTTTTTTATTGTAGGTGGTACTGGCTGCGCATTTTCATACATGTCTCTCACTTACATCGTTTTTCTTGCATTTTCCTTCGTGTTATCATCAATAGCCGTAGTTTGCAAGCAATCATCCTGCCGTTTGCCCGCAATGCTAGCGAAAAGGGAGTGACAACCAACAATGGAAGAGCGGCCCTCCTTTCTCATCCAGTTATGGCAGTGCCATCCACATATCACGGAATTTCGGTTTTGAGGCTATTTGCCACATGTGTTCGAGCTCATATTGCTCACGGTAGTAGATGAATCATATTAGTTGCGAAACTGCTTTCCAAAACGTGGCAGCGCACATGACCAGTTTTGCGAAAGCCTGCGGGTTGCAGCGCCATCTGGAAACAGCAACAAAAGACACGGAATCACCATGGCGCCGTGGAGGAAAGAAAACAAAGGAGAGGCCTTGACTATTCCGGTACACTATACCCTTACGCAACGTTACTAGAGTTTATTCTACCAACGTTCACTCTGACGTCCTGATCGTGCAGCCTCCACATCACAAACATTCGAATCGCCTCCTAGCGAACGAAAAGCTAAATATTTGGCGACTTCCGGCACGCCATTTGCAAGCGCATGCGCGCATCAAGCGAGACGCGAAACTTTTACATCTCCGTTTTCTTCCTTTTTCATGCGCAAGCGGCACGGGTGATTGACGCAAGGTGCTCCTTCTGTGGGTTTTCTAAGAAAGCTTCCGACTGCCTAGCCGTTTTAGTAACACTGGGCTCGTACAGGCGGCGCTAGTACCGCGGGGAGTTTCGGTACCGCCAATGGCAATTCCGGGACTATACATCCGCGTCCCTCTGCTAAGAGCTCCTTCGTACGTCCGTCACTTGGTGCGATAGATAGATAGATAGATAGATAGATAGATAGATAGATAGATAGATAGATAGATAGATAGATAGACAGATAGATAGATAGATAGATAGATAGATAGAGAGAGAGAGATAGATAGATAGATAAATAGATAGATAGATAGATAGATAGATAGATAGATAGATAGATAGATAGATAGATAGATAGATAGATGGTTGACTAAGACGTCGTTCCGAATGTGCCATCTTCATGCTCAGTCCTGTTGAAGTTTCGAGGAATTTAAACTTAGTTGAAGATGTTAATAACACATCTCAGACTGACGGCTTGTAAGACGGGTGGTCATAAGGTCCTGCCTGATCGCGTCACCTAGTGCACGGGCAGTTCGATCGTCTCGATCTTCATATCCGATGCGCTTATTGTCCCCGCTTAAGAATCGAGAGCCAGTTCGGTTACGGGCTGTAAATGGAAACATAAAACGAAGGAACAATTACAAAGAACGTGCTCGAGATATTGAAACATATATTCGTTGAGAGTGGCTACCCTCGCGAGGCGTAATATTGAGGTCCGGTTTAATGCACTGCAATATTTTGTTGTGTGGGTTAAGTTGAGTTTAGCTAGCCACACCTTATAGCCCGTACATATAAACTCAAGTCTAAGCAAGTACTTGATGATTGCAACGCGCTAATTTTGCTCGACGGAAGAGGCACGTTGCTTAAGTAAACGAATAATATTTAAACTAGCAGTACTAGTGAATTACGTCTTTATTTCTATAAATCAAAATAGTTCCGTATATTGTAAGACGGAGAGTATCAACCAACTTACAAATCAATCAATCAATCAATCAATCAATCAATCAATCAATCAATCAATCAATCAATCAATCAATCAATCAATCAATCAATCAATCAATCAAGCAATCAATCAATACTTAAGCTTGAAGTGGCAGCAGATGAAAAAAATATATACACAATCAGAACACCGATTCGCATAACCACAGTACCATTCTCGCCCAACATGGGCACACGTATAAAAAAAGCACTTGAACAATGATCAGTGCCCATAACACCAAAGATATATACCATCTAATCATGAAACCAAACAAAGAGGCCAAAAAAATTGACAGGTCCCACGTACAGTGGGAAACAATGATATGCGAAGCACTAATGAGGAAGGTTGATATGTCACTTTAAAATCAGCACAACGTAACGAAGTGGAGGCAAATTATGCCGTGCATAACATCCGTGTCATGATTATCATGTTTGCATGTGTCGTTTACCTTCGTCATCTATTCACGTCACGTGATACGGATTTAGTATATGTGGAGCTACTTCGCAATCCATTGACGTCACGTAACGCCAAATTTGGTATACGTGGAGCTAGCAAAATGGCCGCGAGTGCAAAATAAAGAGCCCAATATACTACAACGTAACGTTGACGCGTGCGAACGCTGGCCACAGCGATGCTACGTTGGCAAAACGCGAGCACTCTTTAGTCTGACGGCAGGCGCGACCGGCGCGACCAGCATCCGCTGGCGCTGCCCGACGGCAACCGGCGCGAAATGCGACATGCTGCATTTCGCATTTCGCGCCAGTGCGTCACCCAGATAGCACTGCGTCCGCCTCTTTTCGTGACGGAGGGACGCCGGACGCGCTGAAACGCGCAGGCGTCAAAGCAACATATGGCAGGACCGGCGCCTGGCGTGGCAACGTCGGCGTGACGCGACGAAACGAACGCCGGCGAGCACGCGCGCCGGGTCACGTGGAAATGTATTGGCGCCTTGACTGTAGCATGTAGTCATGTTCTTACATGACACGCGCCTCGTGACTTTCATGTTTGCACCAGTCGCATACCTTCGTCATTTTGGCATATGTGAATTTAGCATAAGTGAAGCTAGCGAAACGGCCGCGAGCGCATCGTGAGTGTGGCGTGTAGTCATATTGCTACTTGACACGCATCTCATAATTTACATGTTTGCACCAGTCGCATACCTTCGTCATGCATTCACGTACCGTAATACCAAATTTGGTATATGTGACGCTAGCGAAACGGCCGCAGGTGCATCATGAGCATGGCTTGTAGTCATGTTGTTACGGGACATGTATGTTATGATTTTCGTTTTAGGGTCAGCGCTTGTGTTCGCCATGCTATCCTATCGTACCGTACCAGTTTTGTAACGTGTCATGGGAACAAAACCACCACAACAGCAGCTGGACTATGAAATGTAAACCATGACGTTCATGACATACATATCACAATTTTCATGTTATGACTAGTCAAATATGTTCGTCATACAGCCATGTTATGCCATACCAAATTTGGTATCGATACCGTTATTGAAACCGCCAGGACATCTTAAAGTCGTAGGCGGCTAGATAGATAGATAGATAGATAGATAGATAGATTATAGATAGATAGATAGATAGATAGATAGATAGATAGTTCATGGGAACAACAGCCACAACAGCAGCTAGACTATGAAATGTAAACCATGACGTTCATGACATACATATCACAATTTTCATGTTATGACTAGTCAAATATGTTCGTCATACAGTCATGTTATGCCATACCAAGTTTGGTATCAATACCGTCATTGAAACGGCCAGGAGATTTTAAAATCGTAGGCGGCTAGATAGATAGATAGATAGATAGATAGATAGATAGATAGATAGATAGATAGATAGATAGATAGATAGATAGATAGATAGATAGATAGATAGATAGATAGATAGATAGATAGATACGCTCAAAGTCACCGAAGCTCGCTAAGAAATACTTCGCATTTAAAAGTATTGTAGTGTGCAAGCACCGAGCCTGGAACCTCCGGTTAACACGCGTTATCCGGAAGTGATGGTCTTTCGTCCCTCGAAGCAAGTTGTCTCTTTGTCAACTTTCATTTTTTACATTGCTGTGATTACTAAACAACACTTAGCTATTATCAATATGTACACAACGGTTTTTTCGCGGTCACAGTCAGGGCTTTGTTAGCTTGTATATTTCAACCGAAGAGAGTCCTTAATGAATTCTTCCTTCGCTGAAGCGTAACGTACAGAATGTCATAAAATGGCCTACGAAGACGTGCCACGGAAGATGTGTGGCTGTAATTGAATGACATTGCCAAACTCAAACCTGCATTGGGGATCAAAACTGCTGGGAACGCTTTATGTAAAATTGGTTGACTGGCTGGTTGGTTGTTTTTTTTTTTTGCAACCTGGTGCCACTGACTGCGTAGAACCGGCCATAAAACGGGCCGCACCATGTTTGAAAAATAAAACTGTTTAATGCCCCAATTTGTTTACACGTAGATGGTTTACGAAATGACCTAATGGTATACTCAAATAAAAAAAAACACGATGACAAACCAATATGGTTGACAAAAGAAGACGAAAGGGGATAAACTTATGTTGTATTTGTTTTGTGTAATGTAGAAAATCACATGGGGCATCGCTAATGTTCCGGTGGCAAAAGTTGTGTACGGTAGCGCCAAAGGAAACAACCACCGGAAGTTATGAATTCAAGATTTTTTCTTGGGGAGCTTCAACTAAAATTCTTCTATTTGATTTGTAAACCTTCTGCATAAAATAAGGGAGATAATTCGCTCTCTTAGCAATAGTGGCATAAAGGCCTAGTAACTGACACATCTGCTCTTCTAGTGGAGCACTATGGATTCTTCCAGAGATGATTAGAATGAGGATTCCCGGACGCCGACTAACGAGATTTAGCGAAGTTATCCGACGTCGTAAACTTCTCAAAATGGCCCCGCCGAATAAAGGCCAACGTCGCCAATACAGAAATAATAGGACCATAATGTGTTGCTACTACGAGTGTGTCTGCACGTTCGGTTAAGCATCTGAAATCAGGTACCCACACCATGCCAGTAAGGCGTAATATTTTTGGGAGATAAGAATAGAACAATGCTAAAAGAGATGAGCATTTAGAGGCCTCTAATGAACAATGAGCAGACTGTCTGCCACAATGACTGCCTCCAATATAGATTGGACAATTAGCATAAAGCTAGGATAACTGCAATTATTTCCGTTTGAAGAAGGCGTACATATTAGGCTAACTAAATTGTAAACGAACAATGAAGGGATGATCGTACTGTTCTCATAAGAGAGCAAAAGTGATGATGATGATGATGTTGATGATGATGATGATGATGATGATGATGATGATATTGACCTCTTATGGATGGTGCTCACCCACAGAGGAAGATGGGCCAAGAACCGGGCGGCAGGATACTTAAATGAAACTAGAATGAAAATGAAGCCAATCTGAAAAAGTACAAAAATAATACTACCAAAAAACAAAAAAATGTTTGCTGAGCAAGCGGTCACACCATCTCTTTCTTGTTTTTGATAGACATAACTACGAATTATAAACTAAAGATCTGAAAAGGTTGCGGTTCACTAGCACGGTAATCTTTTAGTTGCGTTGATGTAATCAAACACAGTGGAGCATACGAAAGTCACCGGTAGCTTACCGTCGTCTTCGTCTTCTTTTCGAAATTATTTTGAGGAAGCTACCAGGCTATTGAAAAATTCATCATTGAGTGTAAAAAATATCTAGCTAAACGCTTGATCTGCTAACTATTTCATAACTAATAATTCGTGATCAAATTTGTTACATTAAATCATTCAGGCGCAGTATACCAAAGAAAATACTGACAAAATTCACTTACTACTCGGCGAATACCCTGCGTTGGGTATGAACTATGAGAGAAGGAGAAGAAAAAAGAAACGAGGCCTGCTTACGATGATGGTTATAAGGGATGAAGTATTCGGCCACTCCGGTAGAGAAGGAACAATTTCTGCTGTCTGAATCACGATTGCTCAGTGCCACCTCGCGGGCTGGGCAATCGCGACAAATCTCAGCTCGGGTCACCTTAAAACCCGCAGGGCAATGATGAAACAACGTTAAAACCATCCAACCAACCAAATTGATGATCGCATTCATGTTAACAGCGGAGCTATTTATGAACTCCAGAAGGGTATGTTGCTGGACGAGTTGGTAATATTCTATTATTAAACGTAGCGCAAAAGACACAGCAAATAATAGCACAAACGCAGCGCTGACTCTAAACTGAAGTTTATTTGAAGAACGTACACACATATATACTTAAGAAACTAGACACGTGAACAGTGAAAAAAACACAGAAAAAATGTTTTATAGTGCTAGCACTGAGGTAATCGGCTTCGATAGGGTGCAACACGATAGGGTGCAACATCGAGCATGACCAATAATACCAAAAATTCAGAAGCATTACGCAAATGTAGGCTTGGTATATATATAAAAAAACTGCAGATTTAGATAGAAAATTGTATAATTTTCTTAAATTAATGAATCATATTTTTTTCTTTTTTATTTTACTGATGCTCATGACAACACTACACACCTACGGGAGACCTGGTCTGCAGTATATGCAACGGTTGTTGTATTAATCTTTAAAAAAAGTAACGATAACTTTTCCTCTTACTTTTTCTTGATACGTTGCGCTTGAAGCAGAATCTTTCACCCTCTCACAATGTGCCCACATCACTTTCTTTTTTCATCCGATAACGTAATCCATTTTTCGTGGATGTATACTAGTTAGCAAATGCATTCCATGGATTTCAGGTATAATTAGTGATTACGTTATACTGTAACAACAGTGCTTATCTACAATACTGAAAGACTTCCTTTTGTAACTGTTAGGTACAGCTGCGTCAATTTTTTAAAATTTATGTTTGGCAAAGTACGGGAAGGTTGGCTACGTTAGAGCCGGCTATTCCAACATCAAGGGAGTAATGTACAAGAGAAACACGAAAATAGGAAAAATTAGGAACAAAAGAAGAAAAAAATAATCAGCGGCACTATGTACATACAGACACAATAGGGCTTATAACGCATGAATGAGCTAGGTGTATGTGAGGATAGTACAGTTCATACATCGAGATCACATTGCGGGTAGGGTCCGTACAAGCAGTAGCAAGGTGTAATATTAAGTAAAGACTGTTAAGTATATTTGTGTCCACTAAAAACTTACTTACCTGTTCTTAGCGTATTAAACCTTGCCATTGAAACATCTTGTTTTACTTATTTATTTTATTTAGTTATGAATATATTTATTTACTTGTTTTTTAAATTTATTTGAAGAACCTTACAGGCCCAACAGGGCATTGTGTAAGGGGAGCATCAAAAGAATATACGCATGGCTATGCACAAATTAGACAGCACAACTTGGACGATCTCTCAGCGGAAACATATTTTCTAACACTGCAATACTTTGTGGATAGCACACTCCAAGTCAAAGTGGACAACCCCACGCTTTAAACAGTGAAGCTGTTTAGGCAGTTGGAAACTTGTTTTATGCTATACAAATCTATCATCAACTTGAAGTGACATGAAGTACCTTCAATCTCTTCACAATGAAGTTGTTTATGCTACCGCTAACTAGTGCTACGTCGCGCAAATATTTTCATGTGAATATGCGTCCCAAGAATAGGTCGAGCTCTGATACCGAGTAAAGTGGGTGTGAACGTAGAAAGAAATAGATCACTTGAAGAATAGCGAGAGAAGGAAATACATAAAGAAATAAAGAAACAGAGTGAGATAAAAAGTTACAGAAGGCAAGAGGAACATAAATGAAGAAAGAGAAAGAAATTGAGCAAAAGTCAAGACCTATAGAAAGAGCGAGAAAAATAAAAAATAATTAAATTGAAACAGAAAAAAGAAATCAAAAGGAAAAGATGCAACAAACGTATAAAGCAAACAAATAGAAAGATTATCCCTGCATTATTAAGATGTGATTATTTAACTGAGAAAACATTCACCTACTACTCGGTCAATCTCCTGCATTGGATATGAGCCATGAAAGAAGGAGAAAAAGATGAAGAAGATGTCAATAATGAGGAGTGCTGTGCTTACCTTCAGAAAAAAAAAATGATTTAGACTTGAGCTGGCTAATTGTGTCTCATAAGTGCAGCAAAGTGTACCTTAAAAAAAGGTTAATCTTATTTACTATGTTTATTATTAGTATGAATTTTTTTATTGATTTTCAATTGTAGTCCTGATAATGACTAGACTGTCTGGTCTGAACGGGTAAAAAGCAGTTATTGCACTTTTTGCGTTGTACGTGCGTTATTTTTCTCATCAATATTCAACACAGGAAATTCCTAACTGGTGTCCTAACTGGCTGAACCGCCTGAGTGGGCATGTGCCATAATTAAGGCGTCGTCATCATCATCATGTCAAGTGGGCGAAACAGTGCGTATCATACTGGGACACACTACGTTACTCTTGCGTTGCCACTGCGACCGTCAATTGAGTGACGCAACGTTGATAAATATATACAAATACGATTCTTCGATTCTTTTTAATTATCTTCTATTATTGCTATTGTTACAATTCGTATAACGCCTTGAGTGCTGCATTTCATTTTCCCTTCATTATTATTGCTTTGTGTCCCCTGAAATCGAAAGCGAACGGCTCTTCGAGTGGAAGTAATCTGAAAGTTGGCAGAGGCAAGGAATGTGCATCTGCCTGGAAAAAAGTGGTTAACGATTCAGAGTACTCGGTACTCTACTATAGGAGAGCTGAAAGCCATCCCTAGTCGAAGATATTGCCGCATATCCCCGAAATGCAAGTGGTTAGAAAAAATGTTTTTAACAATTTCGAGTACTTCGTACTCAACTATGAGAGAGCACTGAGTTGTCCTGCTAAAAAGCCTACCATAGAACACATGTTGATAAAGGGTGTTTAGAAAAAAAGGTTTAACGATTTACAGTACTTGATACTGTACTATGGGATAGCTGAAAGCCGTCCCCGTGCTTGAAGAAAGAACCGTTTGATAAAGGGTTGGGTGATTGTTGGTTGTTACCAGTCATATGAAGCTCATCACAGAGCGTATCGACACCACCCATATCCCATTGCGCACATCCTTCAGAATTGTTTCAGTCGTGTTTGTTGATATCAGGAACACAATGACTGTAACTGAAATTCGATTTGATTTTCGCTAAGACATCTCAGTAGTATTTTATATGATGTATATGAATGTTATCCTCATAATTGTAATCTTAATTGCGACGTGTTTCCACTATAGCTACGGCTTTTTTATATACACGCTTCTCGACTTGCACGGTGCTGGGCTGTGACAGCGGACACCTTGAACGGACAAGCCAGATCACTATGTGGTGCGTCGCCCATAAAATAACGAGAAACATGAAAGCCGCCCACTTCGCACTCCCTTCAGGTTTGGCACTATCATAGCGAGGCTGGCATAATTTTTGGGAACCAGGCTCCCTGGGCTCACAGAATGTCCGTTGACGCCCTCGTTCCCTTAGGTTTTCGTAGGGCCCAATCACAGGTGTTACATATGCCGTAAATAGAGCGTTCAAGCGCGCTTATTGTTTAAAAAGAGACCATACTCTGCCCGCCCATCTGTCCATCCGTGCGACCGTCCATGCATGTGTCCACGCGTGCGTCAGTTTGCGTATCTGTCGGTTCCTCTGTCCATCCGTCCGTGCGTCTGTCCTTAATACTTGTAGGCGTTTCCTAGGTAGACATCATGCGTCTTCGGAAATAGCTTTAGACCGTCATCTGCAATCACTTCGTGGATTGGCTGCAAATTTTTTTTAGAAAAACCATTCACCATTGGTCAAACAAAATTTGAAAACGGCGCCAACGCTTTCAGGAGCAGACGGCCATGGCGCCCGAGTTTGCTGTCCCGTTGCGCGATGGCGCTGCACGTCACCGTCCATACCTTCGCGCCGATCAATGACGGCGACGACGCATGACGCGGCTGTACCGGCGCAGCAGACAGGCAAGGGCAGGAAGGGTAGCGTGACAAGAGAGGGGATTTCCTAGGGACACCCTCCTCCTTCGCTCCCGAGACGGGATCGATAAGGGAACGCCGCCATGTTGGCGAGAGCGTGCCGCTCACGGCATCGTCGCCTCCAATCGATGTTGGCGCAGCAGGGCTACCAACGTCAACGACGCTGCAGATCCGTTCAAACCCGCCACCACGGTGAGTGACTGTAAGCAGGGCCCACGGGGGGCATCTTCAAGCCCTCTCATCGCCCCCTTCCTTACGCCGACAAAAAGAACTATAAGGGAATGAGGTTCCCGTTGGCGGGACCATAAATAAGCTTCAGAATCCGAGATATTGGGGTCCTATTTAATCGAGGCCTCCGTGGGGGCTCGACCCAGAGCGGTCTTACTTGTGGAGGTGCTTGTTTTCGTTTAACCATGTTACGCCACTCTGCAAGATGTCCGGCAACGAGTAGCTCGACTATCGAAGAGGCCCGCTAGAAGGCCCCAGGCCCGTGTCTCAACGTGGTCTTAGTTGTTGACGAGGTGACCGGAACGCGGCAAAGTCGGGAAACACTTTCCGCCAAGTGTGTCATTGTGTTGTGTGAACAACGGAGCAAGCGACCTATCACGGTCACCGACGGTTTTAGCCTCGGGAGATTCGCTTCGTCACTGTGTGTTCACGAACGACACGCTTGTCTCATAACAAGCGAAGCGAGCCGCGAGGCTCTTTTTTTGGTTCGAGAGGACATTGTTTGTGATGTCGCACGCTGCTTCACCGCTCCAGCGCCACCGGTGGTGGCTTGACAGCCGCTGTGAAAAAGCGAAGCCCGTTATAGGTCACCCATGAGTCGCGAGCCAGATCTAGTTGTTGCGTCGAGATTTGCGGCGTTGTTGATTCGTTGGAAAGTGGCGAGGGAATAATCTGGACGCTGGCTGTTCTAATGCGCTTGGTGGCGAAGACGACACTCTCGAACCTCCAGCAGCTGATTGGAAGGAATTACGAGGCAAGTGAAGGCGGCCTGTTGCCTTAGCAATGAATACCGTCTAGTGTTAGCTGTGAAAGCAAACGGATTGATGGTTCAGTCAGTCGGAGTCCCGTAAGGTGTCACATATCTGCTTTAATTTCATTTTTTTTGGTTTTACGAGAGATAGTTTGTGTTCGATGGTTGTGATTACAAGTAGTTGTTGATTGCGCAATTAGAAGGTCCCCGACACTTTTGTTGAATAACGTTGTGGAACGCCACACACCTTCAAGCCTTTATGGCCACCTTACAGCGATTGCTTGTAATGAATTGACATTCATAGAAGTGTCAGTTCTGGTGATGGTCGGTGTGAGCGTTGAATCAAACTGAGACTTAGTTTTATAGATGATATAGCTAAGGAAATCGCCATCATACGAGAGATGTGTTTTTTATGGCCATTTGCACAAGCACCGTAGTGTGTGGCGGCTTGTCTATTCTCACTTGGCATGCTCCACTAACAACTTTTCATGCTCATTTTGGCAGCATTGACTCTTACTGGTCGTCTGTATTTTTCAGTTTCTGAAGGCACAAATGCTGAGCCCACGAAACTGTTTACGACTGTTTCTGATTGGGTCGATATATACATAAACACCATAAAAATTACAATTCGCTAGTGCCACCTTTTGCAATCCTACTGTACGAATCAGTATTCAGACTTGGTGCCCAGCCTCAACAAAGAATAATGTTCAGCGCACGTAACAGCGGCAAAACGAAATTCGATTACTTTCCTAATTTTGGCGTTGTGACAATTTCAGAAACGATTTGTTCGTGCTTGAACACAATGCGCCTACCTTACTTCTGCGTATTGTCATTTGCAATAGAACATTGCCCGACAAAGTCACTCGAAAAGTCTTCAGAGAAAATTGTGTGTTACACTGAGAATAGAGCGTGCTGGAGTCATCTTACGCGAGAATTCGGTTTAGCTTCAAAAGCATTCAGGTAGAAGAGAACATGTCCCCATGATATGTTTCAATGATTTATTTATTTATTTATAATTGCTGCCACACTCACCCGAAGTTACAGTGGAGAGGCAGACAATAAAATTTCTTGGTTACTTACTGTTATGTATGGTTAACATAATACACAGCTTCATTCTTTTTTACAACTATTATAACTACGCGATATTAAAAGAACACTTAATATCAGGTTCATGAAACGTGGTGTCACTGAACACCATTATAAAAGAGACAAGCTATACATCCGTAACATTAATTTTTTTGGGCGTATTGCATTGCGATATCGCCACGTGATTAAAAGACGTCATTGTAGCGGAGGGGGCTTCAGATATTTTGGTCATTGAGGGTTCTTTACCGTGCGCCCAAATCTAAGTACACAGGCCTCTAGCGTTTCCCCTCAGTCGAAGCGCAGCTTTGGCGGCCGGGATTCGATCCCGCGACCTTTGGATCAGCATACAAACGCAACGTGACATAGGCTCAGCCCTTAATGTGAACAAAACCAGAGCGCGATCACGTCACCAGTCAGGAAGGACGCCACATTTCTTGCCTGCGTCTTGATTGTCCACTGTTTTTTTTTTGACAATGCTAATCAAGCAGCACAGTTTCTGACCATCTTATTGATCACCAATTAGTACTCTTGATGATGATGCACTCTTGAAGTGCTTCGGCTCTCCTTACCCGTGTGTGCGTTCGCATGATCGCTATCGTCACCACCAGTGACGGGTAGTGGCAAAGTGATTCGTAGTAGGTATATTCCGGTGCTAATGTACGTACGTGTGCTTGCGCCGAACGTGGCGCCCCGGTCGCACGATGGCTAGGGTGCTCGGCTTCTGACTGCAGAGTCGCAAGTTCGAACCAGGTCGCGATGGACGCATTTCAGTGGTGGCAAAATGCTGAATGCCCGTTCACTTAGCGAAACAGCCGTTCGGGCTAGCTGTCCTGTCCTGTCTCCTAGGAGATTTTGGCTCATACCCACATGGGGGATTGGCCACACTGTACCTCATGATAGATAATTTTTTATAACGCTTGCTAAAAAAATAAATAAAGAGAAATTAGATAGAAACAATAATAATGTTCCTTTGAAAAAACGTGAAAAAATTGTAGAGGAATACGATAAACCAGAGTATATAAAACAAATTAACAAGAATGAGGAAGGGGAAGAAAGAATTGGATATATCTGGCAGTACCACTAGCAGCGTATCCTTCCGGTTGCCTGAATGAATTTATGTAGCGCTGACAGAATAGCACTGTGGCCCACACCCAACTGACTGGCTCCAAACGATAATACGGTGGATGTATTGACTGGCAATCCGAGCATACCAATCGGCCTTTCAAGAATTATTCGGCGCAGTGAGGCGAAGCGGCGGCATGTGAGAAGAAAGTGATCTATTGTTTCCGGTTCATTGCAAACTACACATAGGTTAGTTAATGAAAATCCTGATTTGTTGAGATAAAAATTTAACAGAGGAACTCTACAGCGAAAGCTTGTGAGGGTCACCTCACATTGACGGGAAAGGCATTTTGCGGTGTTCCATGTGAATTGCAAGTGCCGAAATTCTTCAGATTGTAGAAGCGACGTTTCGTTCATTTTTAAGATTAACAGGCGTTTGAATCGTTCGGCAGTGATAAAAGGAAACTGTGGAGCTACTAGCACCACCGGGAAATTTAAAGATGCCGAAGCGAGCGAATCAGCAATTTCATTTAGTTCAATTCCAGCATGCCCGGGGACCCAAAGAAACCGAACTTCTGATAGGCTATGCGGTACGAGAGACCAAAATATCCTGAGAAGAGGAGACTTCTTTGCGGACGTTAGATGTGTACATACAGACAAAGCATCCGGAATAATAATAGCTTTTGATTGCTGATAATTTAGTTTTCGAAGAGCCAATGTAATAGCCAGGAATTCTGCGAGATAAATTGGTGTGAAGTCAGGCAATCGGAGCGCAAAAGACCAATTAAGCTGATGAGAAAAAATACCTACTCCAGCCTTCTGAAGATTTTGCGTTGCGTCCGTCGAAATTACTACGCATTTAGAAAAATGACTTAGATGGTCTTGAAGGAGGCCCTCCAGAACATGCTTTGGAAGTAACTTGGCATTTTTTGGAAAAATATCATCGAAAATTAAGTCAACTGGCACCGAGCATTGGGTTTGGGGAGTTAAATGCCGGAGGGAAACGTGAAGATTTGATAACAGAGACTCGACGAAAATGACTTGGGGTCTTTGATAACGAGACCACGGGCGCTGAAAGAAAGAAACTGGATGTTTGATGAAAACTGTCTGAGGGCTAGCTGGTCGCCTGTGTCGTCGTTCTTTTCACTCCCTGTTATGCACAGCAGCTTACTATTTGCATGTAATATTAACCGTGTACTTCGATTTAGGTGCACGTTAACGCAACCAAGTTTGAATTAAATTTGCGGAACCCTCCGGTTCATCGTCTCTGGTTACTAAACCATGGTTATGTGATGAAAAACCCAGATATTATACTTTTGTTGCCATCGATATTTGCCATTATATGGGCAGTCTTTTTTTTTCTGTCAGATCACCTTGCATCTGCACGTCCTAGTGTAACAATATCGTCAGAAATTTTCTACATTGTGACAACCGTCTGCTTATGCTGTGTACGTCAGAGGCCGGCAACTTGTGGGCTGCGCGACAGTTTCATGCGTAACCTTCCACGACTAAGAACATTCCCCCACCTACTTGAGTAACCTATTAACACCACCACGGCTTTCTGTGTGGCTAAACAATTTCACCATTTTCAAAAGTCGCATTGAAATAGTTTTTTTTTGCTCTTTTTGCCCGTAACCCGTGTTTTTAATTGTAACATTGTGATATGCCTACTGAAAATATACATAATTTCTACTTCCAGTCATGCACACCATCATACATGGTCAATGCACCTCACTTTTTTCGCTTTAATTCCTTCCGAAGCCCTCTCTTTCTTTAACTCTTTTAGTATTTGCTGTGAATGGGTTAAACGCACCTCTACTTGGCAATGCACCTTACTTTTTTTCGCTTTTCTTCCAGAGCCTTTTCATTCTTTAACTCTTTCACAATCGGCTTAACTGCGTGAGGCCGACACGATGAGGTCCATCGTGTCGGCTTCACGCTGCAGTTAAGCCCTCAGTTTCAAAAGGTTGGATATCACTGATGTAAATACCGAGAATATTTTACCCAGCACAAGCAAAACTATAGATGTGAGCAAAGTGAAGTATTGGGCTAGTTAGTTTTTCCTTGATAAAAGAGCCCCGCCGCGGTGGTCTAGTGTCTAAGGTACTCGGCTGCAGACACGCAGGTCGTGGGCTCAGATCCCGGCTGCAGCGGCTGCATTTCCGATGGAGGCGGAAATGTTGTAGGCCCGTCTACTCAGATTTGGGTGCACGTTAAAGAACCCCAGGTGGTCGAAATTTCCGGAGCCCTCCACTACGGCGTCTCTCATAATCATAAGTGGTTTTGGGACGTTAACCCCCACATATCAATCAATCAATCCTTGATAAAAGAACGGCACTACAGTTACTGCGAAGTGACGAGGTTAGGGATGAGACACGAAGCGAAGTCGACACTCCTAATCGTAATTGGCCCACGTGTAGTACCTGAAAACAGTTCAGCAAGATTGCCGCCTACTCGCCTAGCCCCCGCCCACATCGTAAACCGATCTTTCTCCTTCCTCGAAGTCTTGTTACCTTCAAAAAGTTTTTTATCAATAAATTCAGTTGATATATAGCTTTCGCTTGTAGTGCCCACTTTATTTCGTGTCTCCTCCCTAATTTCGTATTTCGCAGTAATTGTAGTGCAGTTTAATAATGATATTTTAAATCATAAAACTACATGACTCTAAAAGTAGCCGCATGTGGATGCTGTCACTGTCTAAAAATCTACAGGATCCCAGGAACTAACATATTGGGAAGTGTTAACTTCATTTGTTGCAAATTGCACTGCTATGTTGAAGAGGAAGTCGGCTGAAAAGGTCACTGAATATAGATATGTGCTAATTTAAAGAAAATAGTACATGTATAGAATAAGGACACTATAACAGAAAACACTAAATAAAAATGGAAACAAATTTTGAGCGTTAATCAATGCTGCATCTACGTTTAATCTATATTGTAAAACTTATAGCTATAACATTTATTACCACTGCTGTACAGCCGAATTTCGCAATACACTTTCAATGTCTCACCCCACCCTAATTACTGTCCATTTAGGTCATAAACATCCAACTACTACTAAAACAACAAATCTTATCTCCTACGTCTTGCTAGACTTAATTATTTTGGGCTTTTTAGTTGTGACCATGGTCCAGTTAACTCCTATACTGGAGGTCCCCTAAAGGACTCCGATGCAAAGATTAGATATTGGTTGCTTTCTTACGTTCCTACAGGCAATATATCCTCCTCGCCAATGATATTTTCACAAAGAGCATGAGCAACATAAGCAGTAAGCGTTGGACATGTTAGCATTTCACGTTTACAGTCCGAAACTCACATCGAAAGTGAAATCACTTGACCGCCCACCATGGTCATGTGAAAGAAAGAAGAGTCGGGAGTAGGTGCCGTAATGATTTGACGTGTGTCACCGTTATGACATCATTGTGAATATCACACACACACAAAAGATAGATGGCAAGGGATGATAACGCCACCCACTTTGTTAAAGAAGATAGTCTTTCTTGGGCTACTTCAAAGCAAAAAATTTCGATCTGCCTGTCTGTTGGTCGACATGTCTGTCTGTTACCGGAAATGGCTGAAGTGCAACCACATCTACAGTGTCCACCGATATAGCTGTCCATGGTTTCTACGGTCATACTTGTCCTTGTTGTCGTTTGAAAAGCAAGTATTGCGCATATCTGAGGCACGACCTCAACGCGTCATATCGAGTGGCCTGTTTCTTTATACTATAAACGGGATACATAAGCAATTCTAAGTGCCGTCGTGTTTATTACGCCACACTGACAATGCAACGCTATTCGCGAAAAGGTGGGTGTTTCCCTACGCTTTGCTATGACGATACATTGGTGGCACGTAAACCCATGGCATTGCATCAAACAAGTTATGGCCTCCAGATGGCGCGCACACGCCGCGTGCTATCGGAGGCCATCCTCTCGTTTTTCGAGATTACTGCCAGATGGCGCTCATGTCTCACGCAGCACCTACAGTGAATCCTGTTTAGCGTGAGAAAAATCGGTGAATCCTATTCACCGATTTTTCTCACGCTAAACATTAAATAAACGTTGTATTCACTCTTTACAGGCGGAACAATATCGTCTTTCGACGACATTTGCACTGAAACATGCAGATACGCTGCCGATTTTCAACGTTGAAAACCTGCTTAAGGGCGTCGGGAAAAGGGTCACTTATCTCAAGCTTACTATAGTTTCACTTTGCGTGCGCGGCCAATTTTTCAATGTTAAAAGTCTGCTTAATGACGTCGTGAAAAGAGTTACTTATCTCAAGCTTACTATAGTTTCACTTTACGTACGCGGCCAATTTGTCAATCTCGAAATCCTGTTTAAAGACGTGAAAAGGGTTACTTATCTTAAGCTTCTCTCAAGTTTTATTTTACGCTGTTTGAGTCTTCCACTTGATCGGTCGTCGTTGCAGGCCTGGTGGGCTGCCGCAGCACAGCAGGGGGGCATGGGCAGCAGCGGCCGCGCTACGCGGCGGGCTGTCCCTAGCCATCGTCGCCGCCGTCTGCGCCTCTGAGCGCCCATGGAGGGCAAGGAGACACCGCCGGATGACAGCTGCAAGGAGCCCGTGCTGGCCAAGATGGAGGCACTCGTGCGAGAGATGCAGCACCCGGACACGGGCGTGCCCGTGCGAAGCCAAAAGCTCTTCCTGACCTCCATACCAAGCGCGTTCCTTGGTACGCCACTCATTCCACTTGTATTCATTTCAAGCACTCACGCTGGAAGTGGCCTTCTTGCTCGATGACTAACTGGATCGCTCACTGGTTCGCTCACTCACATAAATATTTAGTTAAACAATCAGTTATATTCAAACAATAAAAATAAGTAATGTACAATTGATAATTTTTCTTTGGTCACACATGACGTGGTTTGTGAGCACATTAACTGCATTACCCCATCACTCGCTTATTCACTCAGTCAGTCACTCGACAGCCCACCAAGTCACTCACTCACTCACCTCACTCACCTCACTCACTAGGTTCTTCACTTTGGTCTACGCACTCTGACACCTATTATCACTCAAACACACAGTAAAATTGTCTCAACTTGGTCGCATTCATTGAAACTTACCGATTGTCTCATTTATGGTCTCAAGACCACAACCATTCATTCTTCTTCTTGTGCTCACTCGCTCATGCATATTTATTATCCCATTACGTTTGATCACTCGGTCAAACAAATGTTCACTTAGCTGACTTTTGTATCTCGTCAATAGACTAACTCCCTCACTTAATGGTATTCTCGCCCGCTCATTCACTGGCAGACCTTCACACCGGTCCACCTATTCGCTCTCCCGCTTACTGACCTCTCCTTCTCTTGCAGGCTATGACGTTGTCGAATGGCTCACGGATAACCTGGACATTGAGGATCAGAGTAAGAGACTTGGCGTCTAATGCCTCTTTCGTTTTTTGTTTATCGTACCTGCACGATCGGGAAAAAGTGAAACTCGAACTAAACTTCGATTGAGGCCAGTCGCTCTCGAACAGCCATAACCAAGCTGCAGTTAGCGATACTGGGATTGCTGAAGCTCTTTTCTCCAATGCTGTGTAAAATCGCTTATTTAACTATTAACATCCTCAAAGACACGAACTATTGTTACGACGACTTATGCGGCGACGACAAATGGAAGATAAACGAACGAGCAACAAAAACACTGCCTACAGCCTCTCACTTCATATGCTTTTCACCTGCACGTTGGCATAAGTATGTAAGATCAACCAGCTCCGACGAAGGCTTGGTTAACGAATGAAAAGGCAGGCGGTTTTGTATCGGCAAGGGTATACCACCTCGATGTGCATTTCCTCGTGGTTAGATCAGTAGAAAGATGGCGAATAACAAACCCTTATAAAGATACGTGGAGCACTCAATTGTTGGGCTAAGTAGCTCTGTCTGCATTTATCGTTTATTTTTGTTTATATTACGGCTCAGCACTGCTCAAGACGTCGGACGACTCGAAAAGGTACTTGCCGTATCGGCGACCGACGGGTACTGCGCAGCCCGCCGCGTCGAAATGTGCTAGAAGAAACGAAACAAGCATCGGGGAGAGCGCCGCCATGACCTCCCAAGGTGTGACACCAGGTCAGAAGCACCAGCTGGCTGGCGCAAGCATACCTGACGGCAAGCGACAACACAGCGTTGCATCAGAGGACGAATCAACTGTCATCGGGGACCACAACGGGGTGAACCTCACAGATCAAGACATGGACGAGGGTGGTTTCCGCCTTGTGCGACATCGCAAAGACAGGACGGTGGGCATTCCTGTGTTAATTGCTCCAACATCCGAAGGAGCTAACTTGAGGCAAGTGAATCCTATTGACCTATACTCGGAAATTGAAACGATTCTCGGTGGAGCCCCAGTTAAGAGCCGTTTCACAGCACAGGGAGCCCTGCTCTTGGATATAGAGACAGAACACCAAGCTAATATGCTTCTAGAGACCAATACTATCTGCGGTCTTGCCATATCTGCCCGTGTACCACACAGTTACATGAAAAATACATGCATTATAAAAGGGGTCTCAAGATGGTACTCGGACGAAGAGCTGTTAACCTACCTGAGACCTCAGGGAGTATACCACGCAAGAAGAATCATACGACGAGTCCAAACCTCATCCACCGAATGGGAATCAAGGCGCACTGACTCTGTAGTTCTCACATTCGCTCCAAATTCGGAACGCCCAGAGAAGATCAACCTTGGCTTCACCAGACACGAGTTGGTAGACTACGTGGAGACGCCACCACGCTGTTTTAAATGTCAGCGTTTTGGACATGTTGCTAAGCACTGTCGTGGGGAACAAAGGTGTAAGCGCTGTGGGGGGCCTCATGACTTTAAGACGTGTACAAGTAAAGAAAAACTTGTGTGTGCAAACTGTGGCGGCGACCACCCAGCTAGCTACGGCCGATGTCCAGCACGAACAGCTGCGCAGCGAAGAAATAAGACGTTTGTCCTCGGCCCGAAGATTGTGAACGAACCATCGCTCACAAAGAAGACGTCCGGTGCGCCACAGCATGGCGGTTCGGATAACGAGTACGCAGGAAATTTTCCGCGCCTAAAGCCGACAAGAGCTGGTACTGAGTCAACGCAAGTGCTCAACGCTGGTGAGAAATGTATCACGAAAGAGTCCGCCAAGCGCACCTACGCTGATGCACTGAGCCCACCTCAAGTACCATCTGGAAGCCAACAGCAAGAAAACCTCGAGCACGTTATTCGCGCTCTGTTCACCACACTACGTTCACACGTCGCCAAGATGCCTGCGAGTTCAACGAAGGATATGTTGGAAGCAGTCCTGGCTCTAGAGTCAGTGTTACTTTGCTCTGCTTCCACAAACACACAGTAGAATAATGGCAATGTCTCGCCCACCTGGTCTATTTCGTCCTTCAAAAGTGCCCTTAATAATGCAATGGAACTGCGCCGGTCTTCTAAAACGCCTGTGCGAACTCAACCTTTTCCTGCGCGACATTCCAATACCGATTCTAGCCCTCTTCGAAGCCGGTCTACCGAATGCAAGGACGCTCCCAGGGTACACCCGACACGGCAACCCGAGCATAACGTCGTTTGCAAATGGAAGCGCAATGATATACATAAGGCGGGAAATCCCTCACGTCGCCTTACCAGTGCAAGACCTCTGTTCCAACTCACTGGAAGTCACTGCTGTGCAAGTGTGCCTGGGAAACCGAAAACTGAGTGTGGTATCGGTGTACATAAGCCCACGAAAAAAGGTCTCTATGGAGACTTTCCTAAAGGACCTTTGCACTCGATGTCCCGCACCTCGAATAATCTGTGGTGATTTTAACGCGCACCATCCACTCTGGGGAGATAAGAGTGTCGATTTTCGAGGCAAGGAACTTCTAGCAGCTGCGGATGCTGCCGACTTATGTGTGGCGAACGATGGTAAACCTACATTTTTCAGGCCACCAGATTCATGGAGTGCAATAGACCTTGTACTTCACTCCACGGACTTTCTGGTATCATCGACCACGGCTCCAGACAAGATGGGCAGCCACCATTTCCCCATCTTAACCAATATCCTGGGATTTCGAACTGCTGGTCGACAATTCTGCAATGTAACACGCTGGGACACCTACAGAGAAGTGTTGGACAAATCCACTGGTGAGATGTTCGCAGATATGTTGCAAGGGAAGCGATCAGCAACTTCATTGCTGAAACTGCCCGACCATTTTCCTGCTCCTCACTTGAAATTGAAGAACCTCTGCGCAGCACGTAGACGGGCGGAGCGGAAATTAATGAGAACAAAAGGAAATCCGTCTGTGAAAACCGAATATAACAGGATAAACGCTGCGATTCGTCGCCATACAAAAAAATTAAGACGAAATCAATGGGCCGCTTTCTGTGAGAGTTTATCAACGTTTACGCCCTTGACAAAGATATGGGCAGTAATAAATAGTTTTTCTGGGAAGATCCGAACACACAGGCCATTCGAAGCACTCGCTTTGAAACAAGGGATAGATGTGCAAACCCTTGCAGAGGATTTCGCAGACGTGTACATATCTGGTAGATCAGCAGGAGCGGCGATTCCTCTGTCACCCCAGTTTTTTCACACGATGGATACGCCATTCACCTTCCGAGAGCTGGATATGGCACTTAGCAAATTAAGAAGACGCTGTGCCGTGGGTCCCGATTTGATCAGCAATCAAATGCTGACAAATCTGCCATATGAGCGAAAAAGGGCCCTTTTGGACATATTTAATCATGTCTGGAGCACGGGAGAGATCCCATTTGTTTGGAAGACAGCTTGGGTGGTGCCAGTCTTAAAGTCCGGAAAGGATCCTGCGAGCATCGCGTCATATCGACCGGTATCTCTTACATCATGCGTATCTAAGCTGATGGAAAGATTAATATGTACAAGATTAACTTGGTACCTTGAACAAGGAAGACGATGGCCATCGTGTATGACCGGATTTCGCCCACGACTGAGTGCCCAGGACAGTGTTTTGGACCTATTAAGCCAGATCGAGCACCACCGTGTCAGCGGGCTCTCGACACTCGCCGTCTTCATGGACGTTGCCAAGGCATATGATTGTGTGCTTCAGGCAGGCATCGTGAACGGGCTCCAAGCCATGGGTGTGTCGGGAAATGCTCTTCGGTTCATACATGAGTTTCTCAGAGACCGTTGTGTCCGTGTTAAGCTTGGAAATGTAATGAGCGAAGAGAGATGCGTTTCCCTCGGCGTCCCACAAGGAAGTGTTCTATCTCCCTTGCTTTTTAACGCTGCCATGGCCAGCCTTCCCGACACTCTGCACTTAGCTCTGAAAGCAGTTAAAATATCCATATACGCCGATGACATCTGCATTTGGATCTCAGGGTACCAGCACAAACGTTTGGCCCGGATAGCACAGAGCGCTATTTCAATCATTGAGCGTCACTTGTTGACACTCGGCCTATCTTTATCAGCGGAAAAATCGGCCTTCATGCTCTTCCCGGGAGCGCGACGGAAGTCAACACGTCTGTCGCTGAATATTCGAGGCCACTCGATTCGTTGTGCAAGAAGTGTCCGTTTCCTGGGCATTACCATCGACAACAAGCTATTATGGCGACGTGCGGTTGATGGTATAGTCACTGCATCAGTGCAAAGGATCAACGCTCTTCATCGCATGGCAGGGATTCGTTGGGGCAACAATCCTATGTCCATGCTTAAATTAAATGATGCGCTTATAACAAGCCGTATTATTTATCAGCTGCCCCTGATATCACCATCACCAAGCCAGTTCGAACGCCTAGAGGCAGTGCACAGAAAGGGCCTTCGCTTGGCGATGGGAGTCCCTCAGGCGGCTTCAAACACGAAGGTAACCAATGAAGCCGAGTCTCTGCCGCTCCACCTTTTGGCATCTCAGGCCTTATTGACGCAGCTGTCAAGACTGGGCGAGTCATTCGCAGGCACGGCGCTTCTCCGGCGGCTAAGAGCAAGAACTGGCTCACATTTCAACGCGGCACTAAACACATTTCATTATTTAGGCTTGAAACTGCCTAAACGGCGCCCTATGGACCCGCCATGGTCTTTTGTGGATGTTGCGTGCAACTTCAGCGTACCCAAGCTACCAGCGAAGCGCACCATTCCAACCGCGGAAGCAAAACTTCTTGCGATGGACCACTTGAGCACCATGTACCGCGGCCACCTACAAGTGCACACCGACGGATCAGTGTGCACACAGACGGATAGCTGCGCAGCGGCTTTCTGCATACCCTGCCTGGGCGTGTCATGGTCGGGCCGCCTGGATCGCGTGGTTTCGTCCACAACGGTAGAAAACGCTGCAATTACGGCGGCTTTGCGAAAACTGCGATCCTTTTCTGCACGAGATGTTGTAGTGCTGACGGACTCCAAATCGGCGCTACAAAGACTGCATCGTGGCCTACCTCAAGAAAAGTTCACCAGGCAATCTCTGGCACTAATCAAACACCTAAATGGCAAGAGTTTTAATATAAAGTTCCAGTGGATCCCATCCCACGTTGGCATTGAGGGCAATGAAAAGGCTGATGCCCTTGCTTGCGAAGCACGTACATTGTTTCCAAAAGTAAGAATTCCCAAGACTTACCAGAACAACAAAGATGTGATACGCAATCATTTCAAGGCGATCTACAAGTTTCCACACCAAGCATGTGTAATTTATGGACTTTCTCGTGAAGAAGCGACGCTGTTGTACCGCATTAGAACCGGCTCCGCATACACCCCGGCCTGGTCATTCAAGACTGGGAGATACGCTTCCCCGTTCTGTGCCTTATGTGGTGACATTGGGGATATTGAACATTTCATTTGGCTTTGCCCACAGTTTGATGTGCAAAGAGCAGCGATGATCCGCACCTTGCGAAAAGGCTGTCATAGACACCGGACAGTTGATGACATCATCTTTCCTAAAGGACCCGCGGCAACTAGGAGGAACGTGCAACGAATTTTGTTAGTCTTCCTGCGAGACACTGGGCTGTCTGACACGTGGTGACATTTTCCAAATTCAGAAGATGCTCAGGCGGAACAATTGCCGGCCATGCAGGCCAGGCTAACCCCGCCTGCTACAACACTACCACCACCACCACCACTCAATTGTTCTGCTTTGCTGCGTGGTGCCAATTATTGCACCTTCCTTTAGGTCTACACGTGCGCGTATTGAAATAAAAAAAAGAGAAGGAAAAAAGCTACACGTGTACGCAGATCCCGTGGCAGCCGAAGCCCTTCACCTGGCCAACCTGCTGTGCCAGTACGGCTACTTCTTTCCGGTCAGCGACAATGCCAAGACGTTCGCCATCAGGGATGACAGCACTCTGTACAGGTTCCAGGTGGGCATGAGTACTTACTACCACTTTTCGTTGTTTTTTGTTGTTGTTTGTGCTGTGTAGTTTCGTTGTTATTTCTGCTTATCATGAATCACCAACAGGCCAGCGTCCACACATTTCTGAATTTTTACTTTTCCAGCTGGAACTGGAGAGATGTGAACTGCTAAGTCGTGTGCTGCTTATGAATACAAGGTGTCTTGGGGAGCATGTAATGTTTATAGCGGTTAGAATAAGCATCCAATATTTACGCAAAATGCTTTACTAAATGAAAAAAAGTTTATAAAAAAAGATTACTAAGAGGCATCAGAACTAGGGATCGAGAGAATTGGTGAAGGCTTCTGGCTGCTCAGTTAGCAGTGGGAGATTTACATAGCAATAGCTGCAAGAACGTGATTTTAAGATGACAGTGCTGTTAAGATTAGCAAAATTATAGTTATGTACATCTCGTCCTCAGAATCAGCATCAGGCTTCCTTTATTTTACTTTGTAATTAGGGAGAGTGAGGAGGTGGGGGTCACCCAAGACAAGCGACCTCGATCGAAAGTTCCGGTCTAGTGAGGGGTGTACTGCTTATCTTGGGTGACCTTTCCAGTGCTCTCAGGCAAACAGAGGGGAAAGTTTATGCAAAGAGTTGAATTTTCTTTTTTCCCCTGGCTCCATCTCTTCCTACACTTCGTACAATGCTCCCGCTTAGGAGTAAAACCTCAAGAGACGTCTCTATTATGTGCAGGTGATGGCATAGCTTGAATAAACGAGACGAATCAGTCCCCAAGATTGTGTAATGTCCGTGTTTTACTCACGAATGACCATGCCTACTCGCTTTTGTCTCTCTCGGTGTTGCAGACTCCTTACTTCTGGCCTTCCCGTTACCAGCCCGACAACACCGATTACGGTAAGCACTGACACTCCCCGTTTCACTGTATCGTTTTTTTCACCACTATAGTAACGGAAAAAGTTAAGTAATTTCAATTTCAACTTTTATACTGCGTGCATTGAGTACTGGCTGCAGAGTGAAGCTTGTGCTACAGGAAGCTTTAAGGTGCATTCAAGTAAATTTTGATGGTGTCATTTTAGTCAACGTCTGGCATATCATATGTATGTAAAGGCGCCTGTTTCTGTCACTTCGTTTCTCCACTTCGTCCGCGTAGTCTTTGCCCCGTGTCTGTTTTTCCCCTTAAGTATGAACCAATTTGCTCAGCAACAACTGTGATTGATCAGTCTGCAAATGCACTTCATTGCAGTAAGCAGGCTGTATACCGTGCAAATCAGATTTCCCGTATCATTAATCATATCCCTTTGTAATCACCATATGCGTGAGTTTTTAAGCCCCGTCCTTGACAACTGCTCAAACGTTCCTCTCTTTCTTTGTCCAGCTATCTACCTGTGTAAACGGGCGCTCAAAAACAAGCCCAAGTATGCCCTGGAGGAGTACGAACAGGTAAGAGTGGAACCCGCAGTTGTAACGTACACACTTCTGTGCTCATGTTTACCCCGTCATAAGGCGCTAAGCGTGTACAGAAATGGGACTAAATAAATCGCCAAAACAACAGAAATAATGGTGTCATTGTTAACAACTACGTGCGCATATATGTCATCGTCGTACGCGAAATAAAGAATGAAAGGTTAATTTGGAAGCACGTGGTGGGCTAACCAGTTCCATAGAGATGCATGAATTGGCGAAGGAATAGGACTCAGTAAAATAAAGAAGATAGTAAGGAAAAGAAAATGAGAAAGATATAACAGAAACAAGTGAACCGTAGATCATAATGAGACAGACATTAAGAGAAGACATAGCAGGACGAAGAATGAAAGAAATGTCGGCAGATCCAAAAAGTCCCATACTCCCCTATTCAGTTATTAGGCCTAAGACCACTCAAAGGCAAAAACAATTTTACTTTCCTTCTCGGTTCACTATATTGAGACCCACCTTCGCAGAGGCTTTCTGCACGCAACGAGATTCTGAAACGCATCTGGGCCGCGGCATGCTTCTGAGATAGGCCCACCTGTGAACCAGCCATAGCGAAGTCATAATGGCGGCAGAAGTATTGACATCCGGGTCGTTTCGATGATGTCATAGGGTGACGTAGTCTTGTTATCTTTCATCGCATTTGGGTTGACATCATCGGTGCAACTCGCAGTCGACTATGTATCTAATGCTTTAACCTGTAAGCCCTAAGTGTTTTGTTAGAGCCATTTGGTGGCAGAGGAGGACAGAGAGAAGGAGCAAAATTGTTTGCACCAATCAGATCTAGCCCAGAAAAAATGGGCGGAAATAGTTCAGCCACAGCGCCACCAACGAAATGCAGTCTATACACTTTATTACAACGAGTGGGGAATAGTTGGTTGATTGATTGATTGATTGATATGTGGGGTTTAACGTCCCAAAACCACCATATGATTATGAGAGACGCCGTAGTGGAGGGCTCCGGAAATTTCGACCACCTGGAGTTCTTTAACGTGCACCCAAATATGAGCACACGAGCCTACACCATTTCCGCCTCCATCGGAAATGCAACCGCCGCAGCCGGGATTCGAACCCGCGACGCGCGGATCAGCAGCTGAGTACCTTAGGAGTAGGGAATCGTTGCGTGTTAACAAAACTCCATCGACGCCAACATTTAGCCACTCAAAATGGAAGCAAGACGACAGAGGAGGAGCCGTAGAATCAAGCATTCGGTGTCATACCGTCAATAAAATGGTATTGCAGTATAAGGTCGCATTGCATATTTCTATAACCATTCATATTTTTCGCTTCATTTAAAGCGCAGAAAACTGTAGAAGGCCGTGACGGTGGGGGTAACATGTACGTGGCGAAGGCGAGGCCTGGCAGACCTGATAGGCAAATGTTTCACCTGAGCGACTATTTCCCGTGTAATACGGCCACACCAAGCAACGCTGACATTGATGTTTCGTAGAAAAGGTGAATAATCGCAGACATCACTCTGAGAATTATCCGCGCCCCTTCTGGTAACACATTGTTTTCGCTGCCAGAGCTTACATCCGAAATTGTTCGTACGAAATATCGGAAGGGTTTAGAACACATTTATATAGAGGAAGCAAGACGAAGAACATACACAGGCAATAAATTTCAATACAGTAATTATTTGAAGCCTGAAAACCCACATTGCATGGGGGAAAATGACGTGTTGACTTAATCACAAGCTCATAGAACATTGCAACACTGTAAGAACAGGTACCAATGGCTGTTTAGCCACACATTGTTGCACGTGTGGGTGTTTTCCACTTTTTAATAAGCGTTTTGTTGAGCGTAAGTACCAGTATGAAACTGCAACGCTTCATCATTGAACCAGAAACCATTCATAAAATTGACCAAATTTGTGTCAATAACCTGTCGGTTATTATCTTTCCAATCGAATAACTTGTTTCCCTCAATGCGATCGTACCTGTGCCTTCCTGAGCAGTGGTTGTTTAACGTGTAAATATTTGTGATTCGGAAATATGATATTCCTTCATCGCATTCAAGGGGAACTCAAGATAAATGGGTGAACTAAGTCTCCTCTTGTGTGGCCACGCTCGCGTTTTCGTTGACCTTGGACTGAGACGCACTGGCTTGAGCTCTTTTCGGTCCAATAATCTCCTTACGGTTACAGCAATGGTGACGACACGGTCGACCACATCATGAAATCTTTTCATATACTTCCCGTCTCCGTGCATACCAATTCCTCATTATGAAAAAAAAATCTTTTGTTCCGCTCACCTGATACCTGTTCTTATAGGAGGCCCTGCAGAGGCTTAAGAAGCTCCTTTACCACAAGTGGGAGTTCATCTGCATGCAAGCCCAAGAACAGGCAGCGTAAGTATATCAACTCCTCAAAGTGTTTAATCGGATCGCGGGCCTGGAACAGGCAGTCAAGTGAGATAATAAAACAGCCTAGAATGATAGCATAATTTGCTGAGAACTCCATTCTCGGTAATCGCTCTGTTACAAACCCTTATATAAACAAAAATGAGCTTGAAATTTTCACGTTTTAAATTGAATTTTCAATCGCCACCTTGGCTCTGGTGTTTCAGTCTGGCAAGAAAAAGTTTAAATGCTTTTTATGCTATTTCTTTCTTATGTTCTTAGGCACATTAGAAAGACAAGTGTTATCCTTGCGACTGCTAATGTTTAAGTCATAGGGGTTTTTCGCTGTTTTTTGAATAATGTGCAGGAAAAAGACGGGAACAATAGACTGTATTGATAAGCTCGAAATAAAAAAAAACCTTATTGGCTGCGCAGAAACATGGCGTAACAAACCTATAGCATGTTACAGGTATTACGTAATGATATAGCAGGCTCCCGAAATATTTCTGAAAGTAATGCTTACAGTGTTAGGCAATTCACCCCATGCACGCAATCATCCGCGCAGCCTGGCCAAGGAGCGGAAGAAGACTGACAAGCTGATCTTACAAAGCCAAGAACGGGCCTACTGGAGAATTCACCGGCCGCCGGTAACCTCACTTCTCCCTGCTTGCTTCCTGTACAACGCTAGGGACCAAGGCTAAAACAACCTTCCCCTAATGTACCGATTAAATGGTTAATGGGGTGTTTTAACGAGTACTTTGTCTTGGTACCCCTATAAACAACGGTGACGGGGTTCTCAGTTAACGCGTAAGATAGTTGAGACAGCAGGAATTTCGAGACCTGGCGATAACGGCGTGGCCGTCCTGTACATTGCCTTAACAGAAAAAGAAATTCGTTTTATGTTCTTGCGCATGACCCCCTGAAGTGATGTAAGCTGATATAACTTTTTTTTTGGAAATAGTGGTTGGCGATCTTTTCTTTTTGTTTTGCTCACGTGTCGTTTTTTTCATATTCTGTTTCGTTTCGGAAATGAACATTGGTTGTAGGTTCAGTGCTCGTTTGTGTTTGCTCCTAGCCCCTTGACCTTAATGGTGCTGTTGTCAGTATAATGGACAACCAACTTTCCCAAAGATTTGCACTGTTAAATAAAAGAGAGACACGAGCGAGATACTCCATCGTCATTTTCATATCGCCGATATTCCCTTGCAGGACGTTACATTCATGCACGTGGTCCTGTCCAGGTGACATAATAAGAAATTAGCCCTCCGGGTAATTTGGCATACAGCGCTCTGCCAGTATACTATAGCTCTGTAGACACTGACAGAATTCAATTTTTACTCTTTTTCACTGCTAGGCACTACCGATACTTCCCACAATTATTGTTCCGAGACAAAAACAAAAGGTGATCAGCCGTTTCAAGCCGACTGGTGTTTGGTCTCTTAAGCACGCAACACTAAGAAATCGGGCTATGCTATGATGTCTTCCTCATTTCACGTCGCGCTCCATGTGCAGCGTAAAGAACTTGTGCTCGGGTCATAGAGACTTCTTCGCCTTGATAAATAATAATAGTTAGGGTTTTACATCCCAAGACCACGATGTGATTATGTGAAACACCGTAGTGGAGTTCTGCGGAAATTTCGATCATCTGGTGTTCTTTAGCGTGCGCTGACATCACACACTACACGGGCTTATACGATTTCGCCTCCATCAAAATGTGACCACTGCATCCTGTATCAGAATCATGACTATCACGAGTGAGCAGCAGAGTACCCCAACCTCTGCTCCTCCGAGCGAATGAGTGCCTGGATAGTGGTCACTTACCATCAGCAAAGAACAACTAGAGTGCTTCGCGTAACGCGAGCAATATCACCTGTAAAAAAAAAAGGCAAGCCTAGAATAGAGACAGAACGTAAAAAAAATGAGAACAGCTAAAAAGGGTAAAAGATGTATTTTCTCCTCCCTCTATTTAAAGAGGGGGGAGAAAATTTACAGAAATAAAGAGAGAGAAATAACTTATAAAGGTGAGGAAATACCGAAATTTCTTCTCGAACAGAATTAGATTCGAATAGTGCCGAATACTCCACTTAATAGAAGGCCTTCTGCGACTACGTTTGCGCTAGTTTTAGACACCCCACCCGGACAAAGTTGGAGTATTGGTCTTTGTCGCGCTTTAGATATTTATGCTGTGGAAATATTCAAAACTTGGAATACTGGCTATTCGAAAGTCCAAGCGAATTATCCAACAACAACAACAACAACAACAACAACAACAACAACAACAACAACAACAACAAACGGGAAAGGACCAAAAGAACGAAAGAGAGGGAGAAGAGAAAAAAACCGAAGAGAAAAACTGATGTTCCCCATCTCCGCAATTCTTTCATGCCTAGCACGTCTGTTGCAAAGCTGCCTTAATTTTCTACCATTAAAAGAGAATGACAGCATAAATTTAATATTACATGATGACATATAATGCGCAATCACAATGAAAAGTCATGCTTCGTGGATGATACATTGATGGAACAACAATAATATACGCGCTCTGTCGTTGACATACATATGTGCTTGCAATGTTTATACTTCGCACTCTACATGGTACTTTGTTGTACCCATTCTTTCCGCAGCCCGGATGTACGAGCTGCTTAGAGAAGAGCCCCGTGCCTAACAAGAGAGGGCCGCCGAAGAAAAAGACGAAAGATGATTTGAAACGAGAGGTAAGTAAGGTACACAAACCCGATGCCTGCATCCAGCTTGTGTCTTTTCACACAAGACTAGTCTATATTAAAATGACAAGCACTTTTCGTGAATCTGCTAAATTTATTGATTTATTGATATGTGCGGTTTAACGACCCTGAACCACTATATGATTGTGAGAGACGCCATAGGGGAGGGCTCCGCAAATTTCGACCACCGGGGGTTCTTTAACGTCTACCCAAATCTGAGCACACGGGCCTACAACATTTCCGCCTTCATCAAAATGCAGCCGCCGCAGCCGGGATTCGATCTCGCGACCTGTGGGTCAGCCGCAAAGTACCTTAGCCACTAGACCACCGCGGCGCGGCGTGAATTTACAAAAAGTTTATGACATTGCAGGTACCGCAAAAAGGGACTGAACAATGACTTTCTAGCGAAAGCCTTAAACAAAGCAGATTGAAACAATTCGTTCCCTTCACCAAGCAAGATGAGGAAGGTGCTTTCTTTAAGGGTTTTAACTAGCAGATAATATGTATGCCATACAATAATTAGTGCAACAGAATTAATGACACCACAACAAATACGAGCATCAATAAGAACTCACATCAGTTAGCCTGCTCGTCTGCATCAAATAGGTATCACGAATTGTGGCTAATCAAGGGCTTACTCGAAGATGTTCCTTAATGGCACAATTCGCGAGAGATGGCTAAAACTGATAAGGGACGTGCCACGTACGGAAACATTCTAACAGAAGAAACAGGTCAGCCTCTTGTATGAACTGTAACGTACTGAACAGTTTACGCGCAACTAGAGCTAACCAATAATAATTTACGTGGTATTAATAATAAGTGATCCACGAAAGAACAGTTTTTGAACTGCTATATGGCATTTTTTTCTTGCAGATTGAAATTCTCAAGAGGAACCTTGCTCGGTCGCGGACTAAAGTGTCACAGATCCTCGCAAGGTGCGTTTGCAACGGCTACGTCGTTCTAATTTACAAGCAGCCGTTCGTTCAAAGGTCATCAGTAATAAATATAGTACTCACTACTTCCGTAATAAAGTGCGCGTCATCACTGTGTACAACGTTAGTGGACGTATGAAGAAGTTGAAGTATTTGACTAGTTGACGTATTTCCCGAAGTCCTCTCAGCGAGGGCCCCTGGAACACTATTACCGGCAAAACCTTGCACACATAGAACTTAATTGCGGTCAAATAAGCCATATCAGCGCCGAGTTTGCAGATATTTGGCTTGCAACTATAACACCATACGGAAATGCCCATCTGACCCAGTTGCTAATTTAATGAATGAATAAATAACTAAATGAATGAATAAAGCCCTGCGCTTACCGTGTCCTAAACATTGGAACGTATCGTTCAAGCCTCGCGTGATCTCTAGTTCCTTGAGTTTTCAAACATGTTTTGCTTAGATGAAAGAAGTTGGTACGCGTTCTCCCGTGTCTCGATGCTTCCTGACGCTTGTGGTCCACTGCCGCGTATAGACGACCGTGCCTGTTTCTCCGTAGATGTGAGCAGTACCAGTGCTTCGATAGCTTCATCGTCCCGCCGTACCCCGGGAATCCTTGGATCACGGACGACCCCACGCTATGGGCCCTCGAGAGCAGCACGTAAGTCGACCGGAATGCTGGCACGTTATTCATCATCATCATCATCATCATCATCATCATCATCATCATCATCATCATCATCATCATCATCATCATCATCATCACCACCACCACTACCACCACCAACATCATCATCACCATCATCATCATCACCACCATCACCATCACCATCATTATTATCATCATCATCACTATCATCATCATCACCACCATCACCATCACCATCATTATTATCATCATCATCACTATCATCATCATCACCATCAACATCATCATTGTCAGCAACAGCATGACTGCGCCCAGCGCAGGACAAGGGTGGCTGCTTCAATGAAAACATTACTGGGCTCACTGTGTCTCCGTTATCCTAACGAACGTCTAATCTCATCCTCCCACCTAACTTTGTATTCCTCTTTCGCGCTTTCGTCTTGAACTCTAGGATGCTCCTGATGCCAGTGCTTATCTTGCTTTTTCACTACATGCCCCGTAATGACGGTTGTGAATTTCATAGTGATGCTTGGACCCAGCACTGTTGTCTGTCTTTCTGCCGAGTTCTGCACTGCGCTTACTTCTATTATCTGAACCACACGTAATAGTCGGCTGGCAAGATAGTTGCGACAAGTACAAAAGACAGGGACTAATCAATCGATTTTCTTGTATTGTCACGGGGCCACACCGAACATTAATCGTTATCGCTGGAGCTCTGTGCCTGTCTGTGCTCTTTTACTTGTTATCCGTTGTTTTTTTTTGCCCAAAATCTCACCCACAGTATTACAAGCTGGACTGACCCAACGCCGTGTTCGTGTTGTATCAAGGACAAACACGGCTACACTGTACGTAGTCTTGACAGACCAGTCTGAAACCAAATCGCACAGTTTTCTGATCACTGCAGCAAGTGTTGCGTCAAGTGGTCGTTACTCGTTAACAGACCATTATAATGAAAAAAAAATGGCCCCGTATCTGCATATTTCCCTGCAAATGTCGTCGAAAGACGATAGTCTTACTTGTGGAGCGAGTGAACAAAAAGTTTATTTGATGTTCTGCGCGAGAAAACCGGTGAATTGTATTTTGGAATCGCTGCGTTAGAGAGTCTCGATCCGTGCAGTGGAGGCGAACGAGCGCATCGAGGCACGTTAGACACGAGCACCATCTGGCAGTTGTCTTCGAAAACGAAGGAAGGAGGGCGCGCCCACGGAGAAAGATGCGCGCATGTCTCGGAGACGATAAGGAGTAGAACACGAAGTGACAGACAGGTGCCACCACCGTGTTGTCTTAGCAAAGCTTTGGAAACACTTGCCTTTTTGAACATCGCATTGCACTGTTAGCGCAGCGTGATAAACGCTACGGTCCTTAGAATTACTTGTGTGTGCCTTCTGTGGTACAAAGGCACACATAGAAAATATCGACGTTCTGCTATGGTGCCTCAGATATGCACAAGAAATGCTTTTGAATTGCCAATCAAACAAGCATGAACGCTGAAATATGAGCTACTGAATATTGGTGGGCGCTGCGGATGGGGTTGGCCGTTTGACGTATCGTTGGGTGCCACAGTGCCGTTTAGGATATCGTTAGCGCGGACAAACAGACAAATGTACAGACAGACAGACAGACAGACAGACAGACAGACAGACAGACAGACAGACAGACAGACAGACAGACAGACAGACAGACAGACAGACAGACAGACAGACAGACAGACAGACAGACAGACCAGAAGTTCGGCGTCGAAAGTCCTCAAGAAAAACTATTGTCTTAAAAAACATCTGTAGTTGCAATATGATGTTCTGAACATTTCCTCGCACCTACAGGGCAGAGGTGCCCACGGAAAGGCGCCTGCAGCGGTGGAACCTGTCTCTGGAGGAGCTCCTGGCAGACCCCATGGGAGCGCACGAGTTTGAACAGTATCTGCGCACCGAGTACAGCCACGAAAACATACTCTTCTGGAAGGCCGTCCAGGACCTGCGACACGGCTCGCAGCAAGACATGCCCCGCAAAGTGGCCGCAATCTACGAGTGAGTGCCCGTTACTTTGCTCCTTACAGTTCGTTTGACGTTCTACTAATAATCATTATGGAAACACGTTTCTTTATTGTGAAGAAATGTCTGCGCAACAGCACTGATTTCGGGCCACTCGTTTGGAGCACCAAACACTATTCCACAATCAACGAAGCAAGGGAATTTCGAGGGGCTGGTTTCTAGGTCCGACACAACCTGAGTGAAAAGCAGTAGAATATATAGAGCCAAGAAAGGTGAAGAAACGTTACTTATACAGTTTTACGTGTATTGTAACTAGAATATAACTGGGAAGAAAGTAAAGCGGAAGAAAAGGTTTGATTGATGTTGATATGTGGAGTTTAGCGTTACAAAATCACCATCTGATTATGAGAGACGCCTTAGTAAAGGACTCCGGAAATTTCGACCCCCTGGGGTTCTTTAACGTGCACTGAAATCTGGGACGAAAAGGCAACTTGCCGCTGCCAGAGACTGAATTGCCACTTTCAGATCTGAAAATTTCAGGTTCAATGCCTGTAATCGAAAAGTCGTTTTTAGTCTACCTTTATTTTGTTCCTATTTATATCGCCATTCCTGCAATACACATTAAAGAGTACACTTGACGTCTCCTCTACCTTTTTTTGGCCTTATTATCAGTATTTTGAATATTTTCTATTACTAATTGCAGACCACTGTCATCTCTAGTTTCTCTGCGCTGTGCGCCAATAGTACGCCACCTGTCGCTTCACAACGCGAATTTCACCACGCGAGGTACATTCCCCGACCAAAGTCAGCGGAACACCAAGTCTTAGAAAAAAATAGCCACATTCCCTCTACGTCTGGGGATATATTATCCAATGAAGCGTAAAAAATCACCATGCACGACTGGCTCATTCACAGAGAGTTCCTGTGCCGGGGTTCTCCGTGCGAGGTGAACCTGGACAGCGAGACACTGGAGCGCACGCAGCAGGAGGTGCACGAGCGGCCCACGCGGTTCAGCCTGGACGCCGCGCAGCACCACGTCTTCGCCCTGATGAAGAAGGACACGTACACGCGTTTCACGCGCTCCGAACACTTCCGCCGACTCATGGCAAAGGCGCAGGCGCTGCAACAAGCACAGGGGCAGCGAAAAAGGTGACCGAGCACTGCGTTTGCCACATGTGCGTCATCGTCCCACGTTTAATGACTACGTGGCCAGTGACGTAGGCAGACACAAAGAAGGGTGGACACGTTTCTGATCTGACGTGAGAGCCGGGCGGGTGGGTAAAGTATGATACTGTGCTGTGTCTATAGAACCCAAGCTCAAATTTTAACGCGACGCTCTCGCGGTCGAGCTATGTGTTACTTGGGATAGGCATGTCGCCCTATTTGGCAGCAGTGGCAGCGTGGATACGTTCGCGCATGCGCTAATCACTCAGGCGGAAGCAGGACTAGTCAGCAATAGTTACATTCGAGGTGCCACTGATGTAATCCCAGAGCTCTGCTAATGCGAGGAGGCGGGGGTGGAGGTGTGGCGAAAGGATTACCATAAATATTGCCAGTCATGGCAATATTTATGGTGCAGTGCGCCGCTTGACGTTGCTTTGAAAAGCGAGTTGCTTTGAAAGCCTACACCATAGCAGAAAAATAAATCTAAAGGTGGGGGGAGCACGTGCTAGGGGTGCCTCCTATTGGCTGCACTACTGGAAGAGACACCATCAAAGCTTGAATGTCCCCGATGTTTTAGCAGATAACCTAATTGACAAAGCCAGCCTGTTTAACGAACATGCGAACACTCACACTGTGCAGTTTGACCGAATAAACAGTAACACATTGCTAGAACATCCAATAATTCTCTCAGACCTTGTGGTTTGTAAACGTTTGACGATGATTGCGCACTTGACCAATTGTTTTACATCGACTTAAGCATTCCCATTCGAACCATGGCATCCTAAGCGTTGCTTTTCGCCAGCTACGGGGCAATAAGAAACGAAAACCTAGCACCTTTAGTACTACTGCCACAATACAATTTTCACCCGATGATGACTGCATGTCTACGCGTTGGTGTTTGGTGTTCTGTGCAGCATCAATATCTTTATGTACGTCACATTTCATCATTACTTCATTTCCAGGTTACCACAGTGTGCTAACTAAGTCAATGTTGAGTGGGTACTTCCACTGCCGTAATCATATGGGTGTTTGGGAAGCTTACGTTTGATGGTGAACATTATCCCGGTGCTTATCGTACAAATGTGAGGTTAGACGAAAAACATGTGACCAAGGACTGTCGCTTGAACCGAATTTGCAGCCTTGTAGAGGGCAAGTCCACTCGTCAAAACGTTGGCACGAGTGACAGCCCATGTTCACGGCTTTGTCATCTCTTCAAGCATCAATCTTTAGCTGTTTCAAAGTGTAGGACTAAAGTGCTACCTAGTCGGTGATCGCCCAAACTTCCTTTTCTCAGATTCTTCCACTTTGGTTCGAGCACCAAGAAAAAGACGTCCGTGTGCGGACCACTGGTCGGCACGCTACCGACGAACTTCCCCGGCGGCACGAGCCTGACGGGCAACTCGCTGGTCAACGTCGGCGCTTCCACGAGCGCCACGGGGGTCACTGGCATGCCGGGTGGCGTGGCGAGCTCCATGATGATCTCCGGCATCACGACCTCGGCGACGTCACCGACTGCCACGAGAGCCTCAGGCCGCCCCCTGTCCGGCAGCACGGTGGACCTGCGCAACGCCTCCGAGCGGCGTGACGAGGTCGTGGGTGCCGTCGGGGGCGCTGCGGGCGGCTTCAGCGGTCGCCACTCGCACTCGACCAGTGACTTGCACAAGCTGGAGGCCCCCTCGTCTTGTTCGCCGCACGGACACGTCGTGGCCAGGTGAAAGGGCGGCGGCCTCTGCGACAGAGACACACACACGTCCTGGCCGCCTGGTACGCGTGGCTGCACGGAGCTTGCTCTGGCGGCGATGGTGGCCATGCGTATGCGCAAAGGCGTGCGAACACATACTGCAGGGTTGAAGGAAGAGCCCAAAATTTTTTCCAACTATTCGAGCATGTCACTTGCCAGAACGGGGATGCCGCAGACGGTTAAGGAAACTAGCAGTACGGGTGCTCATAAAATAATTTGGGACACCGGACAAGTGACCACGTACCGATTGAGCACGTTGGTAGAAAAATAGTGCCATGCTCTGCACGTGAAAGGCATAACTGGAAATCAAATATCACTCCCTAGTACGTCTAAAATGGTGGAGCCTAGCCTCGAGCTGATAATGCTAAATGCATGTTTGAACATCAGTTTCGCTGCGGCTACCACTTTTACTGCAATACGTTAAATTCATTTTAGTGGCAGCCAAAGCTTGAGCTATGACTGTGCAGGTCACTGCCATGAACTGTAGGCATGCTAGCCAACCAGACATATGGTGTCGAAAAGATAAATGATGCCCAGAGTAACAAAAGATAACTGGTGATTAAGCTCGTGAAAACGCACACAGTGCGCGAAAGTCCTCATGCTCCAAGCTCTTCTCTGACAACGTTAGACATGCCCAGCGCAGGTGTTTCAGCACCCAGCAACGGCATTTTAGATGCACTCTGTAACGAACCTTGCTTGCTGGGGAGGCCACTCGCGAGTAGCCACATGTCCGCTGTTCCAAATCAATTCATGAGCGCCTGTACAAGTCGTGGGCACGCGTAGCATAAGACACGGGTGCGCGTGCCACACAGTACCGTCAAAGCCGCCCACTTGTATACGCAATCGAAGCTCGGCACGTTTACAGTGCGTTAGCGATGGTATTACTTCGCCGTTGCGTACCTCATCAACCGAGTGCACCTTTGTCGACTGCACCCACAGGCTGCGCGATGCGAATGATAGATAACTACATCACAAGCAGACTCTGCATGTGCCGAGCTAGGCGCTTATTCGCGGGTGTATCTGCAACCACCATGCAGTACGCACTCTCGAGTTTGCGGTAAAGGTCTTCACGCCTGTACTGTACATCTCGAATTAGCTGTAAAGCTACCAGAAAGGCTCTGCAGATATGTACTATCGTGGTGGGAAGAAACGTGAACATTGGAAAGCGTGGCTTTCAGTACAGTCGAACTCAGAAATTTCTTGACTGTCACTACGAGAATCGGGGCTTTCTGAATATTGTCCTGGCTAACGATCTGGCATCGTTGGTGTGTTCCGGCTTCCAGGCCTGACCGGCATATGATAAGAAAACGTGGCGTAGTAACAGCCAGAGCAAGATTCAAGTGCTACGGTGACATCAGCAGAAAGCACAGATTCTCAAAGCGCAGTCAAGGGACGTTGGAGTGTGGCAGTGCTGGAAGCCACGTTCTTCGCTGTTCGCGTTCTTTCCATCCTGGTAGCACATGGGCGTCGGCAGGTAGGGGGAGTAAAAAGGGGTTAATTGACACCCCTCCCCCCTTCCATTCTCCCAAACCACACTAGCACTTGCCCACCAACTCAACCAACCCCCGCGCTGTTCTGTTCCTTCACCACGATGCAACGCGCATTTGCTATCCCAGAACAAAATACTTTGCGGATGCTCAAGGCTAATCATCTTACCTTGGGTGACTGTTTAGGTTAGGAGTCAGTGCAGAAGTTTAGAACAGTGGCCGATGACTGACATAAGCACGTTGATAATCGCCCATCAACACTAACACATGAAAGAGACACGTATACAAAACGCTGCCTCTTAGCATGCATACGAACGCATATATCAAAATTCAGAATAATACCGAAATAATCGAAGGTACTTCTATCTTCTCTGGCAAATGAACATGGGCCGGGCATGCAGCGCGTAGACGGGATAACCGCTGGTCATTGAGTGTAACTGATTGGATTCTCATAGAAGGCAAGCCGGTTAGGGGGAGACAGAACGTTAGTTGGGCAGATGAGATTAAGAACGTTGCGGGTATAAATTGGCAGCGGCAAGCTCAGGACCGAGTTGACTGGCAGAACATGGGAGAGGCCTTTGTCCTGCAGTGGATGTAGTCAGTCAGGCTGATGATGATGATGATTACTTCTATTTTGATATACGTAGTAGAGCATGCTATAATTGGCACTAGCAACCATCATGTCTACGCACCTCTTCCTTGTATGAGTTGCCTGGCACTTGATGAGAGGTTGGAGCTTGTTTGGCAACGGTGGCAACTGGGCATCTTGCTTGCCTAACCACGTCAATGTTATGGATGTCCAGAAGGTACATTGCAGTGGTACAGTGGTTAAAGGGCTCAAACCACGATCTTGAAGGCCGTGGATTCTATAATGACCATGGCGGTAAAATTTCAATGGACGCGAAATATTAGAGTCTTCTGTACGATGTAATATGAGGCATGTTAAAGAATACCAGACCATCGAAATTTCTGGAGAGGTGCACCAAGTTTCTGGGAAAAGCCTTCAACCTGCGGTGTGCTTGAAAAAAAATGCTTACAATAACGATGATAGTTGGAGACCGAACATTAACCATTCTTTCATATTTTGCCCTAGTCTGTCTTCTGTCGTTTTTTGTCATTTTCAATTTAGGCCATTTAGAGGCAATTTATTGAAAAGCCTCAGCTAGTGTGCTCAAGTCTGCCACTCTTTACAGAAAAAAAGTAAAAAAAAAGAAAAAGTAGAATGACGGGTGACCACGGGGATAGAAAACGTGCTTTTACACAATAAATACATAACAAAGTGATTTTTATGGAGTCTAGGGCCCAGTTATGTACGCTCAAGAAAACCCATACCTGTCCTAATTCATGTTGGTGATCTTGTCTTATCCTACGTTGCGGACAAAATACCGCTCTCACTTAGCGTTGTAACATCTCTTCCTGCCAACGTTGACAGGAGCATATTTTGTTGCTACACGTAAAAAACTTCGGTCGAGCTGCACATCAACTCGAGCAATCCGCACACTCTCATGAAACTTTCACTTAGTGACCACTAAAATGCCTGTCTCCCGTTGCAGGTTTTCGTGGGGTTCCCGAGAACCGATGGAGGAGGACGCAAATTCGAGCACCCTCAAGGTTCCGCGTTGGAGCCACCGTGCCAGTGACCCAGAGGCTCTCCTGCCCCAGCTGGGCCTGCAGATGGACAGCTGGGATCGGTCTTCCCTCCGCATGGACGACGTTCAGGAAACGACGAAGAATTCGGCGGCTCAGCAGCAGTCCCCTCCACCGCCCACGACGCCGAAAACGACGCCGACCCAGCCGTGAAAGAACGTACTCCACCGAGAACCCGCAAAGGGGGCGAGAACCCGAAAGCATGAATACGAAACGGCTGGAACTATCTTGGCGACAGCGTCACTGTTCTTGACGAGCAGCCAGGGACGCATCTTCCGGTCATCGAGACGGCTGTTTCCCATTCTTCGCCGCCACCGCTGTGTGCCGTAGCGTATTCGCTGTGACTAGTGACGTCACTCGAGACGTTTTCGTTTCGACGACGCTGGCCCTGCGCTTCGACGCCGTTGACGATGACGATGTCGAAGAAGATGGTGTGCGGGCGACGTGTCCTTAAGTGTGACAGAAACAGTTATAGTGGTGTTTTCGATTTTTTATCTTTTCTTATCTTTCATTCCTGTATGTTGCTTTATAGGGTGCTTCAATGTGGCTCTTCTTTGCGCTGACGGGTGAATTCGAAGCGCTCATAGATTTGTCCGCCTAAAGAAAGAGATAAGATATAGATCGTTAATGGTCGACAAGGTTAAGCGAAGAAAATTATTTATGTAAGTTATAGATTATATACAGACTTAGAGAGTTTACTGATAGGTGGACCTTGTTGCCTGGTCTGTATCAGTATGCTCGGTTGTTGAAATTACCCATAAAAATCGTACGTAGAAGAATAAGTGAAAACAACTTGAAAGAAAATTCCCATCGCTATTCTAGTGCCGTACAGTGGTAGCTAGAAGCAGTCGAGGTGTTTTTGCTTGACGAAAATTGAAAGCCTCTAAGTTGAGAAGGAATTCTTTGTCGATCGAAAAAAGAAATCATTCATCAGCACATGAACATTGTTGAAGTTAAATGTTACGCCGAGGAACACTCGGCGTCTAAAAGAAGATTCCGGCGGAATGAAGGCAAAAACGTTGCTCGCCGCCCTGATATAAACAATTAACGTTGAAAACGCGAATAACTCGTTTGTGAGATGAAGGGCTTGAAGTTATCGTACGATTAATGCTAACGCGAAAGGCAGCAAGAAAAGAAACACACTGCGACCTGACGAGAATTCAAAGTTGAAGTAGAAGCTGAGCTTTGTTGTGATTTTGCGCTGAGCGCTTTCGATATATACAGTTGTCTTTCGCTCCATCGATGGCAGATTTAGCAAGAACTGTCACATGGGCAGAGGTTATATATCCTTTTCTTTTCTGTGAAAGAATGACAGCGCATCGCCAACTGTCCTTCGATGTTACCATTCCTATTTGATGTGGTGTTCCGTGCCCGCTTTTTGTTTTGGCCCCGCCATATTGATTCAAACGTTCACTTTGAGGCCTTACGTTGTCGTCTTACGGCTCTTGAGTTGATTTCAAGAGAAGGAATTGATTTACATACCGTCACACAATCCTTTGAATTTTTCGTGTTTCAGGAACGTATTTACGGAGGCTACAAAAACGCAACAACATGTCCGCCATAACCTCGCATACGGGTTTAAGATTGTTCTTGCCATCCACTTGGGCCACTCACGCGCATATATATAAAAAATTGCACCCTTTTTTGCGGTGACCAATGTACTAAAACAGCCAAAGCTCGCAAAGTTCCTTTTAATGCTTTCGAGTCTTCCTGCCAGCACAAAATGGCAGCTTCATGTGGAGGTTGAAAAAGAAAGTCCCCTTGTCGCCAAAAGTTCTCGAGCCAACTACGTCACTCTTTCAGGAACAAACCAGAGCTGATGCACTTAGGTAACTAAGGTACCTCGAACTTCAAGCGGTACACATAGATTCCAAAGAGTTAGGTTGTCATGCTCCGAGCTTGGAGTCTGTATCAATGCTGCGCAACGCGCCAAAAAGTTGACACCAACGTGCTGATTTTACGGTGAACTACTGTCGTTTAGCGTACGCTGTAAGCTTTTGTTCACACGTTAGCAAGCCTGTACTTCTACATGAATGACATGGCGAAGTCATTTACGCTAAGTATTTAAGAGACGCCAAGCATGTTCGCTGCTCTTGTTTGCAGTGTAGCGTCTACATGTGTATTTTCTATGCCGGCCATAGATGAATGACAAGTGCGAATTCAATGGCAAAACGAATTGAAAACACCGCACATTTCCTATTTGTGTCGGACTTTATAGACACAATGAGATACGGCTTAAAATATATTAGTTTGGCCAATGTAAGGTGATACTATCGTTTCTCTTTTTGGATCGCGGATGAGCACTTATATTTCAGATTTTCTTAATAATGAGAAATATTTATTTTAAAAATTATTACTTGAACGAAACGAATGGTTCAGGTTTGAATTAAGAAATACATTGGATACATATCTTACAGCCTAAGTGGACCTTTGGAAGAATGATTTTTTTATAAAAATGGTCAAACGAATTTGCATTGCCAGGAGGAGCACATCTTAACAGCGCGCTCCTTTCGACAAGAGTAAGTCCACTAGGGCAGGATGACGAAACACAGCGGTGAGTCAAGAAAGCTGATGAATGCCGAAACCCGAGTGGCACGACCAGACACCTATGTCTACGATTAATTTCGCATGCAGTATTGTTTCTCACTTCTTGACTTTCAGACACTGCGAACATATGTCTTGAGGACGCACTTAAGTTGCCACAATAAAGCGAAATGCATGGTGACGCCTAAGACAAAGATGTGAGAGACCTGGGAACACGTTGGCTCGATAACTTTTGGCGGAGGGTAGGAATGTCCTTATCGCTGCGTCGCAAAACTTCCATCCTGCCAGTCACATTAACGGTGATCCAGCAGATCTGAGGTGTTTACGCAGTCTTCTTCTCAGGGCAATGCGGCCATGCCTGGGTGGAGGTAGCACACCAGCTCAGACGCAAGTAAACGTCTTCATATGTCGTAGACGTCTCCTCTACCGCCATAATATAGAAAGTATAATATATGTGTCGGCCAGATGTAGGCGGCGCTAGCGTTGCGCTCTGTACCAAGCTGTAGTGCAGTGTGTTTGCTTACAGTGGGCTCGACTAAGGGTGGGGGGGGGGAGTAGTGAAGTTTGGAATGTTACGTAATCATGAGTCGGAGCAGTTGTTTGTATAGAAGAGGTACGCTGTTAATGATTCACACAAAGCATAGTAGTTTCATTGTACGCAAGGCCACGTCCAGAAACCAGCGTTGAGGGCTGAATGAGTCCGTGAACTTGGTGAACATTGGGCATTGAAAGTCACACAACTACACACTAAGGGAGAAAATGGATGGGTGCGGAAGTTTCTACAGTGTTTCGGCTAGTTGCCCTTTTGACTATACAGTTCATGCAGCCTCATCAATTGTGAAGCCCAATGGGCGGCTTTCAGTTCTTCCATAGTAGAGTACCAAGTACTCTAAATCGTTAACCACTCTTTCTGAACTGACAGTAGTGGTTTTGGTGTATTTCATGCATCGTAAGAGTGACGCAGCCAAAATTCAAAATATTACCCCGCAGCTCCTAATTGCCGATCATGGTACCAGGGAGACGTATTTCCTGGATATTTAGTCTCAAAAGTGTGCCCGTCTTAACCTCGGCGTAGTAATCAAGTTACGAAGGTGAGGGCCCCTTCCGTACTTCAAATGTTCCGGGCCTTCGTAAAGGCCGGAGATAGTTCAGGAAAAAAGTGGTCCATCAAAGTTCCATAGTTTGGAATGCCTTGTTACACTCGGTAAGCAGTGTGCACTCTTGGGCACGCTGCTGCATTTTCTTGTTGAATGGCTAGGTCGTTTTAGGTAAATTAGATTGTTCACTAGGTACAAGTGTGGACAAAACTTATTAGAACACAACATCCGTCGTTTGGTTACGCATTCGTTGACGCATGCGCACCAGCGCCACCTTTATAGCCGCTTCACAACTCTGGGCTTGGTGTCTTAACCTGTGGGTAGGAATGAAGCTCCCAAGTTCTTTAGGGGGAGGGGAGAATATTCGCTATCAGGGCGAAACAAATGTTGTATCTCATTTTACCAGTAATCACGCGCTAGATGTGACCCCATGATGCAGTTTAGTGTAACATCAGAAGCATAAACCGAGAAATTTGCATGTAATAGGTTTTCTGGTATAAAATAACGACATGAAGGTGAAGGTGGAAGGTTTGTGTGTTCGAGCCAACGATTCGGCAGGTGGACAAGTTCACATGTCGAATTGCTAGCTCGAGAACAGAATCCCTGTTTACTAATTTTTTTTTCATATAGGTTCCCTCATGTAACTTCGGGTGCTGTCGCGGTCCTCAAGTATGGAAGTTTTCTGCCTCAGATGTTTTGCACATTGGCACGAATCTCACAGGACGTGGGAGCCCCAGTTTACCACTTAAGAAAACACTTAATTCAGCCAATCCTGACGCCGAAAACATTATTAGCGACCACTATTGGGTAATGACGAGTATCCCTTACGAAAAGAGAGCGTCTTGAATCCGACTACAGGTCGACGGCTCTGAATAAGGAAATCAGCAGCTGCAGAGCTTGCATCACACACAATTTCCAAGCTTTTTCTCGATTCTCGTAGAACCCAGCGTTACGCAACTCCACATTGCTGGGCCTCAGCTCGTGTGTTAAAACTGCATTTTATTCTGCCCATACATAAGCCCATCTCAGGTTCGTGATTGGCGTTTTTGTGTGACCCGTCGAAGCAGTACAGATGTATTTCTTTGTACCTGCGAAATGCCTACGCCATGATTATTGGCGCACGCATGGAGGGGATGGGGGAAGTAGAGAAGAGCTGCCCCCCACCCCGTCCTCAAAGTGTGGCGCCAGGTCAGTCCAATTCGCTTACCCAGTCGTACCTCTACCATGATTGTTTAAACTGGGGGGTTATGCCTATACAGTATTTCATTATCTGGAACGAAGGATGCAGGTTGGATCACTGCTGTCTCCAGATTATCTCTTCGTCCACTGTATGGCCTTTAGGTCAATGTCCCAATCTATACTCTCAAAACAGTACTATTAAGGTCCCCAAATTGCATTTATTAGTGTCATATTATGCTGGTTTTCATTGAGTTTGTCTAAAGCAAAGAAATGAACCCTCCGATTTCTCTTCCTCGATTCATGCTTGTATACAGTTAAAAATCCTAGAGTATGAATACCGAAAACGGGACCCTCCGAAGTGCGGGGAACATAGGCAGGCCATTCTGACAAACAGGTCATGGTTCTATTTCAGTTTTGGAAACAATTACATAGCCTCTTCTCTCTCAGACTCGGGTGATATGAAGTGGCATTCATTACCCAGCCTATTTTCTGACAGAATTGGGCAATATGGGGTGGAACACTGCGTTGAAGCATGCCCCCCTCCCCCCTTGTCTTTTTTTAGAGAACGCATGGCACGCCTATGACTATGACCATATTTCCTTTCACCATTTGAACCTCGCCACACGCAAAAAAAAAAAGCTGGTGTGTTACTGAAGTCGATCCCCTTGAAGTCCCAAGTCGACACGATGTTTGTTAACGGCTGCACTTCGACGTCGGCATGGGGGAATCGAATGGGTGATCGTTTAACGTCATCAACACGTAAAGAAACAACTGTAGGCCCCATCTAGCTGAGAACATTGAGGCACCCTTCTTAGGCCAATGACTTTGTGTCCAGACGAGGCAAAAAATATACAAAGAAAGAAAGAGTATGAGAGGTAATGTGATATTTTCTAGGTACTCTATAGGATTATAGCAGTTGAAAAACAAATGTTTGCCTGCGAGGAGTCGTAATGTTTTTTTATTATTTTTCTCAGGAACACATCTACATACACGAACACAGACACGTACATAAACAGGTAGAGAGTCACGTCACAGGCGATTAGCCCTTGTATAGTTTCACCTCGCTCAGTTCTTCTCGTTATAGTCATACTCCATGTTCGAGAAGTGACTATCGGGATTTCTCTATTGTACGGGACAGGCCGAGCCTGTTGCGAAAACTGCGTCTGTTAGGACAAAGAAAATGTGTGTCGCTGAAGTCTATTTTTGTTTTGTTATATAAACAGAGTGTGTTTCAGATAAATATAGGACAGATTGTTATTCTTGCTTGCTTCGTGGTTCTAGGAGGTATGGCTTTTAGGGACAGCGTAGTGAGAGATGTGATATAGAAAGAAGAAAAGAAAAAAAGGGCAGGGCCCTGCAAAGTGGTTTTTATTGCCGTATAGCACACTGAGATGGGCCCTACACTAAGATGTGCCGGTGCATTAGCAGAGGTTCTCGCCTTCGAATGACGTCTCAAACTGTCGCTTCCGGTGAGGTATCATTTGCTGAAGCTTAACCTCACAATAAATGACAACGACGTTTTTTTCTATACACGAATTCATGGGCATTAAGAGAGTAATTGATACTGGCAGTTAAAATTTATGCAATAAGCATTCAGACGTCCAAATGAATAAACTTCAAAGGTCATAGTGAGAGCATCTCCGTGGGCTTGGCCCATGGAGACACTCTCAAAACTATCTTTATTGGTGAACACATTGAGGTGCGTTGTATTATGAAGGAGGCACTGGGCAAAACCATGGAAGCCCGGAGAATTTTCCTTAAGCTACGATTGCCCCAGTTCAAAAAGTACATCGACTGTCAATGGTGTCACGAGCTCGTGGTGTGGTTGGTGTGCAGGTGCATAATTTAAAAGGTCAGGCTACGACTTTCGCAAACAGTTTTTTTTTAAATGCGCCTATTATTAGAATAGTGACTAAATCACAGCATTTAAATATTTTTTCGTAAGTGTAGGTTCAAAAAGTCTTCACTTTAAGTGTCTTATTAAAGTCCTGCGCATCACTGAGTGGCGCGAGAAAGCCGACTGCTTATTCCTTTACGTTTTGCACCTTTCAAAATGCTGCCTTCAATTACTTACCAAAGTTTGATTTTCTTCTTGGACTGTACTGTTGAACTGAGCATGCAGTCCAGCTTGTTGTTAAAGGAAGCAACTAGTCACTACTAAAACTAACAAATTCTAAAAACAACTGTAATTGTTGACAGAAATAAGTTTCCCATTTTGTGACCTTGCACTAAATGAAAAAAAAAAACAGAAAAACAACGGTCGTCGATGTGTTAAAGTCCGAAACAAATTCTGATCAGTAACTAAATGCTCTTGGACTTTTTTGATAAGGGTAAACATTACTGTACGGGCTTCTGATTTCTTACTTAAGTATGCTTCATTTCATACATAGCAAGTTGACTTCTAAACAATTTGTGCGAACCTGGTGTTAAAAACCAAAATTTTGACTCGTGAAAAAATAGCTTCGCAGACATTCTCGCACATAAAAAACGTGTTTTTTTTCAAAACATGGGAGTGATACTCTTTCGATCACACTGTAATGAAGCAGCTTTCTCAGAGTCACCTGCTAAGTGTGAAATGATGTGTGAATACGAAAAGTTATAATTTGTGTTGTGGTGATTAGTGTTTACGAGATTGTTCATCAGGAAAAAAAATGCCTATGTGTATCATAGTCGTGTCTATAGACACGACCCCGATTTCCGTAGGTATTTTTCAGTCAACACGCGATTGTTGGACTGAATAATAGACAAATTATGGGTAATGTGTGCGTTAAAAGTTCAAATGTATGTGTGACTGGCTCTTTGGTTTGTGCTAATGCAACGAACCGCTAAGCCAATCGGCTAGTCGGTTAAGACTAGTAGGAATGGCTGGTCGACTTGTAAACTAACACAGCTAAAAGTAATTATTACGAAGGACACGCAGTTAGTACCCATGTGTAGGACATTAAATTCGTTCAGGATACCATTTCTCTCACGTCCTTTGACGTTATCGCTAATAACGTTGTGCCTGTCATTACGTTCTTATTCCTATCAACAATTAGGCGTGTTTCATCTTGAACCCTTTTGGTGCATCGTTACGTACGTTTTGGTAACATCGTTACGTACGCATGCCAGAACAACATTTTTGATTATTAGCTAAACGCAGGCAACACCAACGAGCGCAGCTTCACATACCGCTGCATTTGAGCGAAAATTTAAAAGTTGTGGACAGTACAGGATGCAAGTGACCATTCTCCGTAATGTTACAAACCTTGCTTTTTTTTAAGACACTATAGCGTATTGGCTTGAAACGAATTATCCTGCATTTGTGGCAATTGTTTTGGACTGAATGCAGGAACAGCGCAACCTAGAAGTAGTTACTTCGTAACTACTTCTAGGTTGCGCTTCTAGGTTCTTCTACGGTCCATAATTGTTTTGGCTCTATTCTCGCTTATTATTACTGTTATGATGATGATCCTGCCATGATTGGCACTTGCCCAGCAGCAGTCCTCGATGCTTAACCGTGGTGCTTCCTCTCTATTTTGTGTTCCGGCATTGAGTGATGGCGATTATTGAGACTCCTCCAAAAAAAATATATCTGTCGGTTTATTTCATGGAGCAACCAACGGGATGTCGAAGACACCTTTCGGAGACGAAGTCAAGAAGCTGAAGTTGTGTTGCGCGTACGAGTCCCGAAGCCTGCGTTGTTACCTCTCATCTGTTGACGGTCATTTTTCTTCCACCATAAGTGTGTGATGAGCGTGTGTGTGAACGCAGGAACTTTCGCAAGACGTTGTACGAAACTTATAGGAGTATATTAAAAATTTCTTTCTTCCACCGTGCAATTGGGGACGAGATGGAAAGTGGAGATGCCCGCGGAAAGAAAACGCGTCTATATTTTTGTTATTCTTCTTTTTCGCTAGTCTTTACACACACACACACACACACACACACACACACACACATATATATATATATATATATATATATATATATATATATATATATATATATATATATATATATATATATATATATATATATATATTGTTTTTTGTTAAGCTGCCAAATTCTTCGCCGATCCCACCGGGTTGGTTTGAGCCAAAAATTTAGGACCTGCATCTAAGTCTTCTGTAGACCTTGGAGCGCTGAAAGTTTCATAATCTGTGGTAAAACGACTCACGGAGGTTTGTGGAAGTTTTCTTAGCTTGACCTTTTTCTTCTGCTAAAAGATGCCTCATCCCCCTTTGCCATGCTAGTTTGAAAGGTTGATTGTCTGACGTCCCATGGCGTTGTTGCTGGCAACACCGTGAAAGGTCGTGAACAATGTCATTCCACGAATGTGAGAACCGGCCGGAGCCAGAGAATGGCCCCTTAGCTCTGTTTATCGAACTTCATTCGGTAATTATGCCAGCACTCGTCGGATCTACACTTTTCACAGGAGTGACAAAAATTATCAAACAGTGATTCCTGGTAGCCAACCGTAAGATAAGACGACTATAGCCACCGTCAGGATGCAAACTGCTGCTTCGACGAAGATGGGCTCGGCGGTCGACACATTGGTTCCAGTGACGCTGCCTTGACAACCATTATTTGGCCTGTATTCGCAAACAAACCAATCTCACCGTTACCTCTAGTTTTCCTTATCGCATTTACGCCTTCATTGCACTTCATACAGAGTCGTAGCTAGGAGGTGGCACACTAAACCCGTGTCCACCCCCTCCCAAAGTTTTTGTCATCCTTGCCATAGAGAGTAAAAAATGTCAATTTTAGGGTTACCGCCCCCCCCTCCCCTTACCACTGAAATCATGACGACAAACTCACCCCCCCCCCCCCCCCAAAAAAAAGAAAATTCTGCTTACGCCAGCGGCTTGATGAACAAATTAGGCCACTACTCATGAACCAATCTTCATACCTTTTACCCTGTTACTATTTTTCGTGCCCTTGTAATGCATGCACACAGTATATAGAAACTTGAGGAGAGCGTGAGGTAAGGCTGAAGTTGGTTTGTGAATGGGGGCCTTTACCGCTTCAAGCCTCCCAACCCTCCTGACCCTGTGCCCGGTGGGGTTCACATCCAATGAGAAAATGTAAGAAAAATCACAGGGGACGCAGAGACAGGGAACCTTATTCAGATACTGAGGAGCCAGCTAGTCATGTTCCAGGGTGGACCCCAGGCTAAATGAAGTTTTAACTTTTAACGTTTTACCAAGGTGAGAAGTTAATACACACAAAAGAAGATTTGGGTTCTCCCTAGAAAGGCTTGTTTAAAAGTTAAAAAAAAAACTGTTGGCTTATGTGGTGTTGCAGCCGAGAGGCCATGCCTGTCCGTCCTCTCGCAGACCCTCTGGACAGCCTCAGATTGGCCTTCCTGTGTAGAGCTCTTAATGGCCTTCTCCCGGTACTCGACGTTTTGGAAGTCCTGAAACACGGGACACTCTCAGAGCATATGAGCGAAAGTGGAGAATTTTCTTCCCCCCCCCCTCCTAAAGAAAAAAATACCACTGACAAGAAGTTTGATGTCGAGAAGGTGGGTTTTGCTGAACATGTATTTCGGGGTTTGGTGCCGTGGTGGACTTTTGTGTTTAATAGCCTATAAGTATACAGAGGTCTGTTAACGCAGCACTGCCTCCGTCAGAGTGCAAGAATGATGATCATGATAATTCTTGTTATTCTGGCGCACACCCACAAAGGGGGATCGGCCAAGAACCGGGGGCAGGATCTTTTGGTAAAAGGCTTATGGTTTTACAAACACAAAGTAATTTTGGACTGAATGGGCGTTTGGTAGCATGCGCCTCAAATTATTTCTCATGGTGATATCTTTTTCTTCAGTCTTACATTAATAGGCTTCAAACTGTCCACCTGACACAACAATCAATTGTTTTTTTTTATTCTTACCAGACAACGACAGTTTGAAAAACTATACGGATGAAATTTCGTTCTTAGGAGAGATATTCGCAAAGAAGATTCTCTCGAAAGAAGACACGCTAATGTGGACATTTTGTTACCAGGTGTTTCATTTTCTCAGCTTCATGTCAACAAAGTTGTGTTCAAATTGCACCACAATTGTGCATTCATTTGAACAACCATATTAAAGTGTGCTTGGAATGCTCACTGGCATTTCGACATGTGAATCGAACTTTTGGAAGCCTCTAAAAACCACTTGTGGTATTGGATTTCATTAAATTTTTTAGTGACAAGCGAAGGGTCGACAATGCCTAATTTTATTGAGGTGAGTACAACTATCAAAACGTCGGTCAGCCGTCCGAGGTACCTTAGACTCGTTTATTCGAATGAATGAACTTTTGTGGACAGTGATGTTACCTTGACTCAACTCATACATTGATTTTCACTGTAATTTGAATTATGGTAAAAGCAAACAAAGAAATCATTAGCGCCATCGAAAATATACACGACATACAAATATTTACGTAAAAATGAAGTCACTTCATAAATTTTTAAATGTTTTTTTTTCTGTTATAAACTAATGCCTGATTTAGTTTTCCTGATGATGATATACTGAAGATATAACAGTCACTTCACGGTTCCCCTGCTTTCTTGTTTACTTCGCATATCTTGATTACACTACCCACTGTTACGAAAATTACAATGTTGTTTCCCATTGGATATAGTTCCCGAAATCATTTCCCATTTAATCATATCAACTGCCGAATTATCGGTTGAGGCTCCGTAGTGGGTGTGGGCCAATCGCGAAGGAGAATAGTAGCAGCTGTGCGAAGCTGGTCAGAGAGCGCCATTACTCTGTTAGTAAGTATCGAGAACAATCATTTTCATACATGCATGACAGCATCATTTTCGGATGAACAAGCTCAACTTCGCACCCGCCCCAGTGGTGTTGTTAAATTGCTCCACTACCGAAACGGAGATCGCGGGGATCGAACCCCACCCATGGCACCGCTTTGCGATGAAGGCGAAACGCTAGACGTTCGATGCGCTGCAGAACGCCGGCCGTGCCTGATGCCGTAAAGGAGTAATGCTCGATAGCAAACGCTGATTCTAAACTACCACCAACATACGATTTTATTCGCACGCATGCCGCAAACCTCGATTCCTGGCGCATGTAGACAGGGTGCGCCATCTGTCGTTTTTTACGCAATGAAAACTGCGGATTTCAGGAATTCGTTCACGAGGGGTCACTACAATACAGGCCCCCGTACTTAGATGTAGGTGCCCGTCTAAAAGAACACCAGGTGGTCAAAATTACTAGCACCTTTCACTAGGGCGTCCTTCACATTCTTATCGTATCATATTATTATTAATAAACATAAATATGCGCGTAACAGCATCATTATAATGGCGGACTTCTTGCTTTTGCGAATCGGCACGTTGACTCACAGGTGACATCGTTGCTAAGCAGCTTATTTTCGCTGGCGTAGTTTAGATTAAGTAGGAAGGTTGGGTGATACCGTTTGTGCTGCTTTCAATAAACCCGTTTTTATGGGTCATTTTATGTGTCGAGGTTGGGAAGTATCAAAGACACATATACTATATCTTACAAACTGTTGAGATATTTTGTATCTGCATCGCGATACGTCTCGCAAGACGAGTGTCTGTATATGTATTTACGTTACATTCGATAATGTATCGTGTATATTAAGGTACAAGGTACTTCGATCACAACAAGACCTCGCGAAATATTATTATCTGACTGAACTCCGCTGCTCAGACTTGTATTGGTACCACTTATTCACCTAAGTAAGACTAAGAGCACTGGTATCGTTTTATCTTTTCATCCGGCTCCACCAATCAGGACATCGGATGAGGTGTGCGCTTCCCTTTCGGGGAAGGAGAGCAACACGAGAAAAATCGTTAAGTCTAAAAAAAAAAAACACCTTCACGAGTTTGTTCTCGCGCCTTTTTGTTTTCCAGATTTCTCCATTTTTAGTTGTGTCAGAGCTATGACACTTACCCTTAGCCACTTGTAAGCGCCGCGCATCACAATCCACGCGGCGATGAAGGCACGAATCCTAACGCCACACTCCAGCATGGAACTACAGCACCACCGGTACTGATGGTGTATCGAATATAACAAGCAAACTTACTAATGAGACGATATCTTGACGCAGCTTGTCGTCCTCTTCCTGCTGTTTCCATTCAAATAAATCTTAAAATTAATAATATTGCTAAGACAAGTGCTTCCCAAGTTTTCCTTCTTTTTCCTTCCACACATTACCTAGGGCTTTGAACTGCTTTACTTTTGTTCTCTTGAATGCAATCTGCCTTTCGTGAACTACATCCAAAATAAGCTTCCTGTTTTATCCTTACGTTTATTTGCTTGTTTTATTTTTGGGGCTACTTGGACATTTAGAATTACTGGAGCTAACTATTCCGACAAGGTCATTCGGGAAGCAAATATTTCATTATGTGAACGTACTTTAAGTGTACAGCACCAAAAATTTTGCTTACTGCTTGGTAAAATGGACAAATTAAGTTTGCGTCATAAAAATGCCAATGATTAGGAGCCATCCTAAAGTTTTTACTAAGGAGATTCGAGAAAGAGTGCTGAGTGAATTTGTCCGTTTTCTTATGATCGTTCCAACAAGCCGTTTGTGGCAGTTTTACATAGGCACTGTTCTTTTGTAATCTTAGTTTAAATAGACCCTGCCACACTTTTTGGGCATGGTCAAAAAACGCTGCCGGTTGGTAGTAAATGCTCCAGAGAACACGCGAGCTAAATATTATAGCGCAGCGCATGGCGTGAAATTCGCAATAAATCATAAAAGTCAGCTGAAAATTGATTTCTCTTCTCTCGAGAAATGACGTAATGCGCTGAAAAAATCGTGCGTAGAAAGACATCTATTAATCATTGGTTGAATTGAACATGGCGCGCTCGGTCATTACAGACATCACCGTAGGAGGTCACCACTTGTCCACGCGTGCGCGTGCGATCACACGAAAAAAAGCCGCATATTCGAAGCAAAAAAAGAAAAAAAAGTGCTCAAGATCAGGAAACGCGCATGACATATATGTATATATATATATATTTTTTTGCCCCAGCCATTTTTTTTTTGTGTTAAACCACCAGCGCTTTCGCCGGGACGAGAGAAGAGAGAACGTGATTGCAGCGCGCGACAATTCTTTGTAACTCTGTTCGTTCTGAGCGGATTCTTAAAATTTTTCTGGCATTGAATTTGTGAGGCAATAAGCTCTTTTAGTGAAGCCATTTCATGGTTACATGAAAAAGTGTTCCAGGGTCATTTTAACAGGTGAGTTGACGATACTTCATGTTCAATTGCCATAGCCATTAGGCGTGCCACCTCTATTGTGCATGTAAACTTATTCGCTACGAATCCTTCACACAGAAGGGCTTTTCTTTTTAGTTATAATTTTCCTCCTTTCTAAGTCATCCCTACTTCTGTACTGTAGCCCCGCCGCGGTGGTTGGCTAAGGTACCCCGCTGCTGACCCGCAGGTCGTGGGTTCGAATCTCGGCTGTGGCGGCTGAATTTCTGATGGAGACGGAAATGTTGTAGGCCCGTGTACTCAGATTTGGGTGCACGTTAAAGAACCCCAGGTGGTCGAAGTTTCTGGAGCTCTCCACTACGGCGTCTCTGGGACGTTAAACGCCACATATCAATCAATTACTTTTGTACTATAACTGATTGCCAGGTAATCATATACCAATAGGGGGTTATAGTGGCAAAGGCGGTGTTGCTCTGCGACGATTTGTGTACTATGGTGCCAAGCACTATCATTTTTTTTCATTTTTGTGTGATAAAGTCGTCACAAAAAATTTACGACCACTCGGCGCAAGCCGCCCGCAATGTTTCGTAAACTTCGTGATTGTCTCAGAATCTGCTGTGAAGATTACGCGCAAATCCTGCTGAGGGGACCGCATGCAAATGAAGGTGATATCGTAGAGGCGCGAGTACTTAGACATAATTGCAAGTTCAAGAGCACTACGTGGTCAAAATTTCGCAAGCCTTCTTCTATTATAGTCCGCGTAGTCATATCGTAGTTTTACGACATAAAAATTGACCTTGAAAGCTCAAAAGCTATCTACAGTCCTTGTTGGAGCTCTGCATCTCGCAGAAACCTGTTGAAAGGTTAGGAAAAAAAAGTGGCGCTGAAGATGACGCGTAGGTCCCAAATAACCTTTTTCGACATTTGATGCTTTACAGTATCCAATAAAAACTTGGTCATTCATTTTCTTTGTGCGCACGCTTACAGGAGGTGTTAAATGGTCTCAGGAGTGCCACAATCATTTGTGAATCTTGCCCCATTACCTGCACTGGGTACGTGCCACGTTTAAAGACAATTATTATCCTGATAAAAATCAAGGACGTAGTCATATCTCTCATTTTCAAAGCGGCCCGACGCCATTTTTTATGATTCAGCAGCAGCAACAGCCGCAGCGGCTGATTCAAGGACGCGAAGCAGATACTCAAACGGAGAGAAATCACTGACGCTGGCCTAAGTGTAAGAACGGCCTTTGTTCAACTACAGTAGCTTTGGCACCCCTTTAGTTAATATAATTTAGGAGCTGCACGACTGCCCCGAATAACATGGTGTGGTTCTTTTTCGTAACCTGTAGATCGATGATCAACATGTTGCCGTTCCGTCGACCTAGAATGTCTTATTAACGCCACATGGCGGTAGCCCTATTTCGTTCTTTCGCGTGATTTCGAAGATGTGTATTAGATTATACAAGAAGTGTCTAAAGCTGTAACGAAACTAGAGACAGAGGTTTTCTTTTTTTTCAGCTTCTAGATGGAGATTCGAGGTTTGTTTTTTCATTGTGCGGTATATGATATCTCGTTCCCATAAATCATTAAAAAAAGAGAAATTGAGCTGATCTTGCAATAGCCTGATTTCGGTGCCCACATAGCGTGTAGAAGACAGAGATACGTACGCCAAAATAAACGAAATAACTCTGCGCTGAACGAAAAATCCGGCTTTTGTTTAAGCCAAACAGAACGCATAACCCTAGAGTACATGTGGGTCATCTAGCATTGACATTGCGGTATTATTGCCGAGATACAGGTTCTTAGCAGCATGTAGACAAAACGGGGAAACGTATAACTGCTAAAAACAGTAACGTGCGTGAAGACACATAAAATGCCACCATTCTGGGTTTTTTTCAGTCTAACAAAAAAGTGAAAGGTGGTCACCGTAGCTCATTCAAAACCCCCTCCCTACCCTTGAACTTCCTTACTAGGTTCCTGTTTTACTGTTTTACGAGTACGAATAAAGCAGAAAAAAATGAAGTCGACGTCTCAAAGCAAACACATTGCTAATTGTCTATGCTTTCCATGTTGAGAGTGTTCTGCAATCTCTAGCCACAGAGCCACAATGAGGAGGGAATTCATGGCAACCCCTCGAGTTCCCAAGATACCCGCCCAGGTGTCACAGTACCAGGCACCTCCATTGTCTACAATAGCACCACAGGCTCTACAGCGGCCGCCATCAGCTCCTCAGACGCCCGCACAGGTGCCACAGTACCAGGCACCTCCACTGTCTACAATAGCACCACAGGCTCTACAAGGGCCGCCATCAGTTCCCCAGACGCCCGCACAGGTGCCACAGTACCAGGCGCCTCCACCGCCTATAAAATCTCCACAGGCCCTGCAGTGGCCGCCAGCACAAAGTCAACCGACACTGACGACCGCTTCCGCAAGAGCGCGTCGACTACCAAGACCGTCACAGCATCGGGTGAGTGACATGGCTTACACGACAATCTTTATTAGGGCGAAATGGTTGGACGCCTCCTTGTTGAACGCGAAAAGTGACCGTCACAGTTGGCAGGGCTGGCGGCGCAGACAATGACGATGCGAAAAGTCACGTGACCAGAGAATACGACTTCTGGACGTCATCATGTTGAGACATCGCGTGTTCAATCATCGATTGATACATCAAATGATGTATCGATTAATAATTGGAATAATGAGATTACAGAGAAGCTTTCCTGGAAGCAACTGTAGGGATGCTCTAAGCTAAAACGCCTTCCTCGTCGCTGTGTTATCAAAACAGCTCCCTGATCGTTTGGCACACTAAGCATGGTACGTCAAAGGCACGAAAAATAAAAACCACTACAAAACATAGCGAATTGCTCAGGAGTGATATGGGATGGTTATGAATATGATATAGTGGTATAATAATAAGAGCAAGTCAAAGGAAAAGGTGACACACTACTTTGAAGAAAATATTGACCATCATCTAAATATATACATGTATTCAACATTACATGTGCGCTCATGACTGTACAGTCGTCTGCACAGTTAATGAGTCAACTTGCTAATACATCGATGGGAAAACTTTGTGCCTTATTATGTGCATTGGTCTGCTAGAGCTCTCGATGGTATGGTTGATCAGTGAAAGCAGAAAATGCTCAAGCGACGCTTTTGTCAACGTAATGTTTATTTCTTACAGCATGGAAGTCTACAGCGGGGAAGACAAGACTGTTAGCGTAAGCGCTTCCATCTAATCCTTGTGGCTTTTCATTACGATATCACGCGAGATGTATACACGCCACCACCATTGCGGTCATGTCCCGCATATCGATAGCATCGCCCCGCGGGTCGTATATTCTATGTGCGGGCGAACGCTCGCGAAGGCTGCGTACGGTTGTGGCCCAAGCAGAGATGAAACACGGTTCAATCCACCAGGCGTAAAGTGTCAATTTTTATGAAAGAGAACACAGCGACGTGTGGCCTGCGCGCTCCAGCAGCTGCTGGCAGCGCGTTCAAGCGGAAGCGAGAGGAACTACAGTCTTTTTTTGCGTCATCTAGCGACGAGCAAAACAACCATTCGTTGCTGATATGGAACCAGCGGCAAGACTGCGCCCCGTCCCCCTTCAAGGCGATTACGTGAGAGCTAGTAATCGACTTGAAGGGGGAGGGGCTGCAATCTTGCAGTCCCATATCAGCAACGAATGGTCGTTTTGCTCGCCGCGAGATGACGTGAAAAGAGACTGTGGTTGCTCTCGCTCCCGGTTGAGCCCGCTGCCAGCAGCCGCCGGAGACGTGGAGAATCGGCATGATCAAGAAGTCAGCGCTAGAGATCTATCGAACTTTTAAGCAAGAAATTGGCTTGAAAAGGATCTATGATAATACTTGGGGTAGTTCACTACTGTTTGAGGCCAGGACGAGAGTATTGCGAACTAAGACATATGTGGTCAAATACGAAGGGGTAGACACGGTACGCAGCGCATGTGGAGAGGAGGAGAAAACTGCCGAACACTTGATAACGTTCTGTAAAGGGCTTCACCCTATAATTCAGGATGATGGCGCAGAGTTTTTCAAAGCACTGGGGTTTAGCGACAGGGAGGGCAAAATAGACATTAAGAGGGTAGAATTAACTAGAAGAAGGTTATCTGATTGGTGGCCAAAGTCAAGGCACGAGTGAAAATTAAACACTTCACTGCGAAGTAACAGCTCTGAACTTCACTATTTAAAAAAAAGATAAATCTAGTTGTTGGTTCACTAAGTATTACGGCTAGGTGGCGTTAGCCGCCACCCGATCTAAAGGGTACAGCCACATCAATCCATCCATCCATCCGGAGTGCACAGTCCCCGCGTCGCCGTGTTCACTTTCATGAAAATTGACACTGTAGAAGCAAGAAGCTGCCAGTGTGCAGTTTCATCGCTCGCGCAAGAGCTGCGAACGTTTATCAAAGTATGCGGCCTTAGCAAGTAGTCAGTTCATAATTTTTGAAGGAAAAAGGCCTTAGCGAGTAGTCTGTTCATGATTTTGAAGGCCAAAGGAACACATAAACTGACAAAGAGCACGGGACTGGCACTATGCTGTCGCGTGCACTCTCCACAAATATTCGTAGATGGTTCGTTCTTTTCTAGGCATTGTGCTCTCGCATATTCATGGTAAAGTATTCATGGTAAAGTATGCGACAGCACGAAAACCACTTCACTCCCAGAAGCGTCCGTATCACCTTATGCAAGCATTTTGTTGAGTTACACGAGGTCAGTTTCCCAAGGAGCCATGTGCTATTGTCCTGGTAGGCCTTGATGCTGACGCCTGCTGTACCATAAATGCTGTGTGGGTTTTCATTGTTGCCCTTTAAAAAAACCGTTCGCAGCTCAGATGGGCGCTGAGTCCTATTGGAGCTCTACATTGTGGTGCTTTACAGGGCACGTGAGCAGCTCAGTTTCACGATGGCCATGGCCACGGTCGCACTCTGTCTAGTCGTCTGGATGCTGGCCACCGTGGTGTACTTGACGAGGCGTGAGCAATATATAGTTTTGTTTCTGTATTGAAGGGTTAGACAGTAATGCAGTTGGTGGTGCGGAAGCTCTTAGTTTATATTTAAAACGCACAGTGTTGTTTTTTACTATCAAAGCACAACATCCACCACTTCAGCACACAGGTACTAAAAAAATCCTGAAGACAACGTCGTCTTCAGAACTGACACTCATGGCAGTTATTAGGATAAAAGTTTCCGGTGCCTCATCAGCCTTGGTAAATGACTTTCGGCGTCTACACGAGTCGTGGAAATTATCATCACGAGAACACATCACCAATGGCGTGCGCAGGATTTTCCATTAGGGGTGGCAGAGTTTTAGGGCATCCCAACGTTGTTCGAGTTTACACCACCAAATCAAGCTCTGTGGTAAATGTAAATATGGCAATGAAGCCACTACGTGCTTTCGGGCCCCAAGCAAGCCTTTACTTTCTCATCTTTCCGGTGCCAGAGATGAGAATAAACAGTGCATTGAATGAAACATGAAGGGTCCCTACCCACGATCATCGTCAAGTACGTGCATCCATGGCTGTAGTCTTGCACAATAAACAGTGACGGGACCTGTCCGAGTAAGTAGAGCTATGCGGTGGAATTGGTGCTCCCGTCGGGCTCTTAGGGGGAGCGGCCACGCGTGCCTTTAAACATTACTTTATGTGATATGAACGAAGTAGACAAGGACGAGTGCAACTTTTTTACTAAAGCTTTAAATGTACTCGACCTTGTCTACCATGTTCTTCTGTTGTAAGTGCGCAAGCATAGTTACCTACCAAGTACGAACCAACTCACACAGCAGCAGGTCTTATCGAACCCCATGAGGACACAGGTCGTCCAGATTTGTGGCGTCACCACGATATTCCTGTCACGTAACATAACGTTCTTCATATAATGACGTCGTCGCAAGAAATCGTCACTTGGTGAAAAGTGTGCCAATTACAAATGCACTGCTCCACAGGGTGAGCTGCGCAAAGCTTGTAATTCACGCAATATTTAAGGCAGTGCAGAACCACGTTGGGCACCATAAAGATTTCTAGAGTGCATGTAATTATTACAATTCACTCTGCAGAAGAGCACGACTGTCACCTTCAAGCCGTCTAAGGCAAGGGCATAAGGTATCATCTGACTTGACCGAAATAATGTCATATTTAGGGGCTTGTTTCTGTCTGATGTAAGACCAAATATTTGCCAAAGAAGACAATCCATCAGTCGGTTTGAACTCACATCCTTCTGATTCTAAGATTGTGGGTTTGAATCCCACCGACAGAAATGGTTCCTTTTAGTCCACATTATTAAATTTCAGTGGACGCGTCATATCGGTGACACTACCGTTAAATACATCAATTATTGTTGCCTATGTCCCCCTTAGTTTACCTACCTGTCGGACTCGTTTGATTTTTTGTATATAGCTAGCGTGTTTCGATAACGCATCTTTGACGTGCAGAAAATATCGAAACATCCACTACCGACACGTCCTACGAAACTGACAGCCTGGGGGCCAGTGAAGGCCAGACGAGCACCAAGCAGACGACCATCACGAAGCCTCCGCAGCCCACACCATCAACGTCTGCGCAAAGCCAGGGATCGCCTTCTTCACCTTCTGTCCAGCCATCGCCTCCTGAGACTACTACTTCCGAAAACCCAAAGGGTACTACTACTAGAACCGGAAATTTTACAATGCTATACAGTTATAGTATACCGGGCTTACCGGGATACCGTGCGTACCGTGAAACCGGAATCGAAGTGCACATGCACAGATACGTACGTTACCCGTACCGCTTACCGTACGCGCGGTATTTTTCAGATATGAGGTTACTGTGATAGCGTAAGTGAACGTAGTGTACGGAAACATGGTGGTGCTCTCGGACGCCTGCTTCGAAGTGATTTTGGCGTAGTTGTTGAAAGATTCACCTTGTTCGCAGCAAATGACTGTTTAAAATAGCTTCGCTTGCCTTCAGTTAGCTTCGATGACCAAGTATTAGGGATAAGTTGACGTAGTTTTTGAGAAAGCTTTCCATTTAGAACGCGTCTAGGCCTAACTACTAATCGATGTAAACAAATCGGCAACATAATTTTTTTTCGCGTTTGGTGCATGGATCGTATTTATTTACTTTTACTAATACTAAAATAAACTTCTAACAACGCTTCGTGTGGTGGCTTGGGCAAATATTCTCGTTTTCTTTTCTTTTTCACTGTTTAACCTATTAACCATCCGATAGGTGGCGCCACCACCCCAGTGGGGGCACGCAAACCACGTAAACGTTATCCCGCTAAACTGTTGGATGCTGTCCATAACGAACGTTTGCTGCACGGTAACGCCATTCTCTTAAACTCCGCTATCACGCCAACGGTAAACTATAACTGTCTACTTTTGCCAGAACGCAATCAACCACGTGGTTTAGTTCGAGGTGATCTTTCAGTTCACTGAGATATTCTGTATTCACGTGCCTCGAGCGGACCAATGCACGCTCTCGCTTCCGATTTCTAGCGTCCTGCTTAGCTTACTTTATAGAGCGACCATTCCGAAAAGGCGTCGTTCCACGATACAATCCCAAGAGCAGGACGAATTCTTCAACTGAGAAACCCTTTACTTTCTGGGAAGTGCGTGTGAATTTCTATGGGGAATTGCTGCTACCCAGGCCTGATTGTCAATGACTTGAGTTGGAGTTTATACAATCACGTGAGATCTGCGTAATAGTACAGAATTCGTGTGGTTTGGTGTAAAGGGAAGAAAGCTTCATTTGACAGCATGACTGCACCCTTTTCCCGGAAAGTGCCGAAATTAGGAAGTCACACGCAGCGAAGAGTGACAATACTAAAAAACATACATGTGGCCAATTGCAGCAAAATATCAAAATGAAAACTCAGGTATGCATACAGCAATATTTATAACAAAGCAGTATGCAAAGCTATTGACATTAAATAACTATAACGAAAATCACTTGACAATCCCTGTTAAGACGGTCAGCATATTTGATCTAACACTCCAGCTTTGCAAAATACGCGCAAACACTCCATTCTGCATAATTACCAAGTTAAGCGCGGCACTGATATGCCAAGGATAGGACAGGGAGAAAGCACACACACAAGCACCATCATTCAACGATGAATCATTGGAGGCCGTATCACTGAATATATACTTAACATAGTGAACACTCAAGCATGTGGAAATGCTAAGGCACCAATAATTGACATTTTTTGTGCAATGATAATGATGGTTCGTCGAGACGTTCCTGACCTATCTTTTGTATGATAACTCATTCTGTGATCAGCCGCACTGTTTCAACTTTGTGCATGCTTACAATCGAGCACTCACCAAAAGAAAGCGAACACTCCTGAGTGCGGCAGTACACGGATAACAAACCATCGACATTCTTCTAAACAAAACTTTTTTTTGCTCTATAAGCCCGTAGTTGAGGCACCACCACGTGCGCCCAGAGTTGAATTTCTCGCTCGACCGGGCAAATATGGCTCTCAGCCGGACTGACCCCGGAGCTTGTGGCTAACCTAACTTATGACGGCGTCTCGAAGCTCAACAAAATCGTTGCTAGGTGTGGCTAAGCATTGCAAGGATCGGCTATAAAGAAGCGTGCAACTATATTACTTGGGAAATGTTCATCGGGGGCTGCGTAAGACGAAGGATTGGTTCAGGGGTTTGAAACACGCGGCCAACTGTTCTTTCGAGAGTGGCCTGCCTTCCACGCATGGAACTCTTCACCCCATGTGTTTTTATTCCTGTGACACTTTTTTGTGATAATCCTAAATGCTACTGAATTATTTTTTCCGCTCTCCTGATAAATAGCCTTCTGATCTAAGAAGATGTAGAGACGTTACCGGCATTTGGCCCTTTTCATTAGGAGGCTCCTCATGTGGTGGCCTTGTGAAAACATGACCATGATGCAAGGACTATGCACCAGGATCAGCTTCCCGCTTTTAGACAGTGTAGATTTCAGTACATATATCCTTCTCGAATGCTGATGCGAAATTCCATTCAGAAATGTTATCCATGGAGCATATGGAAATGGCCCTTTTTAAGAACGATGCTCTTAAAGTTTCAGCTAAAAAAATCGTGTGTACGCAAGAAACCCCCTGCCCCTTTGCATATCAGCCTCGCCCACCGACGGAGACCATCCGCGGAGACACCACACCGTGTATGTTCGCTGCGTGAGTCGAGGACGAGCGACAAAAGACCCACGCTAATTGTAGGGTTCCACAGCCGGCTTCGCAAGTTAGTTCTGGCCCTGGTGTTGGGACATTCATGCATAGTCTTGGAAAGGCTGTGGTTCGACTCTATTCTGTCTACGCCAATAGAAGACCCATAGCAACAGCGAAGAAGGCCACGCCATTCTTCGCCGTTCAATATGGTTTACACGGCTGGTATAAACTTGCCCCTCTCAACCATTTTTTTCCATATGGCAGTGTTAGCCGACATCTTGTTTAAGCAAGCATGAACTCAATAAAACGTAGCGGAAAGTAACGGGAACGTCCGGCACCAGGTTTTCGAATCTGCTTAACACGATTCTACACCGCTGACGCCGACTAACCTGCTAGCTGTGGTGTGTCTATACTGTTCTTGCGTCCGCGTTAGCGTGCCATGTCTTTTAGAATAAATACTTAAAAAATAGTTCGGTTCCGTGTTATTACAAAAGACGTTTTTTGTCAGTGAACCTACGTGAACCAAAGGAACAAGAGCACTGTTTTGAAGGTTATAAATCTGGTCTCCTTCATCTGACGAGGACGCCCCCGGTTTGGCAGTGGCGACCTTTTAACAGCGGATTGATTCGAGTGTTCGGCCAAACGCCAAATGAGTGCACGCTTCGCATGTCTCGAGCCGGTTTTCGGATACATTTATAGACGGCGTAATCGCATAGCTCGTGGACGAAGTGGTGGCTGCACGGCAAAATGGGGAAAGCTGGTCGAAGTGTGAAAAAAAGCCTGAAGTCACTAGCAGGGGTTGGTTTCGCAGGGGCTGCCATACGTTCTTTCCTGTGAAATATACAATCTTCATTGTCTACACATACTGTATTCGCCAACATACCCCCAAAGTCACAAAGAGTTACGGAAAGTCATCGGGAAATGAACGGTACAAAGCTCCGCCGCGTTTCTGTAGATTTCGCACTGGACAAAACCGCAGTAATTTTTTTTTCATCTGGGGTTCAGCCGACAAGGAGCCATTGGTGTGTACCATGAGTGAGCGGCTCACCTCGATTCACCAGTTCCCGCCGGACGGACTGTGCAACTACATCTTTTACGACTCTTTGTACAAGGAAGGTGACCGTGACCTGCTGCCGGATGAGAACACCTACACCGAAAGCCTTAACACCTTTCTCAACTACCACCGTGACTACCGACACACGACGCTGGGCGTTGGCTTCGCTTTCAAGTGAGAATAAATGGTCATATACATGACACCCTTCTATAGGGACAGCAATTAGACTGACAGTGGAGGCGCATATTGAGCATCCCTGTGAGATTCCGCATAGATAGCCGATGCAGTTAACGTCACACCACGTGTCGTATATCTTCTATTTGCGCCTGAAAGAATCACTGTATAGCGCGAGGCAAAATTCGGAAACAAGAAGGAACAGACAGAGTGGACAGAGCGCTCTGTCCTCTCAGTCTATCTCTTCCTGTTTCAGTATTTCACTTCACGCTACAAAAATTCTTTTAAATGCATCCTCTACAAGCCCACATAGCAAAACTCATGTGCGAGTGAAAGCATGTCAGGGCATTCTCGTCGAATTCATGGTGTCTGCATGCAGACTGCAATAGACCTCGATTTCTCTTTCGAATGAGTGGGGAGGGGGGGGGGGTCAGGAAACTCTGCCATCAATTTAACGCTATACGTGATCAATATAATTTTATTCAGTTATAATAACTATAGTCACCAAGGGTCTTCTCCATCGAATTGATTTGGGGCGTGGTAACGATGTGCACTGTACTGACGATATTGTCACGGGGTCGTGACGCGGATGAAGGAAGCAGACTGGGTGTTCAGGTTGAACTGTTTATTTGGCCGACCTTGTGGCCACGTAAAAGGATAGTCAGATTAGAGCAAGGCACTGACACTGATAGCGGCGAACAGAGTGGCGGCCGTCGATCAACTGACAAGCGAAGACGCGCGTCGGCATTTATACGTGTGCCATCGAATATTCCAGTGCTGTCGCTAGTGGCGACCTAAGTTTCCGAAGAATATGTTATGTTCCCGGTGTGGGCGTAATCTAATCGGAAGGTCATACGATTATCTCGATGGTTCTTTTGGGCTAGGTTCCGCAAGGCAGCACATACATGTGTAGTGCGGTGATGACGAAACTTGAGGAATGAGCATGGCAATATATTCTATCAGAATTGAAAGAGCTGCCTTTAAGAGAGGTTCGCTGCAGCAATAACTACACTCTTCACTCTCGCAGCACCAGTTAAGCTTGTTTTGACTATTAGCCGCTCATGCGTACTAACTACAAAGGGAACTTGCTGAACCTAGAAGTGAATCAAGATACCAAAACCTGAAACGGAAAAAGACCTGAAGGCCCGGCCTGGTGTGTCGTATGCTTTATGCACGAGTGAACACGGGCAGGTGCCGTCACAAATAGCGCCTCGAGCTGAGATATAAGTCACCGGCAGCCGTCCTTGCATATAAATGCTGCATAGACTGAGATGTGTTGCGCGATTGCGCGTGCCCTATTTTCACAAGGGTTAGCAGACGGTTCTTAGCTTTGTACGTGCAGTGATGTCATCATTCATTGTGCTTTGAAGCTATGTAGAGAGGGAAGGTCGCTTTGTTCGCTGCAGCAGTCACGTTCATTTACCCCATCGTTTTCTCGAGTTACGCAAGGAAGGATGCCAAAGAAGTTGGCTCGTAGCCATACTTAGCTCAACAATCCAGTTTGATGCTATCCTGGTCGCGTCTGCAATCTTGCGAGGGAGCAGACCTGTCAGTATAAAGACTGTCTCTCTCAAATTCTTGGGATGAATTGCTTACTACATTACATTACAGCTTCTTGTCGAAGGCGGAGCAAGACTTGAAAGTGCGTAACCCGAGTCCTCTTGAAGCTTTTTGGACGCGGGGCATTTTCCATGCCGGAGTTCTCGACCCTCCAACGGGGCCAACGCAAGATCGGAGAAAGGCGGCCCTGGCCACAGTGAAGGTAAATTTCGATTCGCACATTTGGTAGCGCCATCTAAATATTGTATGAGAGCGATTATTGGCACACCACGGCCTCCGAGATTGTGGGTTCGCGCACGCCTGCAATCTCAGAGGCCATGGGCACACTGAAGGTGCCATTCTGTAAATCTCGTTTGAGAGTGCTATCTCTACATCACACTGAGGTGATAAAATGCACGCTCCATGGGAAAAATACGTATCGAGGATATTGCAGCCGTCGGCAACTTTTTGAGGCTGGCAGCCATGTTTTAAGCCGAAAGGGCGAGGGTCGCACGGCAGAGCTGGGATGGATTGGGAGATGTTCATAGGCGAAGGGGAAAGGTGCGGCTAATGAAAAAAAGTAGGAACGTTAAAATGAAATATATAAACCATGTTTACTTTCTGCACACATGTCACAAAGTTGAAATTCACAAATATACGTTGGAAGGCAAAACCCATTTGAGGACGAAACTGCATCGTTGGATTTCTGCCAAGACGTGTCCACGGTCGTCGTGCTGCCGGCTACATTACTCCAAAGCTGCCGTTGCCAGTGCACTCCGTATCAATTATTCACTGTCGCGATCTCGGTACAGGGTTAAAGTGGCCATTGCCGCACCCTAACGGGGCACTAAAGTGAAGAAATAACATTTCACGTCAGAGTGAAAGCTCGATGTATGACAACATCTAAAACGACAATGTTACCAACAACAGTGCCCTACTTACAGAGAAATTAAGGTAAATGCACAAGAACACAAGCGCCGCGGTAGGACCATTTCAAAATGGCCCCGATGACATCAGACGGGCCAACTACAATTAATCACTAGGAATCGATGTAACTGCACTAAATAAACAACATTCCGTGGACTAAAAGACGCAATAAAATACTGCATGTTCTTTTCTGTTTGATTCATGGAAAAAAGAACTGCCGGACCTTACTATATGGGGAATGGCGTGAGTGGTTCAAAAATTCACTTTTCGCGTGGGCACACGGGAGAGGGGATGCTATTTAGCAGGGCGCAGTTGAAACAAAAAAAAATGCCTGAAATCTCGAAGCCAATGGCGGTAAATTGAACAATAGCCGCTGTTGCTGTTGTGGCTTCCGCTGCTTTCGGTCTGCTGCTACTAGCGCAGTAAAGCCGGTAAACGTTGTGCATGGTGACAGTGACGTGAGTCGGTCCGGTCAGTCCTCCTCCGGAGGCGGGTAATTTGAAGTGCGCTAACACGGTGCAGAGCCCTAAAAATGATTTTATTTCAAAATAAGCCCTTCCTTAACACAAAAGTAACCCTATGAGGTTTTCGGACCACCACTTCAATTATCACCGCCGACTTTATAGTTGACTTTAGTGCCCCTTTAATTTAAGCGTCGTAACTCTATTTCACAGCGCCTACTGTGGGCTGCGGGAGAACGAAATCTGCCCCTGACACACGTAAATGTACGTTTCCTAGCACAAGCGATGACATAAGCCTTGCGGTGGCACCAGAATCCACGAGGCGCGATAGTTTGTACCGTTGTATGATGTGGCTATGGAGCATGCGTTGGAACACTCTTGCAGGCATGTGCTACAATCATATTTTCTAGGGTGTATGGTCAGGGATCATAGACATGATTATGCACGAAAGGAGAAAGGCGGGAAAGGACATTTTGAGCAGAAAAAAAAAGACAAATTATGAAACATACAGTCATTACAATGACGACCATTTTCATGCCACAAAGGTCAGCGAATCTCGCTTTGCGTATCACATTTTGTTAGAGGGGGAGGAGGTGCTAATTGTGTGAACATTTATGGTGCCGTTTTAGTACCGCCATCACCATCATGCTTCCCGGGAAGTCCAAACCAGGAACGTCGTCTCAGAATTTGCTCGATCCGTGCGACTGGAATCGGGTGAAATCCATCTTCGGCGATAGCTCGCGCAGAGATATAACGTGGCAGCTGTACGGAGAAGAGGACCACGTTGCTGTGGCAACAAGTACGAACTTTGATCCTCAGGGCGCGCTCGCGGGCTCTCTAGACGGGGATCAGCAGACGACTCGTACATAGTCACGTACTGCACTCCCTTCGTTTACTACACGTTGAGGCGATAAACAGCACCAAAACAATGCCACTCGCTGTAGCCGTCGCGTTCCTTTAAGCCAGCCTTTGGTAGAGTTGCAACAGATTGTATATTCGAGGAAGTATACTCGCAAGCATTTCTTCGTATGACATTCTAACTTTTCAACTTTGGCATCCATAGCTTCACTCGGCGAGTTTTCTTGCATTCTACTAGTTTACTTATCCTGACTGTCTTTCTTTTTTCGTATTCAGAAAATAAACCGGTTGCTCGACACTCAGAGGCGACGTGGTCACACCGCTATCACGGCGATTGCCCTTCCACAACCGGACATTAGGTGGACATTAAGCTACATCGAGGACCTCCGGTGAGGGCCACAGGCTATTAGCAGCCCTTCAGATGCAAAAAGTTTACACGTGTATGTATGTATGTATGTATGTATGTATGTATGTATGTATGTATGTATGTATGTATGTATGTATGTATGTATGTATGTATGTATGTATGTATGTATGTATGTATGTATGTATGTATGTATGTATGTATGTATGTATGTATGTATGTATGTATGTATGTATGTATGTATGTATGTATGTATGTATGTATGTATGTATGTATGTATGTATGTATGTATGTATGTATGTATGTATGTATGTATGTATGTATGTATGTATGTATGTATGTATGTATGTATGTATGTATGTATGTATGCATGTATGTATTTGTGTGTGTGTGTGTATGTGTGTATGTATGTATGTATGTATGTATGTAATCAAGCCGGCCATATCGGGCACTTCCGCGGACGTCTCCTCGACTTTTGGTGTGTACCGAAATCGGCACAAGAGTACACGAGTGCATACGACGAACACGATTCACAAGTCATGACCACGAGTAACGCAACATGCCTGCCTCGTAGGTCACGAAACACCTCCTTTCTATTTCTGCCCTGAACAGTGAGCTCCGATTCAGCCCGAACGTCGTGATATTGTTCGGTCACTACCAAATCGGGGACAACTTACGCACGAACTGCGCCATCATGCCGCCAACTCGCCACCCGGACGATACTCCACCTGACGAACTACTTGAAGACTACGGCTTCGACGTGGTTCGTACATACATGTTTTATGGGCATGAGTGCAGTCAGGCATTGTTAATTATTGATTGATTTGTTCGTTTACTCATTGCAACACGCACAATCAAGTGAAGGCAACAGGGATTTTTACATACAAAAGAACCACCAAGCAGTAGAGCAGACTGGCAACAATCTGTGGCACAAATGAAAGATTGTGTGTAGCACGCACTAAAAATCCATAATAGAAGCAAAAGCGTAATAACACAAAGGCGGAACAATTAATCTAACCAGTGCAACGTTATTCAAACAGGTAAAAAACCCAAGGGAAGCATATGGAACGTATTTGTAGTACTTGTGTGATCTATGTGGGAGACTTCTTCCCATTCATGTCATAAATACTACGAATATTATTCACTACACTTTTCTTGGCTTTTTTGTTAGCAAGTATTAATCTCTATAGCAATGAAAAACCACTCCTTAAAATTTGCGTTCTTTTATGCATTCTTATTGGGTACAAGTAGTTCAAAGAACGAAACCATACATTCGAGCATTGATCAGCTGTGTGCGTGTGTCTGCGTTGCTATTTTTATCCTGTCTTCTAGCAGTTTAAAATTTTTCGCAATCTATGAACAGAATAGCCATGCTTCTCTGAAACTAAAGGTTAACTAAGAAGGTTTGCAAGATGTACAACATGAATGCTTTTGATGGTTAATGACATGATCTTCTGTTTGCTCTCTATTGTCACTGTAGACTTCATGCATTCTGAGTTAATGTAACAGGTATTGAAGCAAATATTCGCGTAAAGTTCAGGCGACAGCTGTGCCAAGCCTCCGGAAGCTTTACGACGGCAACGTGGACACCAGAGGCGTCGTGTCTGTCACGTTGAAGGGGCGTTGGGCAGAGCCCCAGTTTTGCGAAGACGTGGACTTCTTTAAGCCATGTGTGTCTGACATCAACATTGGGTCTTTCGGCAGAATAACTGACGTAAGCAAATATGGCGTATATAATCACAAAATGCAGTAAAAACATAACACTCACGTCAAGTTCTCTGTCATAAACGGCATAGGCGTGGGCAGCTTTGTAATGGGGGTGGGGGGTGATTTACGGCAGTGACCCCACCCCTTTCTTCCGTTTGTTGAAAACGAAAAAAAAAGGCTTCCGAACTTGTGCAAAACGGAAAATTATGTGATGAGACGCTTGTCACAACCTCCGGCGTCTGGCTCCACGATAGTTATAGCGCGAGAACAAGACAACGACACACAGACAAGAAGGACGCGAAGGACACTTTCGGGAGAGTAAAACTTAGACGAGGAGAGTATTATAGTACACACCAACAAAAGTTATCGACTGGCATTATCGCCATCAATTTCCATGGCAATAACTTTGCACCTGAAATACGCGAAAGGTCCTTATGGTTAAAGGTATATAGTAGGTGGTGCCCCTCCCCTCCCCGTTCCCTCTTCTAATATGTATAGGGGGCTAGTTAGATTCCCTCCTGCATCCCCTGCGTGCAATCTATGCCGAACGAGATAATGTTTTCGCTTAACATTACACGCCAGAAGGGGTTCAGCGCACTGGCTTCGTGAATTTTTTGATTCCAGGTATACTACACAAAAACTCAGGTGGTTTTTCGGACGCAGCTTATTGGTTAGTGTAAAAAAAAGGTGCCAATTTTAGGGCTAGGATTGTGGAAGGTTTACAAATTAACGAATGTGTACCGGAAGTGTATTCGATTTGAGATATCAAACGCAGGCGTGAATAACAAAACAGAATTAATACAATTTTTATATTGTTATGGGGTTCAAGTCCGAGATAAGTAGGTACGAGATGAAGACGATAGCTCCAGTTAATTTATAATAGCTGGCATTTTTTGGTAATGTGTAACTACTACGTAAAGCTCTAGAAATGATGCAGGTTTTTCCACAGCGAAACCTTGTGCTGTTGATGTCGTTGGCGTATATCTGATCATGTTGTTGGAAGAACAATAGAGAGGCTTAGCGGAAAGGAAAATTACCAATGAGGCACGTAAAGTAGCTCAGTGGGAACTTGTTGGAGTATATAGAAAGGATAGTATGACAATTTAGTGTCTCGCTTACGTAGCAGATGCAGAGGGATTCATCAATGAACTACTGCCACTTCAACGCCATCAAGACTATCAACACGTAAGCACATGCCTTCATTAGAACAAACAGGAGAAAAACAAAGGAGTCACTTGCAGAATAGTTAGCAGTAAAAGTAAAGCTGTGTAGGCCTGCCTTCTTGTAACAGAATAGATAGTTGGGCGAGTTGGTGTCTATTCATATTAAAAGAAAAGCGGCGCACAAAAAGACGGAGACAAAGAAGAGAACCACACACCTGCCTTCTTGTTTTTTGCTCTAAACTGACTGGAACATTCTCTGTTGCGCGTTGTATTGGACCGGCCACTAGCAACCTTAGGCAATCAGTCGAAATTATCCTTGTATTTTCAGAATTATTTTCTTGAAAATGGTTCAGAGGAATAATTGATTGATTGATTGATTGATTAAAAAGTGTCCAAGAGCTTCGTTGTTCCGTTGTTTTTACGAGGCGCAATTAGCAGTATCTGTTTTGTGTTTACCCACTTAAAGTTATTTGCTTTCAGGTTTGCCCAGGTGGTGGTCGGTTAGCGGCTCAGTTGAATTACTCAACCAAACACCATGCCATGATCACCTACATCTCCTACCTGCAGCGCACTTTTGTCTACGATGATGAGAGGGCACTTGCTGAGAAGGTGGGAAGAACATTCATGTCTTGCAACGACAGTCCCACCTCCGTAGCACTAAGCGACAAGGAAACCCATACGGATTCCCCAGAAAGAAAGCCTCTTATTCACCAGTCTCACTATCATTGGCTGGGAATCACTGGCCTTGGTCTTGGGGTTAAAATTCGGAGAAAGGGGCCTGCAACACTTTTTGTGCGTGGCTAGAAAACACTGTTGATCGGTAGTCAGGGCTCCCGAGAACGTGCGAACGAAATAGCAGAGTGCAGCAAGTAACCTGGATTTCAGTACAAATTCCCAGTCAGCTACATATTGCTCTCTCTGCTACCAAACAAATGATGCTACAAGCTTACAAGTAACCCCTCACAACCATTGTAGCAGTCAGTGAATGTTTTGAACATGGCGCGCTCGGCTGTTACTGGGGCTGCCGCGAGATGTCGCGACTTGTCCATGCGAAACGCGGTCAGGAAAACGTGCTCAAGATCACGAGGTGTGCGTGACGTATTTTCTTTCTCTTTGCCATACTTTTCTGCTTAGCCCCAACACTTTCTTCGGGAAGGGAAGATAGAATGCAGTGGTAGCGTGCAACAAATCTTTGTTGTAACTCTGCTTGTACTGGACGGGTTCTAAAAATTGTTGCGGTGGTAACAATCGCGAGGTATTATGCTTCTTTAGTGAATCTATTCCATGGCTACTTGAAAAGGCGTTGAAGAGGCTGATAAAAGACAACATTTTTCGGTGACTAAGGAACTTCTCGAGGGATCCGTGTGGCTTTTTTATGGCTTCGTTCCCCAGAAGGCATGGCTAAAGATTTTGCTTCCTTAAAGAGACACTAAAGTCAAATGACAATTTACGTCAGAGTGAAAGCTCAATGTGTGGCAACATCGAAAACGACAATACTATCAACAAAAGGGCCCTACTTACCGAGAAATTAGGGTAAATGCACAAGAACACAAGTGCCGAAGTAGGAAATTTTCAAAATGATCCCAATGGCATCAAACGAACCACCTACAATTAATCACTAGTAATCGATGTAACTGCACTAAATAAAGAACATTCCGTGCATCAAGAGAAGCAATAAAATGTTGCTTGTTCATTCTTGTTTGATTCCTAGAAGAAAGAACCACCGGACGTTACTATATAGAATGGCGCCAGTGGTTCAAAAATTATATTTTGGCGTGGTTACATGGGACAGGTGGTGCTATCCAGCGGGGCGCAGTTGAAACAAAAGTGTCCGCAATCTCGAAGGCGTTGGCGGAAATTGATCAATGTTCATTGTTGCTGCTTTGGCTCTCACTGCTTTCGATCTTCTGAGCGCAGTAAAGCAGGGCAACGTTGTGCTTGGCAACAGTGATGTCAGTCGGTCAGGTCGGTCTGCTTCTTGAAGCGGGTAATTTAAGTGTGCTTACCCGATGCCGAGCACTAAAACGCAATTTATTTTCAAAATAGGTCCTTCCTTGGCACAAAAGTAACACTACGAGGTTTCTGGAGAACCGTTTCATCAGTCAATTTCCACCTAATAGTTGACTTTAGTGTCTAATATTATTTTTCATATACCAAGAGGTGGCAAGATGGACGTGTTAGCAGCCCACGCCATTGTGAGTGTTGACAATGTCTGTGTGGTTGTGAAATTGTTAACACACAGATATAAGTTTTTTTCTTGTGGCAAGCGCTTGTCGAGTAAGCTAATAAAGACACCCTGGATTGATTTTCACCTTTATATTTCAATTTTAGAATCCGTTCAATGCGAATGGAGTTACAAAAATTTGTGGCATGCTGCAATTGCATTCTCTCTTCTCTCGTCTTGACGAAAGCAATGGAAGCTAAGCAGGGAGAAATGGCATGGTGACAGAAAAGTGTTACGCGCGCATCATGACCTTGAGCACTTTTAAAGACGATAGTCTTTTTTGGGGACCTTCGAAGCAAAAATTTTGGTCTGTGTGTACATTTGTCTGTTTGTCCACCCTTAACGGTACTGGGTACTCTAAACGGCACCAGACGATACCCCAAACGGCCGACCCATCTGCAGCGCGCACCAATGTTGCTCAAAATACTTGTGCGATGGTCGATTAGAAGCAATTATTGCGCATATCTGAGGCACCATAACAACACGCATATGATCTGCATGTGCGTATTTTACTACAAAAGGCATACATAAGTAATTCTAAGGACCATTGCGTTTATCACGCTGCGCTGATTATGCAACGCTTGCAAGAAATGGCGAGTGTTTCCAACACTTGCTAAGAAGTGTGGCAGCTTGGGCTAGTTGGTATAGCATGACGATAGTTATATCACGAGAACAAAACAACGACACAGAGACAAGAAGGACTAAGACTACACGGCGGTGGCACCTACCCGTCGCCTTGCGTTGTACACCTTATCACCTCTGAGACGGGCGCGTACGCCCGTCCCGAACGCGCAACGTTTTCCAAGATAACTGCCAGATGGCACTCACGTCTCCCGTGTGACGTGGCTGGATGCGCTCGTTCGCCTCCGCTGCACGCTCGAGGCACTCGAACACAGCGCCTCCAGAATACCATTGAGCGATTTTCTGGCGCAGAACATCAAATAAATGTTTTCTTCAGTCTCTCCACATTCAAAACTATCATCTTTTGACGACATTTGCAGATTAACATGCAGATACGGGGCCAACATTTTTATTTTTTTTCTTCGAATGCGTGGCTTTTTTATTGTGATCACACACGCACGCGTGGACAAGTAGCGGCCTCCGACGGCGATAACTGCAACGAGCGAGCGCGTCATATCCAAATCAGCCAATGGCTGACTGATGGGCTTGCTACGTGAGATTTTCGGGCATATTCCGTGATTTGTCGAGAGAAGAGAAAGCAATTTTCAGCTGACTTTGATAATTTATTGTGAATCCCAGGCCACGTGCTGCGCTATATTACTTGGCTCACGTGTTGTCGGTAGCCTCTACTACCGATGGGCAGCATTTTATGACCATGCTCAAAAAGTGTTGCAGGGCCCTTTTAGTAGGATACCCGATTGTTCCGTGTCAAACTTTGTTTCCATTTGCTTTTTTTCTTGTGCGCAGCTGTGCAGAGCGAGATCTGTGGACTCAAGCGTGTCGTTTGGCATTGCCGCATACGACATTGATTTTGAAGACTACGAGAACAGATGCGCCGACCACAACAGAAATGGCGCCTTCAGCCGCTTGAAGGCGCTGAGGAAAGTGGTCGACTACTTCAACAGGGGCTCTGCATCTTTTAATGGGAACGCTTGCGAAACTTACGTGATGAACTAAAGGGGTCGCCATGCCTGACCAAGTACGCGACGAATGCGGTCAAAGTCCTAATGGTAATAAGGGTCATATTTCAAAGATAGTCTTCTTCAAGAGCTCTTGAACAACCTATCAAAGTATAATAAATGCACTATTTATCCTGTTCGGCATACCCCGCTTTTTCAGCGCAATTCCTGATGCCAACAGTCTGTTCGCAGGGTTTCATGAGTGTATAGACCAGATGTCACAGTCACCGCATCTCGTTGGCCTTAGCTATTGTATGCCGACGGGTCGGCATACCAAAGAGAGGGGGACCATGTGGGGGGAAGGGATGTGTGTGTACGGGTTTAACAAATAGTTTCCACTCAAAAGGTATTTCACATATGTGGCATATCTTTTGAATGGGACAATACTTCAAGATTCGAGAAGCACATCGGTACAGACCTCCACAATGACCTAATCTGCAAGCCGACTCTGAAATATGTGGTCATCAGTCCCGAGTCATATAAGGACATGCTCATGGCTTCTGAGTATGATAACATGGTCATATGTCGTGAATTTTTCATAGATCCGAGTTAGGGTTTTTGAGTCGGGAATCGTATGAACTCATGCTGATGACTTCTGCACCAAGGTTGTATTTTGCCATATAATGACCGAATAAGGCTCTTCACGAAGTGCATACTTGTGGCTATAAATTTACACCTGTGGGGCTCACGCACATATCGAAGAAATAGATACATTGGCATAAAAAGAAATTTGGTTCGAAAAAAAAACAAAGGCACGTGTAGGCCGGGACGCGTGCATAAGACCTGTGGTATAGGCCATCGATTGGCCCATATACGAGGAATATCAGTGGTGATTTTGTCTACTACCGTGTTCTGCCATGCATCTAATTTGGCATAACAGAATAGTAGAATAGCACCAGGCGTCAAAACACGCAAAATGCGCAGCGAGCGGGTAGTCAAAGCAAGGCGTTGCTTCGGGTACTTGGTAATTCATAATTACAAGCTTTATTGCACGGACCTTCTTGCACAAAGGCAAAAATTGTGACTACCACGTGTCTTCGTCTTTTCTGCAAGAAGTTCCGCGTTATAACGCTTGTAGTTACGAGTAGTTTAAACATGCCGACGCATTGCAAAGTGTGTAACTGCGCGTCGAAACTTTATTACTGACGGGCAGTGGGGACTTCACCAATTCGCAAAAGGAAGAGTTATGGCGTAACTGACCATTTCTCGACGCTACTCGCACCAGCCCACAGAGGTATATTCAGACATATAGTCCTAGCCACGCAAATTTTCCTTTTCTGGCAGCATGATTGAAGGCGGTGTGCTCAGGGTCGCATCAGGCTGTCGCGTTCTGCTCTTGAAGGCGAAGCTCTAGCGTCGTCCAAGTCATTAAGTGCGCAGCGCTTTAGGTTAACAGGCTGTCGTGTGCTTGCTTACTTGCTTGTTCCTATATGTCTTGGCTCGTACCCACCACGGGATGTTGACCATTAATCCTGTGGTTGTTGCAATGAGGAAAAACGAGGTTCAAATTTTGATGAAGAAACAATACTTGTTCAGTCATCTAGGGAATAATACTGAAATTATTATTATTATTATTATTATTATTATTATACTAGTAGTTGCAATAGTAGTAGTAGTAGTAGTAGTAGTAGTAGTAGTAGTAGTAGTAGTAGTAGTAGTAGTCTGCACACTTTGTTCTTTCTGCTGAAGTTGGACAACCTCCTCGAACAGCAGAGGGCATCGGGTCACAATGGGATCACGATGTTTGCCGTGCAAATTCTAGAGAATTACTGGAGCCTGGCTCTGGCGGGATACTTTAGGTAAGTGTCAGCTTGTGTAAAGACAAAGGAATCACTACAAGGGGGCAATAGAGCACATTCAAGGAAACCTGTATGGCTCTACCCGCAATGCATTTTCGCACTTTCCTGTTTGACCTAACGTTTCGTATTGCTCAAAACGACGTCTCTTTCCAGATTTCTTGATACATCTTATGTGCCTATTATGATATTCTTTTATTGCGACAGCCATTATAGATACTCCAAACAAAATATTGCTATCGCTGTCAGCATCTTGTTTCGTAAATAGGTCAGACAGACAACGTCATCCTGCGTGTCCTGTCTTTTTGCGAGTGAAAGCATGCGAAGGCCACTGATGGGTGCGACTAAAGGAAAGATGAAACGTTCTGGCAGGCTCTGTCGTACGGAGGAGCATGAAGGGTTGTCAATGGGTGGCTGCGTCGCTCGGGCAAGAACTGCTAACACTACAAACGGTAGGACTCACGCCCTCTATCGCAACAGATAAGAACACGTTGTCATGGTATGTTGCTCACGTTCTATGGCTTTCGTCATCAAACATAGTTATTCACTGCCTCCGGGATTGGAAGCAGAGGCTTTTTTCTGCACCTCACTTCGTTTAGCAGGACTTGTGTGATCGGCCAACGTTTGGCCAAGTGACGTTGAAGTGTGACGTCATGATAGTCACAAATGATGCTGATCTGTGGAAGTGATGACGTCGTAAGGTGAAGTCACGACACGCTGGGGATTTTCGCACCGCTTCCGTTGACGCCGACACTTACTGTACCAGCTTTCATGTAGCACTTATGGCTCTCACCTTAGAAGAGTCCAAGCAACAATATCTAGATTGTGCTTATTCAGCCCACCCTTTTACGATCTACATGATTGATTGATTTGTGGGGTTTAACGTCCCAAAACCAACATTTGATTATGAGAGACGCCGTAGTGGAGGGCTCCGGAAATTTTGACCACCTGGGGTTCTTTAACGTGCACCCAAATCTGGGTACACGGGCCTTCAACATTTCCGCCTCCATCGGAAATGCAGCCGCCGCAGCCGGGAATCGAACCCGCGACCTGCGGGTCAGCAGCCGAGTACCTTAGCCACTAGACCACCGCGGCGAGGCTACGATCTACATGCGTTAAAGCCAATTCACATACTTATAATTCAAGCAAGGCTCAGATATACTCTGCTCAAATGGTCGTTCTGGGCAATTTGACCGCAGTTTCTGTAAATGCACATGCTGTTTTTATGTGCATAATACTTCTTGCTGAAGGTTGTATTACAAGACTATTTCCGCTGTGGTCCATTAGCATATCAAAACAGGATCAAACGTAGCCCTCAGAAGCATGTCAGGCTTCAACGCTGTAGTACAGCCTGATTAGCTACAGTTCATTTAGATCTTCCGCCTTTTCTTCTGTTATAATTCGAGTACTAAGAGTAATAACATTTAGAAGTAAAAGTACACCCTAAACAACGATATGAAAAATAAAGCGCACCGTTCTCGGAGGAAACCGTAGACTTGACATGCCTATCTGTCGGAAATTTATTTGAGTCAATGCCGCAAATACACCAAAAACACACTTCAAAATTCGTGTTTTACGAGCAGAGATTGGTTGTGAAATAAAAAAAAACCAGTAAGCAATATTTCATCCCGTAATAATAAACACACGACAGTGCCTTGACGTTTTTAAACAAAACTTTAGCAATCTAAACGTATTCATTTTATCACTTTACCAGGGCTTTAGTAACTGCCAGCTCATTTTATTAGAACCTTTTGTTGAGGTGCATTTACTGCGTCTTTCTACGGTTGACCGGGAAGTCACGGTAATGAATTCCGCCCGCGGGTATCACATTCTGTCGGTAACATAATGCTTGAGGGCCGTGTACTTTGATTTGGCTGCACGTCAAAGAACCCCACACCATCATATCCTCCGCACCTTCCGCTGCGGCGTCCTTCGTAACCATATTGCAGCCTTACGAAGCAAAACCCGAATAAATAATATTCATTTTTTTTAGCTAAGTTATGCCTCACAATTCGCCCATTCATGCTGCTGCATATACTTTCCAGTCGAGTGGTGCTTTCAGCCTCAGGGAATTCTACGCAAGTGACGGTGGCAGCCACGGTATGTTGTCCGTGACTCTGAAGGGCCGATGGACTGAACCCAAAGAGAGAGACGCCATGGAATTCTACTCACCTTGCATGTACGACCCTAATGGAGAGCCCTTCGGCAGCTACATGGAGGAGAAATGGGGAAGGGTCTCCAGAACGTTGGAGAATCAAGGAACGCTTCTTTCTATTCTAAATCACGGACAGTCAAGCCGGCGAAGCAGCGTGGTTTTCTGAGCCGGCTGGTACGAGATGACTAGCTTTCGTCCCGTGCGCTTCACTTCATGTGCTGGTGACATACCCTGGTGGAATCGCTTACCTTAGAAATTTTTGGTGTTCCCGATGCCAGCATAAAGTACCCCTGTTAGTCGGTTCATATCGGAAAAAATATCAGTTGTGAATCGTCTTCTACTCTCCGTCACAGTGAAGTAGCCTTCCGGTTCTGCCTTATCTCGCAACACTATCATTCGTTTCAATTCGTTTTGGGTATTTTCGTCCACATAAGGCACGTAAACACGTTTAGCTGAAGGGTGCAAATTCTGATAAGATCAAGGCTGCGCGCCTGCACTGTCCACTTGTTTCATGAAGAAAGAAGTGGCGAGAAGGGGGTATCAGTCTTCTTTGATTGATTTGTGGGGTTTAACGTCCCAAAACCACTATATGATTTTGAGAGACGCCGTAGTGGAGGGCTCCGGAAATTTAGACCACCTGGGGTTCTTTAACGTGCACCCAAATCTGAGCAATCCGGAAGAGAAAGAAGAATGTTAGCCGTTGCTAGGGCCATTTCAGAAAAGGAAACACCAGTGCGACTTCGGGGCTTCGGTCCCTATAGTGTGGTGCCCAAGTAAGCATGGAAGTCACCATACCGTGACCGTGGACAAGCACATGTCGAATAATAATAATAATAATAATAATAATAATAATAATAATAATAATAATAATAATAATAATAATAATAATAATAATAATAATAATAATAATAATAATAATAATAATAATAATAATAATAATAATAATAATAATAATAATAATAATAATAATAATAATAATAATAATAATAATAATAATAATAGTATAATAATAATAATAATAATAATAATAATAATAATAATAACATAATAATAATAATAATAATAATAATAATAATCATAATAATAATAAATTTTGGTGTTATAGGGCCCAGCCACACGATATGATTGCAAAAAGGCGCATTAGTTCGAGGCTCCGCAAATCTTTACCACCTGCAGTTCTTTAGTTGCACTTGGGTTCAAGCACACGGGCCTATAGAACTTTGTCTCCATCGAAATGCGGCTGTCTTGACCCTTCAATTCTTGGCCCAACCACTGCTCATACAGACATTTCTTCTATCACAGATCTGCAGGGTGAAGGAGAACGTAGAGGACGTGTCATTTGGCATCGCCGCTTACGACGTCGACTACGACGACTATGGAAATCAGTGCGGTACTCTGAACCTGTACGGCCGCCACAGTCGACTGAAGACGCTCAGGAGCATCGTCGACTACTTGCGCACCCTTACAAAGGAGTAATTCAATGCTAGAGTTTGCACGTCACTCGTAGCGTGACGCATCGCTCCTGAATGGCTCGGGGTGCTGGACGAAAGCCCCTGGACTGGTGTGGCGTATTTACGCAATCTCTATCCATGGATCTTTTTTCTTAACGTAGCAAATAAAGCTCAATTCTTTAGGCTGCGCTAATTTAACGCAATTCAACCCAAGTAGGGCCAAAAATGTACGATCCAAAAAACATCTTCCGAATAAAAGAAAAAAAAGAAACTGAAAACACTGGACCTTAGTTAGAAAATTGAGTGAAGTTTTAGTTATAAAAAGCAACTTCGCATTGAGTCTTCAGTCGGTTTAAGACGTTTTACATACGACCTGAGTTGTTTGTGTATATGTTAACTGAAAGGTCTGTACTCTATTCATATATTCACTGTTTCTGCAAAATATTGTTTAACAATTACTGTTATTTTTTTCTTGGTTTCTTTCCATATCTACACTGTACATTGTTGCCATGTTTAACACACCAAAATTGTGTTTCGTGTAGAATTATCTTTAGGTGATTATTGGTGCCCTCACTTCAATATAAGTCATCAACACTGCACTGTAGATAATGACAACAATGATTGGCCCCAGCACTTTGATTGGCATAACTATTTTTAGGGGCGAAGCTCCTTATGGCGTGGCTTGGGCGTCCCTCGTATGTAACCACCAGTGGCACATACCCGAAATAGGTATAACTCTTGACCTCCAAGGTGGTGCCAGTGAGAGATTTCTTCTGTGCGTTGTTTAACAATAAAAAATAGTGCTCAATGTACATGCCAATGGCTGCTAATGGGGAATGAGAGACATGAGCATTCGGCTTTTTGTCAACGCGCACGCTGCGATCCCCATTTGCAGCAATTGGCATGTACATTGAGCACTATCGGACAAGAAAGGGATGCTACATTATACTCGCTGGGTGTAACCTCCTTAGCTTTAGAAAGGTTTAGCGAGCGTTGAGCCGCTGTGCCATGAATACAATGAACTTGTATATACCATGAACGAACTCAAGGTGGTTAAAAATTAGAAGTAGATACGAAGCGCAAGCCGTAAGAAAGTAAAAGCCGAATTCTCCTGTCTCTCATTTCTCATTAGCAGCCATTGGCTTGTAAATTGAGCCCTATTTGACAGGGAAAGGTTGCTACGTTATACTCGCTGGGCGTAACCTCCTTGGTTTTCGAAACGTTTAGCGAGCGTTTGGTCGCAGTGCCATGAATACAGTGAACTAGAATATACCATGAACTCGAGGTGGTTAAAGGTGGGAAGTGGACCCAAAGCGCAGGCCGTAAGAAAGTGTGCGTGTGCCACCTCTCGTTTAGTCCTTGGAATGTCCGCTGGATGGCGGTGCTTCTATATGGGGAATATATGATAAAAAGATGCGAGATGGTGGGACTTGGAGTGTTGAATAGATGAACGAACGGACACACAAACAGATGCATGGATGGACGCATGAACGGACGCAGGGGCGAATGCACGAAAGAACGCAGGGACGGGCGCACAAACAGACGCATGGACGGTCACACAGACGGACGCATGAACGGACGAATGCTTCGCCCCACTCTCCATCATTCACTCCGTGGATATGCTGCCATTTTTTCAAACAATTTCGTTCTGTCCACAAATAAAACGAGCTACTCGAATAATATTCTCTTTCGTTCGGTAGTAGCAACTGTAATTTACATAATGCAACGCATAACATTTTCTACGTCTGCCTCTTTCTTGTGTGTTCAGCTATGTGAATCTCGTCAAGCGCATCATCGCTGTTACTCATACCCTTTCATTACCCACACTCACCCGTACATGGCCGTGGCTTTTACACGCATACCCTTACATCTGTGTTGCATCGTATGCCATCACAGAGAAGATGTGTATATTTAGGCCAAGCGATTATTCGTCCGTTCTAGATGCGCAGAAACTGTTAGAGCGTACAAACCTAAGAAACTAGGCCATTCCCTGAATCCGCCGATGGTCTACTAAATATGTAGTAGCCCACGACAAAAGCGTATATCACACAAATATTAGGCACGCCCCACTATTAGTCACTGGTAAAATATGAACAACAGACATGCGGCGAAAATAAGGTAACATGTTTTTACAGACGCGACCAATAACTGAAATGATGACTGTAATGGCAATTATCCTGTAAATATTGACATCTACCCACTCAGGGTGCCACCGAATGGTTGGGTAGATCGTATAGCAGTATGAATTTTTTTCAGGTGCTGTTACAACCTGCGGTTTCACTTAGAAACAAGCGTCATTTTCATTGAATTTTAATCTTTAGAGTGAATAATGTCATAATTCAGGAACACTTCAGAAACCACTGGAGTAACGCAATTATAAGCACCAAGGCTGCACTTTTCAGCCCCTCTGGTGGAGCATCTGTAGTCTGTATGGACAACATTTTTCATTGGCATTTTGAACGGGTTACTGACGAAGGACAGAAGGACTGAGATCGCAGTTACCAAAATACGATGCCGAGTCCCCCCACTGAATTTTCACCTACACAGGTCTGGTCTGGTACAGTCACCTTTACGCCTCCATTGCGATGAGTGTGAATCTCTTGATCATTTCTTTCTAACGTGCAGATTATTCACCAATCAGAGGAAAAGACTTCTGGACGAAGCGCTTCAAAGGTTGAGATTCAATTTATCCCTTCCGGTTCTTCTTTCCTTTGGGGCTACCGTGCTGGGTTTTAGCCACAAGAGTGTTTACGAAGCCGTTTGCGGTTTTCTTCGGGAGACGAGAAGAATATAATGCTAAGTTCATGGTTCAAAATTATCAAAATCAAGCATATTCATTAAAACTTGACATTTGAAACTATTAACACTTACTTTTAAATAGCCAGACACCAATCGTTTCATGGCCGATCTCCACGGTGGGTTGCGCCAGGATCAAAAAGGGACAAACAAACAAACAAGGGCATAATCTTTCTCCGTTCGAGTTTTGATAATATTTACCACTATTACCGTATACTTCCATGAACCATCGTCTTCAGCACGTAACAGCCATCTAGAGAAGAAGAAGAAGAAGAACAGGTGCAGTTGCTTAGCGGATAGTGAGCAGAAGAAGAAGAAAAGGCAGTCCGCTCTCTCGTTTGACGACTCTCTCGTTTGACGACTCTAGAAGAGCCTCGCGCAACGAGTGAGGAAGAACGAAGTTCTCGAAGAGGACGAAGGGGCCTAGCCGCGATTCTCGATCGCGTATGGTCGGCTGATCGGTGGAAGATCTTGCTGTACAGCTCATCGGCCACTTGCTCGCTTGCTTACTCTGGGGGTTTGGCTGAAATCTGAGTAGCCACTACTGAATTTCTTCTTGGATAGGCGTATCTAAAGCCTTAGCATTGATTAGCTAGTACCCTTCTGGCTAGTCAATCCAGACAGATGCCGCTTTCTTCGCCTGGACCAGGGACTTATCTCTGGTCTGCTTCTCTTTCACCGCAGGAGCTACCAGTGGACCAGTTCCTACGCAATGGCGTCGCTTCCGTTCCTGTGGCCCTAGTCCCAAGCAACGACGGAGTCATTAAGATGAAAAACCCTAAGTTGATCCAGTCGGAACTCAAAGCAGCGACAACTCACTATCACACCATCACAGAGGTCCGGCAGTTTGGCAAGGGAGGCATTGTCTGCTTTTCTCCTGACCAGCTCTGTGTCAAAGACTTACTTAAATGCTCGATGTTTGCTACCAATCCGGTGAGCGCCTTCATTCCTCCTCACCTAGCATGCGTCAGAGGTATTGTCCGAGGCGTAGACATTAACATGACTCCAGCTGAGGTCCTAGAGATGTTCTCTGAGGCAGGTGCAATTGCAGTTTATAGATGCTCACGAGTTGTAGAACAGACAAAGATCCCTACTGAGTCTGTAATTGTCACATTTGCCGGGTCGATTCGCCCCACTGAAATCAAGGCGTGGCCTTTAATATTCAGAGTCGAACAGCTGTCACCTCGTCCCCTCCAGTGTCAGAAATGTTGGCGCTATGGACACACTTTAAAAGGATGTAGGTCAGCTCCCAGATGCCGAAAATGTGGTGAGGCACATACTGCAAATGAATGCAATTGTACTGAAGAAAAGTGTTGTCTTTGTCATGAGCAGCACTGCGCAGATAACGCTAATTGCTCAGCCAAAGCGCGGGAGACTCAAATTCTGGAAATTGTTGATCGCAGACGCTGTTCACGAAAAGACGCCATCGCTGAAATTCAGGCAAGAACCCAGGGATATGCTGGTGTTGCAGCCCGACATAATGCAACTTTAGAAGCTTCTCTTTCAGTGTCCATTGCAGACATGATTGAAAAAGCGATGGAGAAAGCTATAGATCGCCTGGCCACCACCCTTTGTGACTCCTTATCTCATATTGTAGCCACTCAGTTGACGCAAATATATGGGCCACAAAGAGATATGAAGGATACTTCCCAAGACAACGTAACTCTCCCACCAAGTGAAGCAGACGCAGAGTCATCTCCTTCAGAAGTACAGGCTGCAGGGCCCTCTTGTACAGACAACCAGAGGATAAGTGAAGACATACTGGAGGATGGTCAGGATTCTGAAGATATGGACATGGACATCAAATCCCTAAAGCGCACTCGATCACCTGTCTCCAAAAACACTGGCTCTTCAAAACATTCAAAAAACAAAAAATACCAGAAGGAGAACCTATCGAAGAGCGATTTTCTTAAAGACAGCATTTTAGATAAGGTAGTTGCCGAAACAATTCTGTCAAAATGATAGGTTCTATCAAAATTCTTCATTGGAACTGCCGATCTATTCATTCAGCTAGTACAGATTTATTGTATTTATCTTGTAAATTCAATCCAGACATTATTGCACTGCAAGAAACGTGGCTGTCAGCACATAATTCGTTTTACCTACCTAATTTCCGGTCTTTTCGCCTGGATCGCCCATCCAAAGGTGGAGGTTTAGCGTTCTTTGTCAATAATAAAATTAGTTCAAAGATCAAAACTTCGTACAAACGTATATCCCCCGAATGTGAAATTTTCGCCTTAGACATCACCTTGCCTGGATGCTCTCCCTTCTCTCTAGTAAATCTTTACTTTCCTCTGGGTGTACAAGACACGCGATGTTTAGACATGGCTGTTAATTCGTGGTGCACAGAAAAAATTATGGTTGGAGATTTTAATTCTCACCACACTAGTTGAGGTTTTAGGACTGATCAATGTGGACAACGCTTGTGGGACTGGTCTATAGACCATAATTTATCATGCCTCAACGCTAGAACTCCCACATTTATCCGAGACCGATCCCGCTCTGCCTTAGATTTGAGTTTTATAAGCTCGGGTATTTCTAGCGTATCTTGGACTACTCTAGACTGCGCCACCAACAGTGACCATTTTCCAGTACTGTTTGAAATTTCTTGCCCCATTATTCCATCTTGCTCCCAAGCTCGAACCTTTATCAATTATTCCAAATTTAAAAATGACCTAGAAGTTGCTTTGACTACTCCCACTGAAGACAACGATGAAAATAAAGCCATGAAATTAAGTGCGGTAATTAAAAGAACGTTCAAAAAAGCAGAATTTTCTATTGAGTCTGATACGAGAAAGCCTTGTAGCCAGTGGTGGAATTCTGAGTGCTCTCGTGATCATAGACGACGACAAGCAGCTTGGAAGCAGCTAATTCATAATCAGTCCCCCAAAAATTGGGCAGATTACAAGTTTATTGCTGCTACATTTAAGCGCACCGTGGCTAAAGCTAAAGAAGACTATGACAAAAAACATTTCGACTTTCTTTCCAAACCTAGAAATAAGAAAGCGTTATTCCGATATATGAGATCGCGCAAAATTCTGCCGTCTCTAGCTAACTCTGATTATGACAGGTTATCGACGGAAGAAATGACTAATTCGTTGGAGACAATCGGAAGAGGTCTAGCTAACAGATTTTCGTCGACTTTGACAATCAACTGGCAAAGTCCTCTATAAAGACTGACTACGAAAAAGTGACATTGTCCGAAATGTCAAGCGTAATTAGAAACTTACCCTCTTCGGCTCCTGGTCCTGACGGTATAACAGTTCCTATGATTAAAATTTTATTCCAGATATCACCCGGCGACGTCCTCAACCTTATAAACTATTCCTTAAGCAATGCCTGGATACCACATGACTGGAAAATAGCTAGAGTGATTCCCATATTAAAAAAACAAGGGTCAGGTTTTAACATTGACAACATCAGACCAATCTCTCTAACATCTCACCTGATCAAAATTATAGAGAGAGTTCTCAATAATAGAATAAAAGTTTGGATGGCTGACAAGCTAATATTGAAACCATTTCAAATAGGTTTTCGTAGCGAATGCTCAATTTGGTGTGCTCATGCCGACTTAGAGAGCCGAATACAGCTTGCCCGAAAAAGACGACAATACGCGGTACTAGTAACACTAGACATAGCTAAAGCTTATGATAGCGTTGAGCACTCAATTTTATTGAACTCGTTACACGAATGTGACTTTCCGCGATATATTGTTGATTGGGTAGCAGAGTTTCTAAAATCGAGAGAATTTTATTGTGCAAAGGATGGATGTCACTCATCTAAATTCAAACAGCAACGTGGAGTACCTCAAGGGGCGGTCCTATCTCCGCTGTTATTCAATGTGTTGATGAGCTCAATTCCCATTGAACGAGATATCACTGTCTACATTTATGCAGACGACATTGCATTTTTCGTTGCAGACAGTGACATTTATTCTTTGCATCAAAAATTGCAAAAGTACATGTATTCTCTTGAAATTTGGCTGCATTCAATTTCATTGTCTCTAAACATCAGTAAAAGTGCGCTCCTGGTGTTCCCTATAGCAGATTCTATTCAAATTTCAGTACTTTATAATCAGGAACCGATTCCACAAGTAGAGTCTATCAAATATTTGGGCATTATTTATAACGAGAAACTTAACTGGAGCCCTCACATAGACTATATCGTGGCAAAGGCACAACGAGCATCAGGCTTATTGCGAAGGTTGAGCAACAGAAAATATGGGTTACGTAGACACACCTTATTAATGATATATAAAATGTACATGCGCCCAATACTAGAATTTGGGTGTATATTATTTTCGGGTGGCCCTACGTACAAAATTAAACCGTTAGTTCTATTAGAGCGAGAAGCGTTACGTTTGTGTTTGCGACTCCCCAGGTATGTCGCTATTAATGTACTATATCAGGAAGCTCGCATACCAACTATTCTTTGCCGATTCCGTATCCTAACTGTACAAACATACTTGAAATTTTACGGCTTATCAGCGAGACGGTCTGCATATGCCTTTATTAGTGAACCCGACGCCTTCTTCCTCGCTCACTGGCCACGCTTTCGTACTCCCCAGATTATTTTTGTACAAAAGAAACTGGAAAGCATAAAGGTGGATATCAGATCGGTAATTGGAACCAAAGCATTAAATCACAATATTACGATAGAATGTGATGAAATTTTTCCCCCACTATCTAAGTTTCAATCTTCGAGTTACTTAAATGACAGGTTAGAAGATTACATAGCTCATGCGGAAATAAAGAACATAATAGCCACAGACGCTTCTGTGAATAAAGAAAAGGCAGCAGTAGGAATCGTCTCAGATTACCTCGGTTGGTCATTCTCGGTAAGACTACCAGACTTCACTCCGGTTTTCGAAGCTGAGCTCTTGGCTATTATTTTAGCGCTACGAAAACTTCCTTCAAACGAAGAGAGTGCAATGATAATTACTGATTCTCTTTCGCTGTGTACTACTCTCACAGCTTCAGAACAATCAAGAGCTCTAGCGACATTACAAACATTAGTTCCACCTCATGTGAAGTTCCTGAAGTTAGTCTGGGTCCCGGGACACTGTGGCATACGGTTGAATGAAATGGCCGATTCACTATCTCGAGCCACACTTGATGGCCCTGTGATCTCGGTACTACCAGAATCGGAACACATAGTGTCGATCAGATATAGAAAATTGGCTATTTATACGGATATGATGGAAAATATTACTAAATATACGGACTATCAGCACCTTACATATCCCTGGAAACCTCAGTGGAGTCAATCTAAAAAGTTAGAAGTTATTTTAACCAAATTTCGATGTCGTGTCCCTCCATTAAACTTTTACTTGCACAGAGCTGGTCTGGCGATATCCCCCCTGTGTCCATTTTGTGAAGAAACGGAAACAATAGAGCATTACTTTATAACATGTAAAAACTATTCATTAATTAGGAAAAGACTTTTAATTGTTCCGTTTCACGCAGTAGGATTAAATTTAACTGCAGATAATGTTCTAAGTTTCGGTGCCTTTAGCTTGGGACATTGCCACAGGAGCGTATTCGATGCTGTATGCAATTTCATTCGAGAATCAAAGCGCATGTCATAATAATGCCTGCTTAAATATATTTCTGACGACACTTGTCTAATTTTGAATGAAATTTGCATATTCATTTGATTGTGACCGGGTGAGATAAGCTCGATTGTCTGGTCTACTCAAAATTTCTGTCTTACACTGTAGTATTACCTCACCTTTACTCTTCTTGATTCAATCTTCAATTATTTGTTTAGTTTAATATTCTTTTTCTAGTTAATTATTCTTTTCTATTATATCATTAGTTTTTCATTTAGGATAAACCTTTTAGTAGATCTCATATAGGCTACTTCTAGATTTCATGGCCAATCCCCCATAGTGGGTATGTGCCAGTGCGAAGGGGCAACAACAACAACAACAGCAGTTGCATGTGGTGTTGCTCCGTACCGGCGAAATTCTTTCAGCCGTACGCCTGCATTTCTAACATCGTCTTGGTAAGTAACATCAAAGTTGTCTTACTCACCATATCAACTTCATTTACCGAAGCCATGTGAGTGAATTCGTTACGTTACGTTACGCACCATCGGCCTTGTCTGTGGCGCGTCGCGTGCGTCCCGCATCAGCTCGACAAAGTGAACCTATATCGCAGGAACAGGCTGTTATCGCAGGAACAAGCTCAAGGTGTTTCAATTTTTATTGAAAGTCTCCGAAAGGAACTTTTCAAGATATTCACCAAATGTAATCTCAAGTCAAGGCTCCTGTTAACATGCGAGTAAATTGACTTGATGAATGCATAATAAAAAGCGAACACACAATAGACTGCCCTGTGTCATTATGTGTAGTCTGCAGCGCAGATAAAGAGTGCTTAACAGCGCAAACGACGGGAGGCGCTCTTAGGCATTCTTGATCTGTTCATCTGTTTATCTGTTTATAGTTCAGGATGACGGCGCAGAGCTCTTCAGAACACTGATGTTCAGGGACAGGGAGGGCAAATAGACTTTAAGTGGGTAGAACTAACTAGAAGGAAGTTATTTGATAGGTGGCTAAAGTCAAGGCACAAGTAAAAATTAGACCCTTAACTGCAAGGTAACAATCCTCAACTTCACTATTAAAAAAGATAAATATAGTTTTTGGTTCACTAAGTATTACGGCTAGGTGGCGTTAGCCACCACCCGATCTAAAGGGTACAGCCATATCAATCCATCTATCGATTCATATGTGCTACACAATGATACAGGGCAGTTATAGTCTGTTGTGTGTCCGCTAGTATTGTGCATTCATTAAGATAATTGACTCACAGGTGAACAGCAGCCTTGACTTGAGACTACATTTGCTGAATGTCTTCAGAAACTTCTTTAGGAGACTTCCAATAAAAATTGAAACATCTTGAGCTTTTGAAGAACCTGTTCATGTTATGCGAAGACGCCCAATCCTACTGTCTCTGAAGCACAGGTCTTGCACACTCAGTCAGAATGTGATCGAGTACTGAGACCGTGTGGGTGGGCCCGGGAGGGATAATATTTGGTTAAGATTGGATTCGAGTGACTTTAGTTGTCTGAAACTTTTGAGAGAGTGAGACGGAGTGAGCCCTATGCGCCATATGTATTTCTATAATGAGTTCGAAAATCTCGTCGTGTCTATACACGTCCACCTCGAATGTCCTTAGACTAACTATCACTATCAAAATGAAGGAAATGTACATAGAGAGCCATGACGGTCCAATATTGAGGTAGCACATTACCCCACTTCCGTCGCACGCTCTGTATAAAGAGTTGTGCGATAAGGAAAGTCACTGATTATAATGAGTAGCTCGTTTATTATTCTGTTTACGGTGAGAAGTGAAAGATGGACAAGATGGTCTGAGATGGCGCCACACCTACCACAAGGGTTTGTTTAATCACTAATCATGGATATTTGCCGTCCATATCGAAATGTGACCACCAAGAGTCAACGTAGATGTACATTCATGTTAAATGGGGCTAAATATGCCAAACACCGGCAGAAATTAAGCAAAATTCTTGTGTCAATGCGAAGTAAACATTCAGTTGACACGTTTTAGTTTCTTGTTGTGCAGATCCTTGTGACTGATGGATCAACCAAGTTTTTTCTTCAATAGGCTCAATAGCGGTTATGTAGCTTCAGTCATAGCGGTCGATACGAAAAGATCTGGAGGTTGTCAGTTTCATGCCACAGTTACCCATTCATTCGAAGCACTCGACTTTTTCTTTGCAGCTATCCGTAAGGCAAAGAGGGCAATGTACGAGGTGATCTTATGATAATTTGAAAATAAGTAAAAGAACTTGTTGTTGGTATAGTTGGTAAATTAAAAAAAATAATTCGTGATGCGTGTTTTATGCCTGTGTGTGTGCGTGTGCGTGTGCGCGTGTGTGCGTGTGCGCGTGTGCGCGTGTGCGTGTGTGTGTGTGCGTGCGCGCGTGTGCGCGTGTGTGTGCGCGTGTGCGTGTGCGTGTGTGCGCGTGTGCGTGTGCGTGTGTGTGTGTGTGTGGGCGTGTGTGCGTGCGTGCGCGTGTGCGCGTGTGTGCGTGCGTGCGTGTGTGTGTGCGTGTGTGCGCGTGTGTGCGTGTGTGTGCGTGTGTGCGTGTGTGCGTGTGTGTGTGTGTGTGTGTGTGTAGTTTAATTGCGCTCGAATAATCTTTTTTTGAAATGGAAATGAGTATCACAGCCTCTTCAACGCACGCATCGTAATAGTGCGGTTCTTTTACTTTCCAGGCACTTTGGGTGTGTGAGTGTGTGTGGGCGTGTGTGCGTGCGTGCGCGTGTGAGCGTGTGTGCGTGCGAGTGTGTGTGCGTGTGTGCGCGCGTGTGTGCGTGTGTGCGTGTGTGTGTGTAGTTTAATTGCGCTCGAATAATCTTTTTTGAAATGGAAATGAGTATCACAGCCTCTTCAACGCACGCATCGTAATAGTGCGGTTCTTTTACTTTCCAGGCACTTTGGGTTCCCCAGCATGTTGCACCCACCTGTTGGCTTCCCCGTGAAGGCTCGAACACATGGTCCACTCGGCCATCCGGCGATGATCCATCACGGACACACGTCGTCATACGCGCCGTACACACAAGGAACTTCCGGGTTAGGTATGAAGTATTTTGGTACCAGAGGCCATGGTGACCTCAATTTAGCCTTCTTAAGAGGACCGACAACTGCCCGGAACATGACATGAGATGGACGCACAGATGGAGAGATTGTCCCTCATAGTGACTCGAATCAACGCCGCTTTTGTCGCGAAAAGTTGAGCTTTATGTTTATTTCTTCATTGAAAATCACAAAAAATCTCGCAAATAGCCTGTAGCGCCACCTGGTGACAGAAAAGTCAATTATTCAAACTGCGCTATCATGTGACCATAAACTAGTGTACGCGGTCAACAATTTCCCTGTTAGTGTTTAAATATTGCTTGATTCCTTATGGTAAATGATATTACTCCACAAAAATGTACATATATGCCTTCGTTAGCAGTACGCAATAAAGTTGCGCTGGAATCGCATGACGTAATGATCCCATGCTCGTAAGCGTGCCTTGAGCAACTTTTCTGCGTGCTCGTGAAACCGTGCACACAGTTTCCAGGTCACTAAATTTTTGAAGCGACGTGGTTTTTCTACGTACAGTTTGACTCAAAACTAAAGCGTACTGCTTGGTTCGTGTGTCGATAGAGTAACGAAGACGGGACAAGCCATCCACGACACAGGCGCAACAATGTTGGGCACATGCGCACCCAACGTGGTACAAATACAGAGAAGCTGTATAAAGCCACATCGTCTCATCGTAAAGGTTTGTTATTCAAAAATAGCTTTAAAGCTCAGAATACACGTGGTTAAGCATATATACATGAAAGTTTGCGAAAGGAGAACAACGACACCATGCTCGAGTCTCCAGAAAGGCTACCGGCATCGCTATAAATTCTCGACGTTGCTGGATGGAAGGGCTCACCCGTGTTGAGAGCCTATCAGATCGAAAAATGCTGCTTATAGGACGACTAAGTGCTTTTGGGGTTACCTACTGCAGCTATACAAACACTGCGAAAGGTGAGCTTTCTGTCATGCCGGAAAACACTGGGTTAAAAAAATCAGTTGTTGGTTCCTTCAAAGAGGCACTGCATAGGTATGCGTGGCTGCATTTTGCCCCAGATGTGGTGCTTGTTTTCCGTAAAACCGTTGTGACCTCCTATTGGCTGCTGTAAACATGGAGGTAATGTTACAAAATTGAAGAAGAAAGCTTGGTGGGAAAAGTAGCGAGCACAAGCCTGTGCAGCGGAGGTGGGAGTGGGCAGGTGGGGACATCTAATCATATGAGAGTGGATGCCAATTATGTCGCGTACACAGGTTTCAGTGCATAGCCTTCACGGGAAGCTATGGTCCCTATATGAGTCATGGGTCTCTATATGACTGTGAAAAGAGGTGTCTGTGTAACAATGTAAATATTCAGTAGAAGCCGCAACTTCAGATAATGTGAACAATTATCCAAAGCTTATACAGGGCACATGCTTCCCCAAACATCTGGCCGTTTATTCGTTTCAGATCTGTCGCTTCGATAAACCAGAAAATAGCGATACACTTTTTTGTATTTATTAAATTCTTGCAGGAGGTGGACATGATTCATCGTAAGTATATACATTTGTTTTATAGGCCACAAAACAACAATATTACGTTAGATCCTAAAACATTCCAACCAAAAATATTTTTATCGTGAGAGTAATTATAGGGACCACCAAAGAAACATCTATTGGAATTGTACTGACACTCCAAGCAAAATTTTGCCGATGGTCTCACCCCCACGGTGATGCGCCAACTGGTCAACGTGCGATCACTTTCTTTGACGCACCTCACGTGGGAGAAGTGGTTGATTATGAGCGTGCCTATATTTTATAGCCAGTAGGACCTAGGAAGTGAAATGGTTAAAACTGGGCCCTCCTAGTTGTGCCTGACCGGTGATGAAAATGACCAGCCACTCCATTCCGCTAGTGAGATTCGGCCAGTAGAAGGTTTGATTGAATAAGAACTGTTTAATATTATTATCTGGGGTTTCACGTCCCAAAATCACGATATGATTATGAGAGATGCCGTAAGAATCCGGAAATATTGACTATCTGGTGTTCTTTAACGCGTCGTGACATCGCACGTTACAAGGACCTCAACCATTTGGCCTTTATCAATATTCAACAAACACTGCCAGGAGCAAAACCACGACTATCGGGGGTGCAGCTCAGCACCCTAGCCACTACCAAACGACGCGGACAAACAGAAGACTTTGCAAATACCAAAGTGGTACCGTTTGACGATGCGGTGAGACGGAACGCCTCAAGATGCTCCTTCCATTGGCCGTCTACCCATCATCATCGTCTCGATCACCCCTACCATCCAGTATACTGATTATCATGATGACAGTGAGCATGTGAGGATGATAACGATGATGTATGTTGTACTAGGCCACATAGACAGTTTCAGTGGGAGCGTGTTCTGTATTCCGCGTCATGCAATGGTTTTTGCGGAACACTTGCGCCATGATCAGTGCGAGTACTGATAACGGTGAATATTGTGATCCTGGTGATGAGAAACTAGCAGCCGTCAGTTCGCTGAACTGGGTGCGTATGCCGCAATACCAGTCACTCCCCCAATTGAAACTCTCTGTTCTCCCAGGCTTTACACGCAGTGCGGAACCACTCCGACAAGTCATTTACTACACGAACTAGTCGTAGTCTCTTACACGTTGTTTCAATGGTTTTGTCCAGAGGGAGAGACCTGCTAACAACTGGAGTGGCGGTGATCCTATCGATGACCTGCATAGCCACCAGCATGATAGTCATCTACGCCCTTCTGCAAGGAAGTAAGCCCAACCGAGAGTTGTTTCTAACTTATTGTTTATTCGCGTAACAGTTTGTAGAAATTAACGCGAATATGCAGAAAGCGGAAGTAGAGCACTGAAAACTTATGTCAGATATTGCGTGTTTCTTCGAAAACTACCGAATATTCGTAAGCGAAAGACTTTGAAAATTGTAGAAAAAGTTGAGGAAAGCGGACACGTCAAGTGTAGCGCACACTTATTCGCGCTACGTGTGGGTGAGTATTTGCTCTTTTATTGGTACATCTAATAATATTAATTGCAGGGGTTTAACGTTCCGAAACCATCCTATAAATATGAGAGACGCCGTAGTACAAGGCTCCGCCAATTCGGACCATCTGGGGCTTTTCAACACGCCCCTAAATATAAGCACGCGGGACCAAAGTATTTTCGCTTCCGCCGAAAGTGCGGCCGCTTGGTTAGCAGCCGAGTGCCTTAGCCACAAGTCTACCGCGGCGGATAATTTTATTCGTACGTCCAATGCTAAGTCGCAGCATGAAGAAATTTGAATTCATCAACAGTTACAATGTAAGCACCCTGCTTTCCCCCCGAATTTGGCTATTTGACTTGCAATAGCGACTTTGATATTTACAATTCAGTGTCATTCGCTGACGTACCTATACAGCATACGCCATGACATCCCACTTTGTTGTACAAGTGGCACGCTCTATAAAGGACAGTAATGCGTTTCGTACCACGGTTATTCCTAGCGAACATTGCCCAGGTGTGTTACAACTAACAACGCTATACGACCTTGTATGCGAACATGCCGTGGTTAATATGAAGGGACATACAGAGAGCTACATGACAATGCAGGAGAACAGGACGCATCTTCGCAACAGGGACTGCAACGCCACATAGTTGCGACAAGGTGGCACTGGGCTGATTGGTGTTGGATAATTCAGACAAGGCTAACGTTTTATGCAAAAAATGCTTTTCGTATACAAAAAAGGGCCGCTTTCCTCTCCTTTACTTTCTACTCACTCCTCCGCTATCTTTGTCTGCTTGTAAGTACGTTTGCGCATGCTGAAATAATTCGCTGCTGGGTTAGTTGGTTTATAATGCGGAACTGAAGATCAAAAATCTGGGATAGGACAGAGAAGTGCGCACAAAGAACATAGACAATTTTCCTGAGCTGTGCATGCTATTCTGTCTTGTCACAAATTTGAAATTAACAATTGGGCGTTTTTATGCAAATTATCACTTTCCGAGCAATGCTTGCTGGGGCTCTGTCTCTACCATTCATTAGTTGAACTATAAACCCTTTTTTACTAAAAGGCAACAGCGGTGCTTGAAACTATACTATGAGCGTGGCGGCTGCGTTGAATGGTCACGGCCTCTGACACTCGGTGAGGTGATTGAATTAAAGCTATCCCTCAGGGCCCATCGATGATGACCCACCAAGCGATCCCGAAATGCCGACTGTCCGTGGCGAAACCCTGGACAGGGCCGCTACGCTCCTTGTTCCCGTTAAGACGGTGCACGTGGAGCCGAAGTCTACGTCACACACGGAGCCGACCACAGTAATGACGTCGACTACTAGTACTCCGCTAACCGCGCCACCACAGACGACCAACACCACAATGGCGAAGACGACAACGTTGGAAACGACTTCCACATTGCCAGAGCCCACCACTACTACGCCTAACGCCGCCATTACGCCAATTACGACCACAACGCCAAAAACGACCCCTGTGTCAAATACATCCACCACAGCCGTCGATACTACAACAGAGATGATGACCACAATAGTCCCCAGTATGTCCACAGAGACCGTGGAAACGACAACCACAGAAACAACTGCGCCTGTCCCCGCACCTGCCACCACAGGTGCCACCACGGCTACCACCACGCCTGTCACCACGTCTGTCACCACGCCTGTCAGCACGACGACGTACCCACCAGGCAATCGTGAGTAGCCCGCTACTGGCAAAATCAGTTCATAAAACGGTCCCACCTACGTCAGCATTGAATGTCGGAAATTCATGTGAATAATTTACCTCAAGAATTTGTGAAGCCTTTCGTTTAGTTGAGCAGCTAGTCGATTAGAACAGTAATTAGGCGACGTGGCGAAGAGGTTAAAATCTGACAGTTTTACTTCAAAATTGCATGATGTGTAAAGTAAGTATACGTCCTAATAGGGCGATTTGGAGTTGCTTTTACCGCCGGGTTCTATTTTTCTCGCACTTACATTTGAATAGAAAGCTCGATCGTTTTTTGGAATATTGGTTGTCCAAGAAATGTCATCACCATGACTGCAAATCGAACCCACTCCCAAGTTCTCTTAACACTTTTGTGAATGCTGTGAGTTAGAGTGCTGTAATGCGGCTGCGAAATTTATTTAGTTCATTTCGATTGAATTAACACCCGTATATCGGAGACAGAGCCACGCATTACGTCTTTTTATCAGTTCACCCGAATCCTGCTTCACATCGATGAAGTATTTTCAATATACTTGAATACACTTGCAGCGGCGTACCAGCAGCCTCTGCTCTGCACGATGGGCTCCGGAAGCTTTACGACGCAGACGTTCCCGCATGATGGGCTGTGTGACTACGTCTTCTACGACTCGGTCTACAAGAGAGGCATCGCGACGTTTGACCCCCCCCAAAAAGTGGACTCCGACCTGGTTCTTTTCGTAGAAAAACGTAAAGATTACAACAGCACGGACTGCGGCATCGGCATCAGCTTCAAGTAAGTTATGCCAGTTCCCCGCTTGAAGGAATTGTAAGCAATTTCTGCAAATACGATGGACGAGCTTGTTATTTTCTCCTGGCGTTTCCCTTCTTGTCGGCGCAATTCGTGACATCAGAAGGGTTTTCACGTGACGTCGTGACGAAGTCATTTTTTATATACGAGAAATGTCATTTGTGGATTGCCTCCTATCCGACCATGTTACGTGGTCACACACCACCTTTATTGCTCGTCTCGTATGACTTTCACGCATGAGCAACTGATTATAGTTCATTTTGTCAATTTCCTACTGCGCGAAGAGCAATTACAGTGTGGCTCAGAAGCGTGAAGTTCCGATAGGCTGAACGGTTTGTGCCGACATTGACCACGTGTCTTATGAAAAAAAAAATAAAATGCAACGAGAAAATGGCATCTGTAGGAAAGGTAGTGAAGGTTTGAAACAGACCACTCTCGTATTTTATGCTAGAGTGGTTTTAGGGCCCTTATGTTACAGATACGGTAGTACACGAAAGCATAAAGATGAGAAAAAAAACGGCTCGCTGTATTCTTTTTTTTGTGTTGATAAGCCAGAAAAACAACGAATGCATTGAAATTAATTCAATGTAGTTGTTTGAGCAGCCGGTATCCAGAATTAGGCTGCAGAAGCCAATATTACGCTACAGTTAGTATGTTTCACCCAATAAGAGCCTGTCGTGGAGGACGTGCAACGCAATAAGGAACGATCGGAGTCCTGACCAACGGCGTTCGACTGCACGTTGGACTTGGCACGCGATAATAAAAAAAAACAAAAAAAACTTGCACACAGCTAGCACCAAATATTTCATGTTCACTTGCCCACTACCTCTATTGTTCAGCGCTTGAAAACTACGCCGAATGTTGCCTTGAAGTATAACTTGGCCTTTCAAGGTAATACATCGAAATAGTGTTTAATGAAATGTTATAATAATAATTGTTGTGGTTCAACTTCCCCAAACCACTACATGATTATGAGAGACACCATACTGGAGCGCTCCGAAAATATCTGCCTCCTGGGGTTCTTTAATGTGCACTTAAATCTAAGCACACGGCCCTCAAGAATTTCCGCCTCCATCGAAAATGCGGCCGGCGTGGCCGTGATTTGATCCCGTGACCTGCGGAACAGCAGGCGAGTGCCTTAGGGCCGTTCCCCGCGCTTCCCGCACAGCCGCAGCACACGTGCTGGTACCCCTACCACACGCAAGCGGGGGACAAATAAACCAATTGGCGACGCTCTTTCACCCTCCGCAGCGTCGCCAATTGCCGGTACACACGTGCCAGTACCCCCCGCTTGCGTGCGGTAGGGGTACCGGCACGTGTGTTGCGGCTGTGCGGGAAGCGCGTGCAACGGCCCTTACGCCACGGCGGTTCAAGTCAACAGCACCTAAATACTAAGTATAGGTGGTGTTAGTCTAGGTGGTGTTGGTCAAGTGGTGTTTATTGATGGCCAGCGGCAAGGCCGCCTGTAACAATGCAGGGCGCGTGAACCGCTGACGCGCTTCCTTACCCTCACCTGTTCTTGGCTCCCTTTTGACACAGGTGTCGTGGTAGGCCGTGGCGTTTCCTTGTAAACGCGCACACCCCTCATTGCTGCCAACGTGACGTCGCGTGACTAAGCGCTACGGTGGCGAGCACTTGCGCATGACAGGTGCTCAGAGCAAGCATCAGAAGGTGTGGTCTTCGTGACGTATTTAGATCCTCTATAGAAATAGGAATGACGTTCCAGTAGAAGGCACTTGTTCACTCTTGGCACCCAATGTTGGCGTATTAGTTACCGCCTCCACTGGCGCCTTAATGACAGCTGATGCCGGCTAGTGTTGTATTGTGCTGAGAAAATGACGCGGTTTCCCAACACCGCTGCCTCACCATCTGGTAAGTTCGCTTAGTTCTCATTTCTTTTGGAAACCATATCTTACCATACTTAGGCTGGCTGGTCACTCTGTGCTTCTTAATGGGATTGAAAGAAGCCATGGACATATTTGACAATCTGGCAATAAAACTAAGTTGCTAACCTTCACATCAAACTGAAAGGAATGTTGAGCCATCCCTTGGCATTGCTGAAAAACCACAACCTGTCGAAAATAGGCACTGATATCAACAGCTCAGTCAAATCTGACGATCGTGCGTGGCAAGGAGAGTTCACAAGTGGAGGTCGAAGCTGCTCCATTCTGAGGGGTGTTTTTTACACGGTGTTACACCGTGTGTTTTTAGCACCGAAGCTCCTTAGGGTGTGAGTCTTTCTCTTCTCTGTTGTTGTTGTTGTTATTGTAGTAGTAGTTGTAGTAGTAGTAGTAGTAGTAGTAGTAGTAGTAGTAGTAGTAGTATGCAGCCACCTGTAAATTATGACTTGTTCAATAGATGGCCTTGTGTGTATATGTCCTTGAAAATAATAATCACTGGAACCGTTAGTGGTGTTCGTATAGTTGACGGATGGGTGGACGGATGGACAGACATACACTCTCTGCCCCAGTCATCATCATTCACTACGTAGATGTGGTGTGGACTTTTTGATAGTGAGGCCTGTGCTCACAATCTATGCAGCTGCCAGGGCCTGTTTTATTGCGATAGCAATTAATTGAACAGTCTCGACGAAATTCAGTGCCACCATCACCGTCATGTTTCTCATAAAGTCCAAATTGATAAGATCCCGCATCGCATCGTCCATTTTATCCGCGGGTAATAAGGCGCGAGTGGGGCGACGAACGCAGTCTAAGCACAGATGAAATGAGCAAGCGCATCTCTTCGCGTGGACGGTGAATACGATAAGATGTCCAGCTTGTTAGATGGGCGGTCGAATGCTCAAGCAAAGACGAGACGCCCCGACCTTCATTAACATCATAAAATGATTGGAGCCGGAGGGGGAGTGTCACTCAAGCAGCAATTGTTTATTTGATTTAGGAGCATGGTCGCCACCGCTGACGCGCGCTTTATAGAGGGCTTGGTGCACCCTTCTACCTGCTACGCTTTCAACGCGAAGAGACTGAGCGAAAAACTTTCCTGCAGTGGCAATATTGTCTTACATGAGCGTTTTGTAAGTTGCCTGACTTGGGAACCAAAAGCGTTAGCTGCCAGCCTCACATCGTATAACATTTCAATATGTTGCTATCGCATTCATTGCTTCAACCTTGAGAGAAAACTGAATTTTGACATCGAAGTGCAAATAGTATGTCATTTGCCAATGGACGGCAAAGCAAAAGTGGTGTTTCGATAAGGTTTGGTTCTTGTGACAGGGTGCCCTTCACGTACAGACACTGCGTTCCACAGTCAACTAACAGTATACAGTATCTCCACTTATAAGCAGATGAATCACCACAGGAGAGTTCGATTGCATGCGGTTCATTGCGAGCGTTTAATGTGCTGATGTCAGTGGACGTCACTTTTCTTCGTGCCATCACTGCCTTGGCAGCGTCTGGCGTTATCGTCGAGGCGAGATGAGAGGGAAAGCGCTTAAAGCATGCCACAAATCTAACGCTCCTCGATATCGAATGATTCTAGAAGTGATTACGGCAGTCGAGTTTTAATTAAATAAACTTCGACACTGAAGTGATCCAGTTATTGCATGAAAAAGTGGTTTAAGATGGATTCCTTTATCCGTATTTCGCAGTTACGTGGCCTATGTGTCATCTGTGCTTTCGGGAAACCAGAACGCCACCTCCCCACTCATCTTGGGGTACTTCTGGAAGAAGAATATTTACCACTTCGGCGTGCTCGATACTCCTACGAAGGACGTCCAGGAAGCCTCAGTTAAAGAGGCCTTGGCTTTACTCAAGGTGTGAATACATTGTCCAGCCATAAACAGCTGTAGAGTTTGTGGAGTGCGAAAACTTTGAAGCTGTACGTGGCTACAGTAAATAAAAATTACGGCCTGATCATAAGGTCCAAACAATCAATCACTAATTATCACCCTCACTTGCGATGGCTAATTAAAAAGGTTCGGCTGCTAACATTACGCACGTAACAATTTCGAAAAGAGAAGTTGAATACTTAATAACATTTCGACGTTCTACGGTCGATTAGAACGTTTGCAGTCACTATTGAAAAAAAATCTGCGCATTTTATTGAAGTCTTGTGATAAGGTTATGCTTCTTTTACATGTGTAAATAAAACGGCAATATTCGTAGTATGAAATGTTCCTTGTGGTTTTTCATGAACTCCACAGCCAAATTCACAATGCGCTTTAATGGTTTGATGTGATGTGCCGCTCATGCGGGCATAATAATATGACTCCAACATACTATGGTACATTTCTATTTTAACCTAGCTTGTACTGGTTTGTAATATATGAAACTATTTCGCGCAATTTGAACGGATTCTGGTTCTTTGGTATCTTAGAAAACTGTGATGCGCGCGTGCACCAGCATGTGGTTTTTTTGTGCTATAACATTTCCTTTCCATCGTAGAAGAAAACTACTTAGAAGTTGGCGCCCATCCCATTTTTTAATGTTTAGTGTCCTCGTTGAAACTGCGCCCAAATGTGTGCTCTATAATGCACCATGCCGTTTTTTTTACTGATGCCTTATTTCACCACAACAACTTTCAAAGATATAAAGAATTGACTACTTTTTGTTGAAGTTCCTATTGCATAATTTGAGAAAAATCATGAAATGGCTACCTATGTATGTCGGTGAAAAAGAACGATATATCATCGATGATAACCATCTAGTCAATAAGCACGCAACTTTCAGGCCGAAGCTTTTGGGTCTTCTTGATTGCGTTTTCAACATTTACTTGCAGACCATCACCGAACTCTCCGATGTACAGCGAGCCCAACGCCACGAATGCATGCTGGTATTCGCAGCTATTGTTCCGAATGACGCATGGGCCAACTTTTACACCAACGAATTTTCGTGAGTTTTGATTGGGCTTCAGTTCACGGAGGGATACGTGAACGAGTGGTTTACGGTAATTAGCATGCCAGTGGCATGCCCGCGAAACAATTGCCAAGCTCGATCAATAGACTATTAATCTACGAAATATTCAGTCAGTCAGCCATAAGGTAACCAAGTAATCAAATTAATCTCGGGCACGGCAACAGGCTAGAGCTATGAAATGTTTTTCTGTGGCAACCTGACAATATTTTGTGGGCAGGCATACACACGACTGCATTAAAAAGCTTGTACAGACGATATAGTATACGAATAAAATAAACTTTCCAGCAACTTGTAGTCCCAAATTTATAAAGTTCAACTTTAAAAACCATAAAGTGACCCGATGTTTCGGGACCGATTGGGTGTCTTCTTCCGGGGTGAGTGTTCGGCTGGCTCCTAAGCTCGCAACTTTTTTTTTTGGTGATGTACAACCCCATCTCCATCATCCTTCTTTTCGCCGTTCTTATTGCCGCGGTGTTCTTTCCCTCTGGTTCCGTAGACCATGCACGTTTACACTCTGTAAGGTTCCAGTTGAGCGGTTAATATTTCCAGGTGTTGTTTGGATATGCAAGGACTGCAAACAATTTTGGAGAATGGACGGAGGGCATGGTGGCTGAGAGAAAATTACATCGCCATAAGTTTGATAAGAACCACAAATGTATTCAGGGCTGCTTTCAAGTAGATGTCCTTCCACAGAACTACTGTAGTGATCTGAACTGATTCGGAAGAAACGTCAAGTAGTTGGAAGGAGCCATATGTAAAATTACGTGGCAAACGTGTAGAATTGTGCCAGACATCAAAACAGGTGAACTACAGTGAGTGCAGTGCTTCAAACGTCGACCCATTACAAAGTGTTCAGACATATATTAATCATATACAGTCACAAAAGCATCAACAAATGAAGTAGCTGTGTAGGTACCTGCGTTGCCTTATAGACGCCTAGCAGGCCCTTCGCTGATTCACAAAATCAAGAATTAAGGCGCATACAGTGGGCACTTAAAAGCTGCAGTTGCACACCAATTTCTAAGATATCTCGAAACGGACAATGTTACTCGCGCTTCGTTTTTTTACGGCATGGTTGAGGCATACAATAACAACTGAAGCCAGGCTAGCCTTTGAGAAGGTAGTGCGCATCCATGGGCCCGATTATACGCTATCACGTTGCATTCTGCATCGGAAAGCTCAGGTGTCCTTCAAGTTTTGTTTCTCGCCTGCCGAATTTCTTCACGAGATCATTTCCGCGCACAAGCAAAAGTGTTGTGTACCTTTGTATTATCCGTTTTCCCGTTAGCTGCGTCCACGTGTATCCATTTGCAATTCGCTTCGCATTGCCACCTGCGGGGCTTCTGGTTGGCTGGCATGACCCAGCGGCCAACCCCGAAAGGCGGCTGGTTTGAATAGCGAACCAGGAGGAATTTTCAAGCGTTCCCGCTTATGACTCAGATTTCAGAGGTGTTGGCGGTGTTATGTGTGAAAAATATGGCACCGCCAAATGTACAGTAATGGGGCGGTCAAAGGTACGTGCGCCAACGACTTGTGTGATTGCATGCGTCCTCTCCCAATAGGGGGCTTGTAAGAGATTACTGTTACATGATATGTCAATCTTAGCTTTCAGTGAGGTTACCCGACATTTAAAGAGGCTACGTTTCATTGTGGAACCTAACTGTGGCAGTTCATTGTGGCGGGCACGGCTGTCGGGGTTGCCTGTACCAACTCCTGTTGCGCTCCTAAGCCCGTTAGTGAAGGTCCAAGGCACGGCATAGAGGTTGGAGAAAGCTAAGATGCAGCATTGCGCAATGTAAAAGAAAGAAAGGAGTAGTAGTAGGACCTGCACTATATGATATCAGGTTTTCTTTTGCCTCTATTCGTGATGAGCTCCACGATGGTACTGCGCTGCTGACGCACACGTTGAAGGCATACAAGATCCGGTCACGGTGGTCGCATTGATATTCACGCAAAATGGTATAGGCCTAAGGGCCCACGTACTGTGCAAAGTCAGTACGAGTTAAAGGGCACTATAAGGCCTAAATTTCTGGAGCTCTGCACTACAGTGTCTCACAGTTGGCGCCCTACAGTAAATTTCCAGGTGTCATTCATGAATCACACAGACGCGGTCACCCCAATTACTGGAAATTCTGCATGGAAATGTAGCTTGCTCTGCATGTATGTGGGCAGCATTTTTTTATTTGAGGAGTCTTCCTCCTGACACATGCATTCATATTATTTGTCACACACTCGCAGAAAACTGTGGCCCCTCCTTTTCATCAGCCTGGGTCACTACGACAACGGCGACAACACATTCGTCGACTGCCACGTCATGCCTCCGACGGTGTTGTCGAGACCGGCGCTGGTTGCCTCGGAGAATAGCAGCTACGGATATGATTTGGTAAAGATAGGTTATGCACACGTCTGACAAATCTGGCTCTTCGAATTGTCCTACACCAAGTTTAGTACATAAAATAACCTATTTGCGAATGGTTAATATCTCGTACTGATATTGGGCAGTTCGAAATTATTTTGGTCTGAAATAATGGACATCTTGATTAAACATTCCACATCGCGCTGAATGAACAACCACAGAGAGAAAGAAACACACATAGACACCACGAGCGATTGATCATTCGGCGCGACGTTCACTATTTATTGATGAAATGCCCAACAGCGAGTACTACTAATGATGGACACATTTACGGGCAAGTGAAACCTGTGCAATTCCCTAGCCCCATGTACTCTCCGATGCAATTTTCGGTTCTTAATTTCTCTCTCTCCTCTTTTCTACCAAAAATAAGTGCTTTGTTTTATGGCTTTTATCAAAACCGCATGGCTTCATCGGCTCTTAATGTCAGTCAGTCAAAGCAGTGGTAATGTCCCGACACTTGCATATACAGTTCTTCGTCGTTAGTTATCATTCTTGCCTTGTGAAAAACCATACTGTGTAAATCGCGTTGCAGAGTATGGCGGTTACCGCTTTCGATGCACTTGCGACAACCGACACCTCAACGATATGGGCTACATCGGTAACCATGAAGGGAAGATGGACAGTTCTCGAGCAGGGCGAACAACCCGAGTTCCTGTCTCGCTGCCTTTATGACCCGAGTGCTGAATCATTTGGACAAGTCGCGAAGGTGTGTTGTAGGACAAACCAGCGAGTAGTTGTTGGCGCACGGAAGACGTGTAACATTCTGCGAAGCGAGAGCAGACGACGACGTTACTGCCTCGTCTCGTTTCTGTGGCAGTTAGATCATCTTGTGTGTTCGGCAACGCGTCTGCACGAACAAGGAGTGTATTAAGTGTTAAACAGCTTGCGTTGTTTGTGTGACGCCTATAACGTTGACGAGTAATTACTCCGGCGGAATGGACCTTTCCCGGGTCTTCACAGCGCCTTTCTCGTCTAAAGGGGCTGAGTATTTGAAGGCTTTGGACACTATTGGTCGCGCGGACCACAGTGGTCACCGCGTCTTGGCAAACAATAATCAAGATGCGCGCGTCATCGTTGCCACCACGCATGCGTGGTATACACACCTGCGAAAGGTCCATTGAAGTATTGCAGCGAGGCCGCGTTAGTCCGCCTTCTGGTGGCATTGGCACCATCCAGTCACGTGACTTGAGGGGGGAGAACGAGGCTCGGCGGAAAAGAGGGAACAGCTTCGCTTTACAGAGATAGACGAGAGGGAGAGAGCTGTACTTGGAGGGGCAGAAGATGAACAGGGAGATGTTGCGCAGAGTGTGTGTAAGTGTAGCATATTTGGAGCGGCAAAAAAAAGGGACTTAAGTTCAATACCATTAGGACAATTACGGTCAAGCCACGATACCCAGCACTGTAGGCTCGCCTGGTATAGGTCAAAGTAGGAACAAAAATGACGTAACATGAAAAATTAGGGGGCAATATTCGGAAAGTAAGACAGACATTGCTGCACGCACCAAAACGTTTCGACACTTCTCTGTGTGATGGTTTACATGCTGTGAAACTGGCTGAAGTTTTTATCTGTATCAAAGACGGATTTGTGGAACTGAACAGTTCGAGCAGAAAGGCTAATGTTTTACATGTATAGCAAACATTTTACTTGTCGGTTGTTTTAGGTCGTCGTTTTTACGTTCAACGAAGAACAAGAACAGCAATATGAAGCGTTAGCATTTGAAGCAGTGAATGATATTTATATATGCCAATACGATCGCAAATATCGTCTGCATGCATGCTGGTGCGGCTGCTGCTTCTTGCTTCTTTTAATTCTTTTTCTGAGGTATTTTGTTACCACGGGCCAGAAAGTATGAACTGGTCAGTGATTTACTTAAACAACTGACGTTTAGGGCATTTGGGGCATGAGGCTTCGAGAATACGTTGATACACGAAGAATATCTACCTCTCCGAATGCTCATCCTCAGCGTCTGCGGTGAAAACACAAGGAGTGCGTGCATATGCAAGCAGAGGAACACGTGAGAGCGAGCGTGGGTCGGTGGTTTAAGGGCGTGGCACTTTCAGTGTCGACAGTAGCGACGGTTTTGGACATTGACCAAGCAACGATTCTTCGCTGTATGAGACGTCCAACTTTCCAAATTATTTGGTTAGCAAACTTTGTTCCTGCTACGAGGGCGCCCAAGCGCAACCATGTAAAGAAGTTATTCCTTGCATAACCAGACTGCTGAGCCAGGCCATAGCCAGTCTTTTTCATTAGAAGTCGATGCATTTATCCTCACGTGGTTTTGCACGACCTGTTGTCAGCCCACCATTATCCAAGCGGCGATGGTATGTGATGGCACCTTGTAACGTCAAAATATGAAATACCGTAGCGATACTATGATGGCGACATGCGAGACGCATCATGTGATGATGAATAATTGCATCACTGTAGGGGTTGATAGCGAAAGTTAGTTTTTGTGTTTCACGAGGCCTAACAAAATCACGCCTTATTAAGGTTAAAAAAAGTTGCCAACAAGCATTATCGATTCTTGGCAAACGATCTAAAGCAGTCATTGTGAAACAGAGTGTGGTGGGACCACTTTTTGCACCACTAGTTTAAAGTGTTTGCTACGAGAAACGGTCGTCATGAGAATTGTTTCAAGGTTGCGACGTTGTATCGGCATACGCGCAAGCATATCAATGTAACCATCGTGAGAGCGCAACCAAACACAACGCACAAGAAGAAACAGACGAGAAACAGACTTGTGCGTTGTGTTTAGTTTCGATATCACGATGGTTTCTATGTCAGAGTGCCAACTCTTTTGAAGCGCAAGCATGCAATATTCTCTAGCACAGCATAGATGCAGTATACGCTTTCGCAACCGTTCCGTTTTGTTCAGGTGTGCGAAGACGACAGCTTTCAAATCACGGTCAACGATTTGCAGTTGTACGCCACGCTGACTTACAACGCCAGCCATGTGTTTGCGTTCGACGACGAAGCTGCCTTCAAGGCAAAGGTAGAGTGGACACTAACGTGAGGCTGGATAGAAAGATGGAGGCAATGGGAAATGGGACAGGAAGCGTCCCCGCAATCGACCAAGATGACTTCAAGGCAAAAGCCATGCCTCTGCTTCTGTCGCTTCCTTTTTTTGTCACCTGATGCGATCGTACTGATCCTCACTCGCCCGCTCCAATTCCTGAAATATTTCGGAACGTGACATGGCAACGTGCGCCCCTCTGGATCTGAAGCATCGCTATCTTTCTGTGCCTCGCGTGTTGCACATGCTGCGTGATGGGCACACAGCTGACCAAGTATAGCGATGCCGTTGGGATGACGTCATCTCTTGGAACTGGGTGGGGACGTCCCTATCACATATAAATGGTGGTTAAGCGGGCTTATTAGCGGCCCTTATTAAGCATCGTCCACGAAGGAGGGACGCTGCCTCCTTCCATGTCATGTTTCACTGTCACTGACACCTGCTCCCAGAGGTGCAAAAAAATTCAGCCTAATCCAATCACGCCTGTTCTATTTGCTTACGCTGAGCTTCAGAGCTGTATTCGGCAAAAGCTTTCTCAGGGTTCCCCTTCAGGGGGAGAAGGGGGTGAAGGTTTGTCTCAACGCCCCCCTCCCAATCATGTCTATGTATGGGCCCGACTTTGCGTCCCCACCCAATATTGTCAGTGTATGGAGCTGGCATTGCACCCTCTTTCTCTTCCCCCCCCATACATATGGTTATGGTTGTCGGACAACCACCACCACATGTGACCCTATAGCGTGGTTCCTCGCATTGCAATAATCGAGGTTGAAGAGCAAGTACTGTAGTATTCGCCTACTCTCTCAACGTAGTGCCTCGGCGTAAGATTTTCTAAAAGTTTGGCGATGTGATATTTCGGCACCGAGTGTAGAGCAGTTAGCGCATCATTTTAAGGTATAACCTTAAACTTCTAAACATCTGCATTGCAGACAGCGCCAACTTAGGTAGCTGAAAAACGCAGCTGAGCATTACTGGGACACTAAAGAGCAAAACAATTTTTTGCGCACTACAGAAGTACAACTTCGCAATCCAGAAAACACATCGCTTACTATGACACGGCGCTTAGAATGCCAAATAACGCACGAAAAGAAAGTGTGGGTTGAGAGGCCAGCTTAATTGATTGATATGTAGCGTATGACGTTCCAAAACCACCATATGATTATGAGAGACGCCGTAGTGGAGAGCTCCGGAAATTTCGACCACCTTGGGTTCTTTAACTTGCACAAAAATCTGAGCACACGGGCCAACAACATTTCCACCTCCATCTGAAATGCAGCCACCGCAGCTGGCATTCGATCCCGCGACCTGTGGGTCAGCAGCTGAGTACCTTAGCCACTAGAACACCGCGGCGGAGCGAGAGGCGAGCTTGAGATTCCCGCATAAGACAACATGACATTATACATTTTTAAGGCTTATACTATGCCTTACGTCGCTGCTAATGAATAAAATGGAAGTACATTATCATCCATGGGTGCACTAGACCTAACATACGAAGTTTCAGGAAGTTTAGCTAAGCCAATGTCGGGAAAACTCAATATATGTTGAAGTTTCTGACGTCACACGTGGAGATTTCGGCGCGAAATCGAGAAATGACCACTCAACCGTGATTTTCTTCTCTAGCAATGAATTTATGACAGCGAAACATACGGTGGAAGAGTTCTCACAGTGTAGTTTGTCAATACCCACCAAGCCAGTGTTTCTTTTTAGTGTCCCTCCAAAAGGTGTTTCAAAACAATGTTGTGTTTCATTTTAAACTGTCCTTTATATGCGCCTTTCAACATCAACATTCAAAGAATTACCTTCATTTACCACTCGGTGCTGTCTGCGTTCTCGCGTGAGTGTTTCCATCAGGTCGCACTGCTGCTTCTCACCCCAATTCATTGATTGCGTTACAGCTGTGCAGGCTCAAGGCTGATCACCTGAGCGTTGGTTTCGGCGTCGCCGTGTTCGATCTGGAGTACGAAGACTTCTCGAACGCCTGCGACTTCACCCACTCGCGAGACACCTTCAGCCGTCTTAAAATCATACGTCAAATCGTAGAATTCTTTAGGACGAACTTTAAAAAGCGTCGCGACAGTGCTGCCTGCATGAGGCTCACGCGGTAATTGCCGATATGTAGGGAAGTCGTGCTGTGTGCATCTAGCACGAGTAGCGGCGCATCGTGTAATAAAATTAGTGCAATGTTTTTCGGGGAGGCCGTATACCGCGAACTTACGCTATACGGAAAATCATTCCCGATGAATGGAGGAAGATACTGATGTTCATAGATGCAGCGAACATCTTTTATTGAGACAAAAGAGAAATATGTGAATCGTTCGAGGGGCTTCATTCTTTGTTAGAAAAAATGAATAAAACTACGGGGCATACAAACACGAAAAAGCGAATACCTCTGTTGTTTATGTCGTTTGTAGAATACCTGCGTCAGCGTTGATTAAATAAAGTTTATTATATGTTTCTGAATAAACTTTATTAAATGTTTCTGCAGGCGAGGTGGGCCAAAAGATAAATAACTCTTGTCCCATCCCATCCTCCGTCGACGATCATGTTGGCGCCTCAGGTGATGGGAAGTCCTTACACCCGAGTGTCATCTGCGAAAAATATAATGTGAACAGAAAAGTATGCATTTTGTCAGTGGGGTGTGAACCCCACTGGCAAAAAGAATAGACGAAGGACATGATGTCAATGTACGCGTTCAGATAGTTAAGGCACGGTAACAATCTGAGACACCACATACGTTATAACGTATGATCTTCGTGAGGGTCCGCCTTATTTCCTTGTTATCCTATAACGCCCCACGTACGTCAGGTACATCTCGGTATTTCTCTATAGCTGTAGCCAGGAAACTAATCGATAAAATTGAAATGTCCTGCTTATACAAAAGACTTGACGCCAGAAAGGATTCATAGTGTACGGTGTTTCATCTAGAGAGATATTGCGACCGAATACGCCGTCCCCGTATACGTGAGTTATGCAAAAGACGCTCGTGGACATGCTAGCGTGTCAGGTATAGGTAGGTCTGTAAGAAATTTATTAACAGATTCATAAAGGAATCATTTTAGGGGTGGGGGGGTGGAAGCAAGGTTATGAAGAGCCCTAGGGCCGCATTCAGCGGCTGGACACTTCTATGCTTCTGGGACGCCTCTGCCGCAGATCACTGTTGGGAGCTGTAACCCCAGTGGCGAGCTGCGCAGAGCAGTCTCTGATCGCTCATGGTGCTCTGACTCTTGCCAAAGAGGCTTGGGTTTGTTCGGGCACTCGATTCTTCTTTGGTAAGCTGGCAAATAGGACATCTACAGTTTGGGTTCACGAGTTTCGTTTTTGAGAGTAATAAGGACAAAATTCAGTAGCGTGAAATAATTATCAGCGAAAGTTTTTTTTTTGTTGAATATTTCAAACGGCAGATAGGTCTTCCAGGCAGGACATCGATTTAGCAAAATGTGGTTCTTCTAACCATTTTAAAATTTCATAGATTTAAAAGTAATACGTGATCCACTATCTACTTAATTGTTTCTTGGCTAATCTCCCAGAGTGGGTGTGAGCCATACGATTAGGCCACCATCATCATCATCATTATCATCATCATCATCATACTCAAAATGAACACCAACATTCTACATTTTGATAAGTTTGCTTATCTTTAATACATGACATTTTAAAAGGACACAAAGGCTGCTATTAAGTCGACGTAGATTTTTGTCGATGCCTATATCGCTGGAAGGCTAGTGTGTGTTGGGATGAGGAAGGGCACTGAAAAATATCAGAAGAGAGAGAAGAAAAATGAAAAAAAAGTGGCCCAGTGAACCTAATATACTATTTACAATTGCAGTATAAGGTAAATCAAGGCTTTTATATCGGAGATATTTTATCATTAGAACCTTAAGGCAACGCACATTTTGGATAGGTACCTAATTAACGATAGAATCTGACGCTGTTTTAAAAGTCCGTGCGCCGGGCCTAATATGTTGCGTAAAGTTAATTGTTAGTGGCAGATTATGTACATTTCTCGTTGGAACAATTGTCTCTCGTCGCGGTACGCGGGTCATTTGAGTGGTTTGTGCTTCACTGTCTCTATGCTGCCACAACATGCATGGACCAACATGTTGTGGTACATGTTGGAACTTGTTAAAATATGTTGTGATATGCATAGTGCGTACCATGACATAGACTTGTGGCACGCCCTATGCCGTACATAAAACTGTTCGAGTATGCTATGCTCAGTCGAATACGATGATGTAACGTTTCTAGGTGGTGAAAGAATGAGTGGGAAATTTCCACGCTAGCTTTTGGATCAATACAACAGGATGTGTCACAAAAACTAGGCACATTGAACTGTTAGCCAATGCTCCTTTAAAACTTAGTAATACGCAAACAAAAACGTATGCAGCGCAAATATTTGGCCCACCCAAGTTACTATACCAAGACTGTTAAAATGACTAAAACATACCTTCGATAAAGAACAATTGATATTTGGGACGTTAAAACCCACATATCCATCAATCAAAGACCAATTGATATTGCTACACACAAGTACGAAATAAGAAAGAAAAATTTTGACGACCTATGTGCGTTAACTAAATGATAAACACCACGCAGCGCGTTTCTTGTCTTGTCTTGTCTCCTAGAAGATTTTGGCTCATACCCACATGGGGGATTGGCGCGTTTCAGCTTCACTATTGCCATATGATAATGATGTCTCTATCCTGGCTCTTGCCCACTAAGGAGGATTTCCTAAAAATTTAAATCTGTGCAAAGGTTTTGGACATTTTTTTATTTTGTATTGTGAACATGTAATTTAGCAAAGTGAGTCATATCACTTTCCTCTATTAGGGGAGACTGAGGGAGTATACGCGCATATTATTCGTGACGTTCGTGAACGGTGTTTCCCCAGCCTGTTTCTTGGCCCAGCCGCCTTTTTAAGTGAACGCCATGCACAAGGTGGTAATCATCATCAGTACCACAGCGAATTTCTTTCATGGAAGAAGAAACAGATGTGGAGTTACCAGCGTCGCTCTACCCAAGTGATTTAGTTTCGGCTATACTTCTGGATTTCCGACCTTCCCTCGGTAAGTCGCGGTAGGGCTGCTTGCCTCGCCTATGAAATTCTTTTACCGAGGTCACGCGAGAAAATTCATTCAGGTCGTTTATTGCTTTGTAAATATACATATGGCGTGATGCTCCGAATCTGTGTGAGCGTGACACACTGAATCTGTTTCACAGGAACTGGTTCTTTGAAAACTCAATGTGCTTCGACGTTCCGTTAAATGTGTCCTCAATAAGTTTTTTTTTCAAGATAGAAAAAAGAAACGCTATTGCTAGTCAAGGCTTGTATCAGCATGCGAGCCGAATATCTGCGCATAACGGAGCACCGAATTCACAACTACTTAATGCATCTAGCAGGAGTATTTCGCACTGACTCATCTAATATATATTCGAAGTAAACACACACAGAAAGTACTGATATCCTGTGCCATTATATGAGGTCTGGAGCTTCTATTCGCGAGTAGTACGAATTTATAAGAATAATCTACACTTGTCAGAAACTGATAGTAAAGCCTTTCCCCTCTATTTCGCATTGACTTCGTTAACTACTCAGGACGTATTTATAAACAGTTTGAACGGTTTTATGAATCACATTCCCGTGGACAATACGCCAGCCTGTTTGTAAGCTGTGGACCATGCGTTGCTGTCACATAGGGCCACTGCTCATGCGTCGATAAAGTGGGTTGGCCTATATATACCCCGTCAATTCAGAGTTTCGCCACAAAGTGCGAAGAAATGAATGCGATAGCAAAGGATTGTTATAATATGTGAACTAATGGGAGTATCTAACTCAATTGGGATCTGGTCCGGTACGCATCTACAAATTGACGTCATGATGAAATAGGTACGCTCCGGGCCTCGATGCAGTTTAGTGCTGTATCTTTTAACATTGCCCTTAGTTCTTGCCCTGTGAAACGTTGGTTACGCTTCCACCAGCTAGCCTAGCGCTCTACTTTCGTGTGGTCTCTCACTTCAAGGCGAAGTGAGCAGTGAGAGCACATCACGTACAAGGGTATGAAACGCACACTGACCGCAGTCGAGATAGCTCGTTCACCGACGTGTTGTTGATCCAAGTTCGCATTCACTGCCTGAGCGAGGCGCCAATGGAGGAAAGAAAATGAAAGGAGGAAAAATTGTGTCACGCTGCCAGCCCTGGCAAGGCAAGCTCACTTGAATCCAGCAGTGCCGGACCAACACGTTAACTTTTGCGGGAAGATCACGCACGGAACGAGATACGCCGACACTTTGGGGTTCAGCAACTGACAGTGCTTAATCGAGCACGCTTCAACGGCATATTTGAGGTGGCCCACTGAGGAGGTTCAAAGAGAGAACGCTATATGTAGTAACAAAACCTACTGTTTGCTCTGAGGTCTTGATCAATGGATGTTTAGACACAGCGGACTTCGGTAGGATTTCACGACACACTCATTATTTTGTCCTTGCTCCACGGACGCACCCACATCAATGGCGCTGTGCATCTTCGACCAGTGCCGCCAGCCTGCGCGTACAACGTCGTCTTGAGGCGCGCGCGGCTATCGTGAGCTTTCACTCGCGCATGCGTATACAGGACGCGAGGGCTGGCGTTATCAACATGGACGCGATGTGGAAGCTGATGGTGGCGGAGACGATAAGAACGAGTTTCGAATGTCAATAAAATTACTATCGTGATAAAAAGCGGAAACAATGCGCCATAAGAGCAACGGTGGTGTAAAATTACCATTTCGAATCGCCCCCATTTTCATCGTGACCTCAAATTTGTAACTCAAAACATCGCAAGAGAGTCAAAACGGGTTATAAATGTCAGTTTCGGTGCTCCTACTTTGTTTCCATTCTGACAGGTACAAGTTAGTCAGCGAAAATAGTAAGCCAAAATAGCACACTATTAGCGTAAGTATGCAGTAACTTGGGAAACAATTCGAGAGTCGCTTTTATGGATCTATAGTTATTGCTTTCTAGGCATTTTGAGTGTCCTCCTGGGAGCATGTGGCACACCACTCACGGCGTCCACTTGAGAGGTGCAGCACGTGGGCGGGGCCACCACCTGTTCCCTCCGCATGGGCGTTCGGCAAAGCACCCTTCAGGATATACGTCGTACGCTTCGTACACTCAAGGGACTGTCGGGTTCGGTATGAAGTATTTTGCTACCCGCTGGTGCCATGGCCTCCACGAATGCTTCTTTTAAAGGCACGGAAAAATGAACTTTGACGAGTATTCGGTTCCGATGCGGTGTTTCCTCTCTGCAAAACCTTTGCGGAGCTCCTATGAGCTCATGTGCGCACAGCCTCAATATTAATAAACTCGTAAAAGCTGGGCCAGAACGGCGACCATAAGAGTGCGAACGGGAAGGGGTATAGGAGGGGGCCATCCCCTAGCACCATCTAAGAGGGGGCGTGAATTATATCTCGTAATATTATAAGGGCAGATCTTTCATGTCACCTTTTAATGCACTGGGTAATTGAAAGACCAAGAATTAAAGTCGCTTTCAAAGAACAGTTACCACTCTTGAGCTGACGAGACCACTTCCAAGCTAATTCGAACTTGGGTGACTGCAATGCGTGTGTACAAAATGACTGCTCCTTAACAATGTTCGAATCATTCGATACCTGCAGTAATACCTGCGCTCTTATGGTCACACATTTCAACGCAAGAGGATTATGATTAGATTTGTGTCTAAAGTCAGTATAATAAATTCGTTTAATCTATAACGGGTGTATGCGTGAACAACATAGATTTTCAACAAACGTTGGGACCTTGAATTGGCTGAACAATTTTGTCAGAAACGTAAAGACGGCGAATTTCACCAAAGCTTAAGAAATATGTTTGTTTTTTAACCAGCTTTGATCAGAGCGTATCACGAGGCACATTTCACCGTTTCCGTCTTCTTGCAGGAGTCAGGCGTGGTCGATCGTAAGTATAGGCCATGTCCCTTGTTGGTACACACCGTAAAATGCATCTTGCGATCGAATTCGGAGCGTACTTGAAAAATATTACAAATATTTCTGTAAAAATAAAAATAATAGTGACATTCGAGGCAGAAATTTGCTGATGACGCCGTCGTCGGTGTGATTCTCTTCCGAATAAGGTTCAAGTGCTGGAACAACCGAAGACATCCCCGTTATAGCTAAGTGAGGAGCTTGCGTGTCGTTTGTTTTAGCTAGCACGACTAGGTGCTTAAAAATGAAGCGTTTTACGCAGGTCACGAACAAAAAAAAAACAAAAAAACGAGACGCTTTCTTCGTTTGACAAATAAGGTGTGGGAATCGAATGATTTCAGTGTCGGATAAGAACACTTGGCAAATAGCAAAATTGAGCGGCGATGAAGCAACACGAAGCTCTTGAACATGTTCCTTGAATTGCCGGTTACCTATCGTGACTCTGATTGTCACTACCAGCCTGACTGCTCATCATCATCATCACCATTATTATTATTATTATTATTATTATTATTATTATTATTATTATTATTATTATTATTATTATTATTATTGATACCTGTCAACCACAATAGGGAGCTTCCATGAGAACATGTTGAACGCTAATGATCATGGTCACCATACTAATGATTGATGATAACTAACATGATGGTAATGATGAGTAAACAGATTCCGTAGCAACGCAAAACACATAGTGTATATTATGGAACTCGCTGCCACTAGACCCCACCGTTCGCCCAGGCATTACTTTCCGAGTGAAACCACTCCAAGCATTCACCTAATCCATCAAGTAATCACTGTTTTTCAAGTGATGCTCGATTCATCTCGTGCAGAAGGACTGACCTGTTGACAAATGCAGTGGTGGTGATCTTATTGTTTACCAGCATTGCCACGAGCATGATAGTCATCTACGCCATACTGCAAGGAGGTAAGTTCCACCAAAAACTTGTTCCTTGGTATTGAATATTCGCATAAACGTTAGTACTATAACAAGTTTGCATAGAAGTATTCAAAAACTGGTGCGCAGTATACCGTGACAGATCGTGGAGGTGGCGCGTAAGATGGTTACGTAATACTGAGTGTTTTCTAGAATACTTTTGAATGTCCATACGCACAAGGCTTTGAAAAAACAACAAGAAAAGGTAAGCAAAAGTAAACAGGTCACGTGTCGCACATTGCTATGAGTGTGGAAACAAAGCTGTTTACAGGTAATTGATTGTTTTATTCATAGATCTTGTGATAAGATGAAAACTCAGATTGTGTAGATCCGCCATCAGTGTTACCTTACCTGTATTAATTTGAGTGTATTTCTTTTAGCCATATTCGTCTATTCCACTGGCAATAAGGCAGTGGCGTAGCCTAGGGGGAGTTCAAATCTTCCGCCTCTCCTCAAAAATTTCGAGATTTGCTTGCGCGTATATCGTTACCTAAATAAAATCATACGAATGGATATATATTTAGTATGATTCAATTCTTCTGGAACGTGTCTAACATTTAGGGTGTGAAAGAAAAAAATGTTTTTACGTACTCAAAGGTAGAGTCACAGGGCCCATATGCACTTGCCTACATATGAGGTAAGGTGAAAGACGTCTACTTCTTTTTCACTTTTTTCATGTACTGACCCTTTACTAGGTTCTCATTTTGGGGACATGGCGCTGTGATTTACATTCTCTGGAATCACAAGCTCTATGCAATTCCTGTCCCCCCCGGGATCGGCCTAGCTTCGACTAAGTGAGGAGGACATGATGTGACGTCACGATATGTGATATACCAAGGGTGTCACTAAAGTGTCGTAATTACTTCACAAACGTATGCTATCAGCGACGCCACGATGACGTGATACGAGACGTCACACGCGGCGATGATTTTTAGCATAACTCGCGTTGACGTCTACGGTGAATGGCCGCTTTGATAAGTCACCTAAGGCTTTTGCTTTATTAGGGGTAGAAGGCAATGGTGTGAACCTTCTGGCAGCAGCCTCTGACACTCTGTAGCTGATTTACTAAGATTTGTTCTCAGGGCCCACGGATGATGACCCAACACGTGATCCCGAAGAGCCGGCCATCCGTGAAGTCACCGAGGAAAGCCTAGAAAGGGCTGCTACGCTGCTCATTCCGGTAAAGACGGCAAACGTGGCGCCGATGTACACACCATTCACAGAGCAAACCGCAGTGGTGACGACTACGACGACTACTACTCCTATAACCACGCCACAACAAAAGACCACCACCATGGTGGATACAAGCTCCACAACACCATGGACTACCGCTACTACGCCAAAAGCCACGTCTACGACGGCTAGGACTCACAGGACGACTACCACACAAACCACGTCTACCACACCGACGACCTCTACCATACCAAAGACGACTATGGCGCCAGTTACGATTACCACGCTGGAAATTACTACCGCCACGCCTAAGAGAACCCCTACGACCAAGGCCTCGACGACTACGCCTAAGTCCACCGCCACCAGTTCCCAGACGACCACTACACGTTGCACGACTACCACGCCGGCAGTGACTACCATGCCTAAGGCGACCACGATGAAGGCCACCACGACTACGCATATGTCCACGACCACTAGGTCTAAGATAACCACCACGTCACATACGGCTACCTCACTGAAGACTACCAAAACGACAAAAACCACTACGCAAACGACTACCACAGTGAAGATGACCACCACGGTTAAGAGTACATCCACAGCAAGTGTGACCATCAGAACGACCACACGAAAAACGACTACGCCTGTCAACATAACGACCAAGTCGACCAGCGAACCATTCCACAGTGAGTAGACAAGCCCAGCGTCTTGACACGATGATCTACATGTGAATCACCAAAAGAATAAGGTGGTTTCCGCTCTACAGACAGGGAATAATCGGAATGCTTACGAATACTTTATTCGAGGGGTTGAACCACTTGCCGGGATGCATACTTAGTTTCTGTGTACACGACTTTTGTCATGCTTGACGAAGAGGTTGAATAACGAAGTATAACTCTAAATTTTTTTCCACGAAAGAAACTTGCATCAACACAGTATGTCAAGTCGGATCACTCTTCATCAATGCTTATTCATCGAGGGGGTCTCTAACCTGCAATTGAATAAAGGAAAAGTGTATTTTTTGCATTTTCCCATTTTGCCACCTTCTTAACTGCGCGCCCTCTCGCCCACGCTATAAAGTTGTTTTTACAATCCGTTCCTGAGGCTTCCACTTCACAGCTTTGAATTTAACTGCATCCATCCAGTTAGAATAGTTGCACATCATGTGCAATTTTTTATCTGTTCAGCCGACCATCCCTGCACCAGAGGTGTCTGACCTAGATGGGCCAGTCAATGCTGAAGCGCGAACAAAGCGCTTGTGCTGTGTGTACCTCTACTTTATGTTTTTTGGTTGGTAACAACTTTTTATTGGTAGACCTGCAGAGATTTCCCCCACTGGGCGTTAGGTTTCCCACGTAAAGAAGTGCAAGCGTTGCTGGACTACCACGTTGATGTCCTGCTGAATCATTTATAGCTGGTCGTCGTGGCGGGGGCTGCGCAATGCCGCGGGCCACCATGGCGGAAAGGTTTTAAGTCAGCTCCTTGAGGCTTTTCGGCACAGTTTCAGAACTTGTGAGTTAATGGGGGGACCTCAGCGTCGTAAACTCTGCATATGTGTTTTTCTATACGCCTTTATAAATCATGAACCACTACTCGATATCGCTAAAGCTCTGCGCACACTAAAACTTGCCCGCAGTTGTGATGCTTGAGCCCCTGCTGTGCACGATCGGCTCCGTAAACATCACGACGGAGATGTTTCCACATGATGGGCTGTGCGACTACATATTCTACGACTCGATCTACAAGAAGGGCATCAAGACGTTTCACACCCCGGACCTGCTCTTCTTCGTCGAAAAGCGCAGAGATTATAGCCGCACGACTTTCGGCATAGGCTTCACCTACGAGTAAGCAGCTAGTTCGCTACACTTAAAAGTTCCCTAAACAACTTTTGAAACCCCAAAGAACAAGCCTACTATTCTCTTGTGATGTTTCTCCCAATATGACGTGAGTCTTAACAGACAAAACCCGTTTGTGTGACGCCTTGAAGGAACAAGCTCTCTAGGGTACAAATACAGGGATATCAGCTGTGATTTGTCTCCAACTACACTTGGCCACGCAGTCTCGTGTGACTGTCACTGGCGATCAAACTGCTTTAGTTCGTTTTGTGCGTTGTCGATTGCGCAAGTGGAGATAAGTATACCCGAGGAATAAAATCTTTTGATAGTACCAACGCTCGATGCTGACATCATCCACGATTGTTATGAAGAAGTAATTGGTTAAGAGAAGATAATGCCTAAAAGAAGCATACTGAAAGCGACAAACTGCTCATTCAGGTTTGACCTCAATAGTGGTAGAAGGTGCTCTTGCAATAGCTTGATGATGTTGCGGTAAAAGATTTTGCAAGCTTTACAACAAGCTTATCTGTTTTCTACAGGCACACAGCGCACGTGTCGTCTGTGATTTCGCAAAGTGAGAATCCCGACTCGCCATTTATTCTGAGGTTCTTCTGGAAAGAGAGGATTTACCATTTTGGTGTCTTGGACACTCCTACGTTTGGTGTTCGGGACACTCCTTGGAAGGGCTCCAAAGCAGCCAACGTGAAAAATGCCTTGAATTTACTCAGGGTACGCATGGTTTTCTATAGTCGCTAACACCTGCTTTGCAAGAAATGTGCGAAAATTTTCAAATGTTTCTTCTTGTAAACAAATAAAGCATCCTGGTATGACAGCCGTAACCCATAGCTAATATGCGCCGGGAATCTTGTTTATCCTGAGTCTTTCAATTACATTGTTGCTGAGAACGAAAGTATGACCTCTATAAACAGATAGACGTTTGATCCCTTGCTCACAAGTGGAATAAATACCGCAAATACCGGTGCATTTCAATATATTCTTGTGTCCCGAACTTCAGCCGTGCATAGATGGTACGCGTCGAGGAAGTGGGGTATTCGTAAATCTTAGTGTACTTTGCCCTTTAGCCCAAAAAGTTTGAAAAGTAAGAAGTCTGGTTACACTCAATGTTTTACTTCTCTGATATGATGTGCTTCTGGTGCGCAAAAATCAAGATGATTGGGCCATACCACTGTCTCAGTAGCCTCTCTTTTCTAGCTTTCAAACTTTTAAATTATCTTGTACACCAAAGTTTATTGCTAGTAGCATCGCTCGTTTTCACTATGCGCTAGAAGTGCATAACCTTGGTTTTGCGTCAATTGATGAACTGTAATTAACTTAATATCCGTGGAGCATTGGTAATTAAGAGAGAGCTTGCTGCTGCTTACGCCTAAAAATTACATATGCAGTTTCCGTCTTCGTCACAAAATCTAGGAACCCTGAGCATTGTGTTTTCTCCCCTTACTTACAGATGATCAGTGACTTCTCTGATTATCAGAGACTTCGAGGCCGCTTATGCTTGATGGTTTTAGCCGCGGTTGTACCAAACGACGCGTGGGCCAAGTTTTACGCCGCACATTTTTCGTAAGTTTATGTTACTCTCTAAAACAAGATGACCCCAATGTTAAGTAACGTAGCCGAACAGGCGCGCTTCAGGAGTGGACAGACTGTTGAAGGAGGAATGGCAGAGGGGTGCGTGCCGTCTGTAAATCCGTCAGTCTGCAAAAGGAGGAGCCACGTAATAGGTGTAGGCCGTGCGCGAACTGCCGTAAAAGAACTAATGATGCTACTCATTCCTGGGTCAGTCTTTGGTCTTCCCTCTTGTGGTCATGTTGATGGTCGTGTCATACCCAGAAAATGAGATGGTGTAGGATCCATGCCATGATGTCATCAATAGTGCCGCGAATGTTTTAGATGCGGAGCATCTAATGCTCGAGGCTTGTAGTGCGGCGCCGTCCGCAAGCTTCCTCCTCCTTCTTCCACCATCTGTGCATCCCTTCCTCCTCTACACACCGCGCGCGCTTCACTCCTCCACCATCTGTGCACCCTTCCTCCTCTACACACCGCGTTCGACATCTACAATTCTCCTGATTCTCCAGTGGACGCGCATGCGCCGTCGCGCTTCGAGAACATTCAACAGCTGACAGTGCATGCGCCGTCGCGCTGTATATATACTCAAGGTCGGCGCTCGCTCGCTCAGTTGCCGCTCGTCGGTTGGTTTGTACGGCGCGTCGACGTCCAAGGTCGCGGTGAAATGAATTCCAACGAATCCACAAACACAATGATCGACGTCCCTTCGACCAGCGCCGCCCTTTCGCATACGTGTGTACGTGTTCACTCATTTAACACCCCCTCCTACAACCACGTTAACCAATTTAGCCATCGACCCAAGTAAGTCGCAATTTAACACCCCATTTCACAACCACGTTAACCAATTTAGCCATCGACCCAAGTAAGTCGCACTTTAACACCCCGTTAACCAATTATATGCTCCGCATCCTCCTCAGTGTTCCCCCGAGGGAAGCTGCGGGCAATTTTTTGCTCTATGGGTCCAAGAGGGGTGGCCTTCCTTCCTCATTATTTAAGAGGGGGCGTCAGTTATGCCCCGTAATATTATGCGGGCAGACCTTTCATGTCACTTTTCATGCGCAGTGTAATTGAAATACAAAGCATAGCTAAAGCAACTTTCAAAAAAAACAGTTCCCACTTTCGAGTTGACCAGAACAATATGGTCAGCTATGCCAGCTGTTATAGAAGCTTCGCGATCGTAGTTGTTCTTTTTATTAAAATTACGCACAAGACGCGAACAGTCGAGTTATTTTCAGAGCTTGCACGACCACCATTATTAAGGACTATAGTTCGATTCGTGAAGTGGAAAAGGCTGTAGCCCCAGCGATGATTAAATTATCGATGACCGGAGGTCTCTTTCAATTTATACAGGTGTTGACCAGGGCATATTCAAAAACAAACAGATGTATAGGGTTTTTTGAAGAGCCAGTTGGTACATGATACTGAGGGGAACAGCGCAAAAAACGGGACAGAGAAAGATTGAAAACACGACGCAAGCGCTGTACGGTCACAAACAGATTTATGTGCCTCTCAAACAACGGCCCTCTGTGATTATTCCGCGTTTTCTCGAATGGTCGCGCCGCTTGAAGAAAGTGGCCGGTCGACACGAAGTTAAAATGGTTTTTCTGCTAACAAAAAAAATAAAGCAGCCTTTGTCGTGATTTGCAGAAGTGCCTTCACCGCCGCGGTGGTCTGGATGCTAAGGTTCCCGGCTGCTGACCCGCAGGTTGCGGGATCGAATCCCGGCTGCGGTGGCTGCAATTTCGATGGAGGCGGAAATATTGTAGGCCGTTTGCTCAGATTTCGGTGCACGTTAAAGAACACCAGGTGGTCGAAATTTCCGGAGCCCTCCACTACGGCGTCTCGCATAATCATATGGTGGTTTTGGGATCTTAAACCCCCCATATCAATCAATCAATTGCAGAGGTGCCTAGTCTTTGAGTGTCGTGAAAAATAGCAAACAATTCAACGTGAAACATGGCTTGCAGTTTGTGCACTTTAAACAGGGGATGGTTTATCACATTCTTTTTACGCGTGGGTGGTGTGGCATTGGTCACTCGGGCCTTGCTTGAATGTCGGACTAACCCCCGTATTTACAAACGCTCCTCGGCTTGATTTTCACCCTTCACTTGACAGAGTTGAGCACTGCACCGCGGCTCAGCTGAAAAATGGCGCTGCGCTACTCAATAATCGAAGCGGATTATCGGTTATATGCAGTGACTTGTCCTGCCTAGAGGCAGCGCTCCCATCGGTTTTCTCGAGTGAAGGTGAAGCGTTGAGTTAAGGGAATTTCTAGAATACGGGGGTTAGAGAGCAACATAGGTGCCTCAAAGGAATAGCCTACTTGTACCTTGCAATGCATTGTTGTGTCTGCGAATGGGAGCATAGTTTCTCCGACACTTCTGCAATTTTTCCAACACGAGAACAAAATATCAAGGGAAATCACGCAGGCCTTTTTGATAAGAAAAAAGAAAAAAGGCAACGCGTGTGTATGCCAACCTTCAACGAGCTTGCTGAAGTTGTGAATGTAACATACTTCATAAGTCTGGTGTCTTATAAAAGCGATTTAGTGCACGCGCGTTTTTGTGTTTGTGCGTGTATGGGAGGGGGGTAGCGAGCAGTCTGAACAAGTCTGTACGTTTGTACGCTATCTATTGTATATAATGGGGCGTATCCTTTTTTTTCTTGCTTGTAGAAAATTCAGTTTGAAGTTAGCGCTCGTCCTATGAAAACTTTTTTTCTGGTCCATGTTTTTTGGTGCTTCAAAGTTGATTTCTAATTTTGTTGTGTTGCCATGCGGTGAAGTAATTTTCGAGGTATACTTCTAGGCAGACAGTAAAATGAAAAGAGAACACCTTGTCTGAAGATTATTACCGTTATATTTAAAGAGAAAAACTCCAATTTACTTTTTCTGTGGTAGGAAATTGGTTATAATTTTATTAACAACTTTGTCGAGTTTTCGTAGCAGTACTCAGGCTTTCTATTTTTGATCAGAATAGGTTCGGGAACCCGACAACCTGTTTGACTTTCATTCCAACACATTCGCAGTCCACTGTGGCCCTTCATATTCATCAGCGTGGGTCACTACGATAAAGGTGACAACAGATTCGCCGACTGCCACGTCATGCCACCGACGGTGTTGTCCAGACCAGCGGAGGTTGCCGCGGAGAATAGCAGTTACGAATATGACTTGGTAAGAATAGCTTGCACACAGTGACGCGGACAATCAGATTCTTCGGATTGTCGTGCGCTTGCTTAATTTTCATAAAAAATTACCTCCCTACGAAATTATATTTAGTTGTGTGGTGCTTAGCTAATATGCGAACGCTTTACAACGTTTCGGATGCAGATCAGGCACTATAAGTTTTCGGGTACATGAAATATTAACCATTTCTAGACCGCAAGGCTAAAATTGGGCAAGCTGGTGTATGGTTCCGGACAAGCAGAACTTTTTGTTGGGCTGCTTTGTGCCTATCAAAGAGACACTAAAGACAGCTAATAATTCGACCTTGATAGTTGAAATGACGGTCCAGAGACGTCGAAGGGCTGCTTTTGTGCTAAAAAAAGGCTTACTTATATTGTGTTTTAGTGGTCCGCATCGGGATAGCGCACTTTAAATTACCCGCCTTCATGAAACGTCTGACGTCACTGTTGCCGTGCCCAACGTTGCCCGGCGATAATGCGTGGTCGCCGACACGACAGTAGAAGCAGAGGTAAAGTAGCAGGAGCCACAGCAGCAACAACGGCTAGTAAACAATTTTAAGCAATGTCCATCAAAATCGCAGGCGTGATTGGTTGAACTGAGCACCACTAGATGGCACGACCTGTCCAGTTTAACCACGCGAATATTGAATTTTAGTACCACTCGCGCCATTTCCCTTAGTAACATCCGGTGGGTTTTCTTTCATGAATCAAACAGAAACAAACAAGCAGCATTTTTCTTGCTTCTGTAGATGCACGGAATGTTCTTTATTTAGTGCATGTAGATTGATTACTAATTAATAATTGTAGGCAGTTCGTCTGACGTCATTGGGATCATTTTGAGAATGTTCCTTCTGTAGCGCAAGTTTTTTCGTGCAATTATTTACCCTAAATTCTCGGCAAGTACGGCCCTGCTGTTGATAATATTGTCATTCAGACGTTGTCATACATTGAGCTCTTCTTATGACATGAATTGTTAATGGACTTTAGTGCAACTCGAATAGAAGAAATAATGCGCCGACGAAACGAACAAAAGAAGCGGCTCCAAGGAACACCTGAAACTTCGTCTATGTAACTTCTGGTTTTCGCTCGTTGTCACCTAATTACTTTTGGTACTTGGACACGGAGGAGGTACACACATGGACACTGCAGCAGTTAACGTGTATGCAGTCAGCTCCCCTGGCGGTGGTGGCATGAAACACTCGCCCTGAGCCACCGCTCGTTTTCGCGAATACGCCGCACTAGTAGGACCTTTTATTCTGTCCGTTATTCCGGGTTATGGTAAGCGCTTCTTAATAGCCGAATATCCAGCGTGAGCTGCGCATGAGTATGGCCACAAGACATGGCCACACAGCGCGGAGTGCTTGTCTTCATCCTCAAGTTCTCTAAGGGGCCGCGATGCGTCCTTTTGCGCATTATCTCTGAAGTGCAGCTCATAGTAAAGACGATAGGCTTTCTTGGGACACTTAAACGCGGAAATTTTGGTCTGCGATCCTGTATGACTAACTTTCTGTTTCTGTCTGACGCTCTATTCAACCACCAAGCAAAAGTTAACCCCTTTGCTACTAAGTCACCACTCATCTTGATCTTCTGTAGCGAACATTGTCAATGAAAAAGCAAATGCTACGCATACTTGGGTGCAGCATCAAAACTCGAGTTGTGTGTAGCGTGTTATTTTATTTATATAATGCAAAGTAACCTAATTTTAAAGGCCCCAGTGGTTATTACGCTGCGTGACAACGCGACGCTATGAACTAAAAAGAGCGTGTTTTTCTACGCTCGTAAAACCTACACAGTGCTGCCACCTACCAGTGGCTTTGCATTAATACAAAAGCTGTTTTTTCAAACTACTGCTAGATGGTGTTTATATCTAACATTGTGCCCACTCACCAATCTTCTCATACATAATGTAAATAAATGTTGCGTTCTCTCTTTCTAGAGAAAATATTATTGTCTTTCGACAACCTTGCCACGGAAGCACGCAGATACGCCACCAATTTTTGCTTCGGATTCACGTACATAACCGTTATAATCAGTGTATACGCGCGAATTCAGCACCGTTTTCGAAAGCTATACTCAAATATTTCAATCTGTAGGCTTATCGAGGAGTGATGGGTGCTCCCGGAATCTAGGAGGGCGTGTACCACGTGTTTCCTAGTATTTTTCTCTTCTCCATAACAGGTGGCACTTGGCCCGGAAGCAGCTATGAAACACGCTATCCGCTGTTGCGCAACACCTTTGCTATAACGGAGTACTGCACGTATAAAAAATAAACACCGCCACCAAATACCCTCAGCAGAAGCACAGGCACGTGTGTGCTTTCTGCGTTTGTACCGGGAGGAGTATGGACCTATCGCTCCAAACGCTTATCGGCACCTATTTGCATCACCCGACCTGAGAGTATATGGCTATCGCTCCATAACGCTCATCGGCACCTATTTGCATCACCCGACCTGAGAGTATAGGGCTATCGCTCCATAACGCTTATCGGAACCTATTTGCATCACCCGACCTAATATTATAGGGCTATCGCTCCATAAAGTTTATCGGCGCCTATTTGCAACACCCGACCTGAGAGTATACGGATATCGCTCCATAATGCTTATCGGTACCTATTTGCTTCACCCTACCTAATATTATAGGGCTATCACTCCATAGCGTTTATCGGCACCTATTTGCACCACTCGACTGGAGAGTATACGGATATCGCTCCATAATGCTTATCGGCACCTATTTGCATCACCCGACCTGAGAGTATATGGCCATCGCGCCATAGCGCTTATCGGCACCTATTTGCATCACCCGACCTGAGTGTATAGGGCTATCACTTCATAACGCTTATCAGAACCTATTTGCTCACCCGACGTGAGAGTATATGGCTATCGCGCCATAACGCTTATCGGCACCTATTTGCATCACCTAACCTGAGAGTATATGGCTATCGCGCCATAACGCTTTTCGGCACCTATTTGCATCACCCGACCTGAGAGTATAGGGCTATCGCTCCATAACGCTTATCGGAACCTATTTGCTCACCCAACCTGAGAGCATATGGCTATCGCTCCATAACGCTTATCTGCACCTATTTGCATCACCCGACCTGACAGTATAGGGCTATCGCTTCATAACGATTGTCGGTACCTATTTGCATCACAGGACCTAATATTATAGAGCTATCACTCCATAACGTTTATCGGCACCTATTTGCACCATCCGACCTGAGAGTATACGGATATCGCTCCATAAAGCTTATCGGCACCTATTTGCATCACCCGTCCTGACAGTATACGGATATCGCTCCATAACGCTTATCGGCACCTATTTGCATCACCCGACCTTAGAGTATAGGGCTATCGCTCCATAACGCTTATCAGCACCTATTTGCACCACCCTACCTGAGAGTATAGGGCTATCGCTCCATGACCCTTATCGGCACCTATTTGCATCACCCGACCTGAGCGGTGACTCATCTCTTCGTACAACATATCCTTAGCTCTTCCTCGTTCTGAGATAAAATTGACAAGGAGTTAACTCTTAGTACACAAAGCTTCTAAATGCGCAGAGCGCTCTGTGGCTGTTTGATTACAGCTTTCAACCCGGGGGACCATCCAGAATGTAATATTTTGTCAATTTTGGAAAATAAAGAGAATGAATGAATTAAAAATTGTGAAACTCAGTAAGCGCCATTAAGATTATTTATTGTTAACCTAAAGTCGATTAGCAGTTGCAAAGTTTGTGACATCGATAATGTTAAGACATCAACTATGTAGGCCCCATTAGGGCTGCTTGTAAAAATGTCAAATACTGAATCACTAAAAATGGCTGTTTGGTCGTCACCAATGGGGTGACCGATGAGTTTTATGATATCCTCCTCGGTCGTCAGTCACCAAGGGAGACGTAAAATACAGCTCGATGAATGGATGCATGGATTGATGTGCCTCTACCTTTTATATCGGGTGGCGACTTACGCCCCCTAGCCGTTGTACTTAATGAACCAACAACTAGATTTATCTTTTCTTTCCCTTTAAGTAGTGAAGTTGAGGACTGGTACTTTGCAGTGAATGGTTTAATTTTCACTCGTGCCTTGACTTTAGCCACCAATCAGATAACCCCCTGCTTGTTATTTCTACCCGCCTAAAGTCTATTTTGCCCTGCCTGTTCCTAAACCCCACTGCTCTGAAAAACTCTGCGCCATCAACCTGAACTATAAGGTGAAGCCCCTTACAGAACATTACACGTGTTCGGCAGTTTCTTCTTCCTCTTCACAAGCACTGCATACCAAGTATACCCCTTCGTATTTGACCCGATATGTCTTGGTTCGCAATACTCCCGTCCTGACACGTAAATGCCACGTCATCTTGAGAAACACGCTAGGAGAAGCACATACAGTGTCGTGACATCCGGGTTCAGCAGGCAAAAAATCGCTCTTAAAAATATGGTGTACTTCTTT